>JANEYF010002326.1:0-61162 GCA_029963845.1 Rhamnusium bicolor
AATCTTGTTTTATTTGTCATAATTCGTGGAGATTCGTCTAGATGTACAGAAAAAAATTATTTTACTTGAGTGCTGAGAAAACAAAAGTGAATTCAATAGTCCCTAACCGTTATATTTTATTTTTTTCCTTGCAAAATAAGGATCACATTGGAAATTATTCTTGCTGCTGTGTAATGTCTCGAAACCAGTTTAGAAAATAAATGCTATTGCGATATGTTCCTTACACATAATAAGAACACCTGGAGAATATATATGAATGAAAATCCTTGGTAAATAGTATGTGCCTTATTTTGAATACAATCCTACAATGGGTTCCTCGGATTTGTGGATGTCAAGGACACAATCTTAATCTTGTAAATGTGGGTCGCACACGCGATTCTCCGATGTTTTGTATTCACTACTTGGGGTTCTCTTTGTGTATGTCCCATGACCCTTTGCAATAAATAACGCGTATTTAAAGTATCCCTCTATTTATAATGGGTATTCGAGAATTTCATCTTAAATTTAACCTTTTAAAGTTAAGTTTGATTCAAAATCATTGTGGAATATTTATTGTCAAACCATTATATTGACAGCTTTCGGTCTTTTGCTGCTGTGAAATATCGACCCACATAATCTTCAGAAAAAATTTACTTAAAAAGCATGCCAACATTATTTTTAATTTTTTACATGATGTCGCCCGGTTTACTGGAAGAAGGGTCGTTTTTATTTTTTGTATGTTTAACTTATGGGCATTTTGTACCCTGGGACAATTTTTTTCTATTATTATATGCAATAAAGTAAAATTTTAAAGTTTGGTTTACTCGTGTGACGATTGAGTCGCTGCGATCACTTTTGTCATAAGATGTTCACACATCAAAAAGTAAAGAAAGTTTGTTTATGGTTTGACAGTTAACGTTTCATTACTTTTACAAAGATGTTTACAAGTTGTGTTGTTAGTAATAGTAGTGTTTCAAGATTTTTGCTGTGGCAAATGGGACCCCACATTAAAGGGAGGATATAATATAATAATAATATAATAATAATAATCCTTTATTAATCCAAGAGATCATAAAATGATATAGGACAAGGCAACTAGATAGTAATGCTAGTAATATACAAAGATACATAGGATATATTAAAACATTAAAAATTCTTCAACAGAATAAAATTCATTACTTATAAGAAATTTTTTTAGAGTTGACAAAAACCTGTTTAGACTAGACACATTTTTCAGTTCGCTACTTAACTTATTATAGAGTACACATCCCATATAATATGGGTTATGTTTAAATAATTCAAGTCTGTGGATCTTGTACTGCAGAATTATAACCATGCCGTGTTGGATAGGCATGGTTAGCATTTAAAAGACTGAATGTAGAAAAGTTATTCTTTACAAATTTTAAAGTTTCAAATATATAAAGACAGGGTAATGTTAAAATCCTTTGCAAAAAGGTGGATTTACATGATTCTCTAAAGCTTAAATTAAATATATTACGGATGGCTCTTTTTTTGCAGTATAAATAAACGATTAGCAGAAGGTGAATTTCCCCAAAACATAATGCAAGATATGGCATTCAAAATATGCAAAATAAAATATCTTTACAGGATTTAAATTAGTTATGAGACGTAATCTTTTAAGCGCAAAACAGTTACTTGCACACTTATTGAAAATGTAGGAGACATGAGATTTCCAGTCAAGCGCTATATCTATATAGATACCTAAAAGTTTAAAAGAATCCATCTGCTGTATTGATTTCCTATTTAATTTTAAAAGTAAACTTGAAGTAAAATGAGCCCGGACAGGATGGAATTGTATAGAGACTGTTTTTTTCTTGGTTTACTACTAATTTTTTATTAACAAAATAGTTGTTTATGTTATTTAAAGTAATGTTTAATTTCTCAATGAGAATCTCTATATTTTCGTCACACACAGCAATGGAGATATCATCAGCAAACGCACAAAAAAGTCTGATATACACTCATCTAAGTCATTAATATAGAGAAGGAAAAGTAGTGGCCCTAATACACTACCTTGAGGTATCCCCGTGTTTGTTGATTGAAATTCCGAGCAAGTATCAAAAAAAGTTAACATATTGTTTTCTGTTGCTTAAATAAGATTTTAATAAGTCGTTACATTTTCCACGTATCCCGTAATTTTGTAAAGTATTTAAAAGAATTTAATGATTTACGCAATCAAATGCTTTAGAGAGATCAATAAATAACGCCACAACTTTTTTACCACTGTCAATATTTGTGTAGATAAAGTCCAAAAAGGTTACCAGTGCAGACATAGTTGATTTATTTTTCCTAAAGCCATGTTGCTTATCTGAAAAGACTGAATTAATATCTAAAAATTCTGTTATTCTAATTGCAATTAGCTTTTCAAAAATTTTTGAAAAAATTGATAAAATGGCTATTGGACGATAATTAGACAGCAGTTTACGATCACCTTTTTTAAATAAGGGAATGATTTTGGCTAACTTTACTCCATACTCCAGAGAGTGGGAGGAACATGGTTTTTATAGGTTGGTCACCTATGAGAAACTCGTGAATCCGGCGCAGAACTCGAGAGGTACTGACAATGGGTTAGAAATGCTTGTGTGCAACTTGTAGAAGTTTATGACATTGGCCCCATTCCTTTTCCATTGAACATTTCTCAACTTGGTGATTGAACAGGAAGAGAAAACAGTATGGTGCGAACAAAGGCGTCCTGGAACAAATCGTGCTACCTCAAGAGCAATTACTCAAAATTGAAAACGGGTGGTGTAGAAACGAATGTTCGATATTCTTTTGTTTTCGAGATATCTGAGGTAACTTTTTTTTTCTTTAAGAAAAACAAAAGTTACCTCGGATATGTCGAAAACAAAAGAATATAGAACATCCGTTTCTAGACCAAAATATTAGTCTCCAAGAGGTGTCCTAATGATGTAAAAGTCTAAAACCTGTCTGATCAAGGATTACTTGGCTACAGCCAAAAAAAGAAATCACAAAATTTTCGTTTTTCTGAAAAATCTCAAAAACGGTTTCAGTTAGCCGTGATTTCTTAACGGATTTGGATAAAGCACATAATTTGCTAAAACTTATCCTATTTAACCGACATTGTAGCTTTTACCGTTTCCGAGAACCCAATTGTGATCATCGTGTATCCCAAACACGGTATAATAATTTTAAGTGATATAACTGAAATAAATTGTTTATCCATTCACATGTTTTCAGTATATATTAAGTCAGATTGCATTTTTTATACGATTAAGCTTTAATAAATCCGTCGGCTTAAAGAGTACCATAATTTCGCGATAGCTATCGTTCATTTTCAGTTAATACAAGCCCTAAATTAATAATCAGTTGATTTTTAATCTTGGATGGAAGGGTAAGATTTTCCCATTTTCCGGTACAAAAAGAGTTAGAATTAATGGCTTTTCCGATCACGCGAACAATCGGACTAAGTTTTTTAATTACCGGTATTTTATAGCCCTAGTAAATCCGCTCTTTCATTCTAAATTATTTAAGGAGTGATTGCTTTCCTTCGGTAATTTTTCATTTTCTTGGATGGTCCTTAATGAAATTAAAAAATCTGTCGCCGTGTTTTGTTGAGTAATCTGCTCCATATTTAATTACTTTTTTAATCGACTTTTTAAGCGATTATATCTAGTGAGATTTCGGGTTGTTAAAATGTTTTTAATGGAATCTGAAAGTTCAATTTCATTTACTGTTCATAATTATTTAATGTAATTTTCTTGCTTTAAATTTCTCTTCTAAATTGTTGATATTAGTCGATATTCGTGTTACCATGCCACTTAAAAATGGTAGAATATTTATCGTTAAGAAACCATCGACTTAGCAACCGAGTATGCATATAGTAGGTCCGATATAACATAAATGATAATTGTTATGCGATAGTTATTTGCACAGGGAATGTAGTGTCAAAAGGAAACAACGATGCAGTTATAGGCACGTGTTTAGGACTTATCGTTCCTCGTTAGGTTTATTTTATTTTTGCACCCCTCTGGCCATCATTGCTTTATTTCAAAGCTTAAAATATTAATTTCTTGGTATTAATAATTAATAACTTGTTTATGCCATTACATTTTTTTGAAAACAAGTTAACTACGTTACAATATACTGGTTGTCCCAGTTTATAGTAACAGAACTTCGCCAATTCATGGAGGATCTCATTTGAAGATAAAAAGTTCGATTTAACGTGCCGAAAAGTTCTGAAGTTCTGAAGGTTTTCGACATATACTAAGAAACTACACAAGCTTTTGATTTGAAATTTGGCACGTGTTTTTTGCTTCAATAGTGCCATCTTCTTGTCAACATACCTAACATGTTTATCTCAATATCCACTGACGTAGAAAATAGGGTCTGCAAACCACTTTTCTGTCAAGAACTTGTACTATGGATTTTTCAAATAAAATTATGTTATTTATTTGCCTGTAAAAATTAAGGAGAAAAAAGTAGTCCTGCAACTTTTCCGCATGACGAGAAAATTGCCATCAAAGTTAACAGGTGTTGTATTTTATTCAAAATTAAGATACTGAGGTTGTTATGACACAATCTCTCATCAGAAATATCAAAAACAGCTATATTACTTCCTCACCCCTCAAAGTGAGGAAGCTATGTATTCGTGAAAAAAATTTCGAAATTTTTTATTGCACTGGATGGATCTCGACGAATAATAAAGATACACAAAATTTCAGACACAAAAAATCTTCTGTCTGTGTGTCTGTCTGGTTCGCGATAGCAGCTACAGTTTTTGAGATAAAGCTTTCAAATTTGGTACACACATTCTAGAGGTCAAGGAAGAAATTAAGTTCGTTGATGAGCAAAATCGGTCCCAATGTCTAAAAAAAAATATTAGTGACAATCCAACAAAAATAAAAGACTTTTGAAATGTTCAGAGTGTGACTTTTTTGAAACGTCAAAGTGACTTTTTTGAAACGTCAAAATGAGACTGTTTTGAAACGTCAAAAATGTGACTTTTTTTGAAACGTCAAAAATTACTTTTATTATAAACTCCATCACACGTCGAGTTTTAGTACAGTGAGGAAGTTCTATTCCCCAAGGAATTGGCAGCAGTTTTTTTAGAATGTCAGCATGTGAATATGTGGGATAGTGTTCCCGTGGATTCAAGGTTGTATGCTTGGTTTCAGTTAAACGGCTGTCGAGCTATTTGTGGGGGGAATGTTCGTAACTGGTTGAATACTAAGTATTCTAAAAGATAGATTGGTCGTGGTAGTATCCTGCTCATTCTCCTGATATCACCCCGCTTGATTTTTTGCATGGGGTTTTATCAAATATAAAGTTTATACCACTTCAGTAGATACGAGAGAATACAAAATGCATGTAACGAAATACGAGAATATCACTTACTTTGTATAATAAGATCCTTTGCATGCCGCTCTCAGATGTGTATCCAACAATATGATATTCATTTCGAACATTTACTCTGGTTCTAATTGGCATTCATTTTATTATTTTATTTAATTTATGTATGTGCGGACTTTTTTCTTTCAGTAGATTTAGGTGTGTTTCTTGAATAAAATTGTTTCAGGCCACAGTTTCTACGACACTGGATATTGAGAACAAATATTTACAAAAAGATAGCATTATTGAAGCAAAAGCACGTGCCAAATTTCAAATCGAAAGCTTGTGTAGTTTTCTTAGTAACTGCCGAAAATTTTTTTTTTCTTTTTAAATTCAACACCCTGTATCTCAAAAACGAAGAACTTTTGACACACCTTAAGTTGAACATTTTACCTTAAAATGAGATCCTCTATCGATTGGCGAAGTCCTGCTACATATAAGGAAACTAAATGAAAATAGTAAACATTTTTCGTTCAAGCTTAAAAAATTGTCTGCCATAAATAAAAATATTTCTAGTTTTTTATTCCTATCCTCTAAACATACCGACTGGTAATACAAAAAATAAATATTTCAGAACTGACAATTTGTGCGATCATATTCATATCACACCGATAAAAAATTCAATTTGAACCAAGGATATAGTGTTAAACATTTGTTATGGAAATATTCCAGTAATTTAATACATGTTCTGCGTACATACATCATTTCTAGCAAATGTTATTTGGCTTGATACACCAATAAAGAAGAAAAATAAGAACAATAAAATTTGACAGCGTATTTATTTAAAATACACCACGTATGCATAGGAAATGTTTATTGAAAACGATATATCAGCTTTATAGATTTAGGGTTGGAATAGACTCGTACAAATCCAACAATTCATCAGAAAGAAATAAAACGAATGCTTTAATGCTGTCTGTCACTGAAATTCGTATTACGTGTGTTTTTTAATCTCCTAATAATATTTTTATTATTATGCTACTAGTAAAATTATTTCCGGTTATAATATGAACGATCAAAACTTAAGAGCTAACAACAACAATTTAAACCGTTTCATATCGGCTTAGCGGTGTTGTGGGCAGTAACGCGTTCTCCTACCCAGACAACCCGGGTTCAAATACAGGCAAAATCAACTATCGATGGGCGACGGCCACGTTTACAGGAAATGTTTGTCGTCCACCTTTTTTTGCGGAACAAATAGTTTTGATAGTCCACGCTCCCTCCTTCGTCTTGTGCGAGTGTAGTTAAATTTTGCCACGGAGATTGTGTCGGCTATCCCCACTAGAGCCCTGATTCTCGATAGTGAGGGTTAGTAACCTCGATGGAGTCGAGTAGTTTCCATCTGTGGTCAGTCCAAATACATTACTAGACGTTTCTTATTTGGAAAAAAGTTTTTACTGTTCTTGCACTCACGCACAAATACTTTGATCGGTATTTCGTTTCTTTACCATTGTTTATTGTTTTTTTATTGCTAATTTACTTTTTAATTGTATTGATAAAAGTAAACAAACATTTTATTTTATTGTATTCTATATTGGAGAGAATCAATTGCGACAAACTTTTCATTTCAGAACGCTGCTCTAATCATTGGGTTGCTCCATCTGGAATGATCTTCTGTTCATGGGCTTACCACCTGTTTTAAGAATATTTTGATAATGTAGGTATGATAAAGGCCATATTCAGCATCCCATAAATAATGCATAGTGGTCACATTTTGGTTTTCTAAAAGTGCTGATATATCCACACATTTGGTTGAATGTATCAAATCTGCCTTTACTTTTGTTATAAAACTCAATATTCTCCGGTTTACTAGTTGTTTTATAAATACTCTTGGTACATGGTGTATAATAAAAGTATATTTTTAGTGGGTTTTGGTTAACATGTTATCAAAATCAAATTTTTAATCAGCAATTGGTCGTCTCCGTAAACTTAGCAATCAAGTGGCATTTCTTGCTTGCTTGTACGAATAGTGCCCGCAAGAGTAAGCCTTTTTAACGTCAGCCGGACTTAAGTCGTAGATCGAGGTCTGCCAGGATGATGTTATCAACACCTTGGTCTACCTTAGCCGTATGTGGTGTGTAGAGGTTTCTGATATCAGCTGCAGGACCTGTCATCAGTCTTCGGAATCAATCATGCACTTACTGTCTGCATGCCTCATATATGCGATTTCAACCCACATCCATCGACATAATGTGGTGTTACGAGTGAACTTGTATGAGGTAAACCAGATACCTGTGCTACTTTACGTCCTCGGAGATATTGAGTCCGTTGTCGAGATTTACTGGAATTATTCGTTCCCGATGGTCAGTCTAATTCAAGTCAATAAGCCTAACTTTACCGACCATCAAATCGAGGTAATAGTTATAGAGTTCTCGGCACCTGCTAAGAAAAATCTGCAGAAGGAGGAAAAGCGGATCAAATATGGCGATCTCCGCGATGCGCTCCAGGTGCTGTACTCAATCAAGATGGTCGTCCTAATAGTCTGTGTAAAGGGATAAATCCTAGGTTGCTGTATGCATTGAGTGAGGACCATACCGGCCTGCCTAACATTAACCGAATGACTGGCAGTCCAAACGCAGAAAGTTCTCGGTTCTAGGTCCTTCTCGTCTGCTTAGAGCACATGATTCGGGGATCTACAGCCGCTACACATGCAGGATGTGGGAGGGGTTGGTTGTTTATTCTCCTGCGCTACTCCCGTGAGGTATCCATGGAAGGATTGTCCGACATCGGTTCTACCGAAAAAAAACTGAGATATCCGATAATAATGTCAAACAATCTACACCAGGTTATTTAGTAACAAAAAGGAATAAAAGAAATTCCACAACAACTAACAGTAGCAAAAAAACTCTACGATTAATAAAACTCGGGTACAAAGAGATTTGTGGTTTATGAGTATACTCACGTTCAGGTAAATTGATATATTGATATACATTGGGGTATATTTTATAAACTAATTGTATAGAAAAACCTAGACCAGTAGGCTATCAACTACCCTCGACTGTGATGTTTTAATGTATGCATGTCGGCTGTCTTCAAAGTAAAAGTTCAACCCGCTTCGTTGTTGTGCCTCGTATATACAAACTTCCACTCTAGAGAGATATTTGGGGTTGAAAAAAAAAAGTCTCGCAATGAGGTAAATTGCCTTAGACAATGCCCATGTCAAAAGAAAATTTTATTTAATTCTACAGTTTGTTCGAAAAGTAGTCGTTCTACTAAAATGAAAAGAAAAAAAATCCAAAGAATTGACCATTCACAAGAAAGTTATCGATGGCATTCCAATAGGAAGTGCTCAAGGCAATTGAGAATTCAGACAACCAGCTATACTCCCTTGTGTAATTCTACTCTTCACGTTTAAGTTCAAGTTACATGATTGTAGTATTACTTTAATATCCATGTATCATATGAAATTAATGCAGAAAATTAGGAGATCACAGCATGCTCCTAAAAAATTTTATTTTGTTCACTGGGTATCTAACGTTTCCAATTTTAACAGTTTAAATAGGGCAGATGATGTTTTCTATGATTAAATCCTAACCATCCACAAATAAAATCCTGTGCTCAACTAGAAGAGAGGAGAGTAGAGAATCTAAACAAAAACAGCTGCCGCTAATTATAGCCAAGGCCAAGGTCGGGATTCATGATTGGTAATTTTAATAATACGAGCTAGATAAGTTAACTCAATATTTATCGGTGTACGAGTATGTTATTCATGCCACTGTTGCCAAAACTTCGTATTTAATATTCCGGTTCGTAATTAATTATTATTATCGTATTTTTTTATTGCAAATAATAAATAAGTTGACTATCATTTATAACATTTGTTTGGTCATTTCTTGTACTATTAAAATATACATATATATATATATACGCTAAACAATTAGAAACTTTTAATTAATGAACTGTTGCTACAAGTTGATAATTTTAGACCTGCCAGGTGTAAACGTTTATCGACACAAAGTATTCAGTAGCATACTACTTGGAACAATCTGTACATAAAAGACAACACATTTGGTTTTGCGGTATAGCAATGCAGTGTAGAGATATGTATGTATGGGATGAACAGTAGAATATAATGGTTTCAAGTCTTCTGATTTGGTCTTGTCTTCGGGTGTTCCGTAAGGATCTATTCCTGGGCCGCTGCTTTTTATAATTTTCATAAATACGAAGGTATTACACTAACTAGGTGTCTACTTTTTAATGTATGCGGATGATATAAAACGCTTACATAGAATCTCTAACGTAAATGATTATATTACCTACATTACCAAACAACATCTCCAAACTTAGATCTTGCATCTTAAAAATTATTGTAATTTTAATTTTTTCGATCTCAGCTAGAGTATGCCGCCCTTAAGTTTGGCAACCATGCCATAATGTTCACATTAATAAATTAGAAAATGTGCAACGCCATTTTCTTAAATATCTTTATTTGCAATCTCAGGGTATACACATTCGGAAAATTTACTATTTGAACATGCGATCTTCCCCCATTATTTTACAAAGTTTGATGGTTAGGAACAACTCAACTTATTATTTTGAAAACTGTTGAATACAATTTCTTTATTAAATAAATTTTTATTAAATTTTACCAAATGGCATCTTATCTCGCAGAACACTTATTGGGAAACACTGTTCTAGAGCAACGTTATTTGGTAAAATGTTACGGTATGGGTGAAATATCATATCGTTTTACAATTATTGAATTTTTTAATAAAAACTATCCAAATGCATACATCTCAGTGAACTGTGTTCGAAAGTTGTTGATAAGAAAGTTGACAAGACGGGAGATGTGAAGAATATAAAGAATCAAAAACGTAAACTTGACGAAATCGATGCCGCAATATTGCTAGTTAAGGATTCGATAAGAAATAGCGCAATTCAGGTTATATTAGGGATTGGTTGGATGTGCATTTCCATAATTGGATTGGACATTTCCACTTTTCCAGTTCGTCTCCATGATCTCCATTTATTACACTTTTTGATTTTTTTAAGGGGATACCTAAAACAAAAAATGTATGAAAGATATTGACATGTGTCTAAAAGTCGAAAAATCGAACTTTTATTTATAACTCGAAAATAAAAACCGAAAAAAGGGAGATCGAGTACGTGTCTTCCGTTTTGTTGTATCTCTTACAGTTACAGAGTTACCGTATACAAACGTCGAAATTTGCCCACCCTCTATTTTCGACAAACTACCAAAACATTACATTCGACCCTCATTTTACTAACCAAGTCGATATCATTTTTCATATTTAATAATGTTATATGCTCATTAAGTCTTGTTCGAATTAATTGTCACGCTTGTCCTATAAACTTTAGATTTCACATGAGGCACTACATATTATATTCAACGCTCGTTTTGCCAATCAAGTCGGCATCATTTTTTGTTTTTGGTGTGCGATTTACCTAAAAGAAACATCTATTCTAATAATAATAATAATGTTTCTATTAGACTAAAATCTAATTGAAAATTAAAATAATAAAATATATCATCGAGAACAAAAACGGACCAACAAAATTGGCATCTTATGGCAATTGTTCCAGTTTAACCCGCAAAGCATACAGCATTAAAAACCGAGATGATCATGATCAGAGTTTACGAAAAGCCATTTTAAATGCTTAGTCATGGCGCTGGATAGAGAGACAGTTTACACATGATGTTTAGAGACTAAAGCTTGTTGGTCACTTGTGCTCCGCACGTGAAGCGCGGAGAAAAATATTGCATGGGAGTTATTTCATGTATTCAAATATAGATTCGCACACTTGTGCGATGCAACGCGCGTCACGTCGCGTTCAAGCGGTTTGGTTGAGATTTGTATATTTGAATGCAAGAAATAAATCCTATTCAATGTTTTCCTCCGTGCGTCGCAGCGGCACGCATAAATGGGCAACAAGCATTAGCCTGTTTCTTAATTTTCATTTTATGTTAAATCAATATATAAAAACAAAAAATTTTAAACTGTATTAACACTTTCATAATAATACATTTCTTTATGGTGTAATAATAAAAATGTACCGAAATATATTGTAATAGGGATTATTTCTTGAAAATTAGATAAAAGGATTATCTTCATTAATTATTTTTATTGTACAATGGTTATTTGTATTTTTCATAACTTAATTAAAGGAAATATTAGTGAAACTGCCTAAAATATCAGATTCGATATTTAACAATTCTTGACATTTAGATCTTAGACAATATTTTTTTGAAACATCTGCTTATCTGTTGATGATATCATTACATTCATTACCGTTATCTTCGTTAGCAACTGTCAAAATGAAAATTAGGTAGATATCACTTAGTTGCAGGTTCGAAAAAGTCACCATCATTACCGTCAAAGAATCAAGGTGAGCTTGAAAAGATACTGAAGAATATAGTAGTACAGTCTGTAGGGGATTTCAATGTGACAAAATTCCCATAAAGTTGAAAAATTGTACATACACCTAGAATTCGTCTTCCTGATTAAACATAGGTACTAAAAGTTCTGACTAATCGGAGTGTAGCTTTCACCGGCAACTTAGAAAAATAGATTAAAATTAGTTTTGTGTAATAATTCTTGTTTAATATTAGTTAGGGCAAAAATATTCCTATTTCAGATATACTTACGAATTACAAAACAAGAAATATTGTGACCTATGTAAGATGTCATTAAGTTATGGACTGTACTTTTTTCATCACAATCATAGGGTTAATGTACTAGGTAGTATCTCCAATAAGTTATGTTCCATGGTTTATTTGTCAACTCTAGTTACTGGTCGCGACTGGGTTTGGCATTTTCTGGTGTGTCAATATCGTCACATATGAGTCTTTTCGATTTTGGGCCGGAGTAAAAATAAAATATGGTTTGCTATAGACCATAGTCCGATACTGCATAACAACTCACTTGAGAGTCACTTTATTGGCGATTGCTTCTAAACGGCTGGAAACATTAAAATGTAATTTTGGGTGTGCCTTGCATGAATGTTTCCCACATTGCGTTCGGGACACACTATTCATAACAGAACATTCATTTTACTCTGTTGGTGCACAAATAACAATTAAAATAACATTTATTGACAACTAGTTCCTCAAGATTCTTGATTTCTCTATTATAAATTTTTGATTTCAAAATGAAAGAATAAGTATTTTGAGGTCTGGCGAATGTATGGCCAATGGATATCTAATTCTCCTTTCTGGAAAATGGCCATTTTAGCAAAATGGAAGGAGCGCTATTGTGCATAAGAAACAATCTATTGTTAATCGGGATATACATAAAAATTTAAAATAAGTTATTATCTAAAAAGATGTAGCACATTGCTTCATTCAATATACCTGGAAGAGTGAAATATTTCACAAAGTGATTTCCCAATATGGTGGAAAAAACATTTATAAAGGCTTCATAAATTATTAAAAATCACGTGATCAATTGGTACCTTTTAACTCGTATTATGGCAGTATTTAATGAGGATTATTGACATACGTATGTGACTAAGGAATCGTTTTCAACTATTTTTTTGCTTGCGACACGACTCGACGAGACTGTTAAAGGTGGTTTTCGATCATTTATGAAGTCCCGTTGCTTCACAAAAAATCAAGGCACGGAGGCATATCTATTGGTACCAATTCTTGAACTTCTTGAATATGAGGTGGATGTAACTGCTGCTCATATAATACTCATATGATAATGGTTTGGAAGACATCAATCGTGAAAGATAATGATGAACCCTTCTGATACAAAATCTAATATGTTCTCTACTTCTACTGTACTTACGTTCCTTGGGCGCCCTGCATAACAATAGCTAAAACTATTTTAAATATCTTGTGTTTGACTTTTTCAATATGAAATCAAAAATAAATGCCTGTTTCCAATCGCTCCGAAAAAATAATTTTTCCTTCTGTCGAAGCCAATGCAGTTATTAAGATTAAAAATCTATATCTTTTCCAATGCCAACGACCGAATGAGAGGAGTAATTCATAAGATTTTTTGTTGTGTAATTTGTAACTTTTAATTCCTATTGTATATTTTTGCTTAATCAGGTATTATATTAAAAATGTTAGCAAAAAAAATGTATTGGAAAATATGTATTTCTTTTAGTCGAATCAGGTGGATATTTAATGTCTAAAGACTGAATTATAGCTAGAAAATGGTAAAAAAAATATCACAAAAATTAGCAGAAGCTTCCCAGTGGCATGTACGTCAGTTAAGATAAACACGATCTAAAATTGGGCAATAATTTTAAACATGGGAATGTAAATTTGCTAAATATTACCATAAAATGTCACAATAAAGTGAATGTCTTTTTACAAAAAGGATTTGTGGTAGGATTATCTAAAAAGTGAGCCTAACTTTCTCAAAGTGTTCTCAGAATGGCAACAATGCTCGGACTTGTTTTTTAACTTGAGTATATTGTCCTAGTGAACTACGCAAAAGCTGTATGAGCATTACGAAACCAAGGTTAAATAATTTTTTTATTTGCGCCGCTAAATTTGATTACATAGTAGGTATAGAGGTGTGTGTTTACGCTAAACGACGTTGTAAATAGATATGGAGTAAATTTGGCTGTTTATTATTACTGGTATTACCATTCAAGGTCATTTGTAAAATTGCTGTTGCAATTTCGCTAATTGTATGGGGCACCAAAAACACATTTATTTATCTGTGTTAATGCATGATAGAGATAAGAGGAACAAAATTTCAAAAGGACTTTTATCCATTTGATAAATATTTCAGGAGAATAATGAATTGCATATCCTTCGTTATTTAACTAACCCCCGATATTATTATACATTTTAAAGGAACCTTCAGCTTATAGGGAGTTTTAGTGACGAGACAATGTATTATCAGCAATTCCAGTAAAATATAAACCGAGATATACGAATAAAATTAAACCTAATTTTCCATTTAAATTATAGAATTGCTATCTGATATTTATATTTTGTTTGTCACTAAAAGTCCCTTTAAGTTAAGGGTCCCTTTAAAAATTGATAATATTGAGGGTTAGATTATCACGCCATTATTTTGGATAAAAGCAGTTTTGACAAAACTCTTCGGATTCAACCTGTTTTGAAACTAAAATGATTAATGAAAGTCATACATATATTTTCATTGCAGTAGTTTTATTGTAATCATTAGACAGTTTTGATATCATCCCAGAGATGGATTATTATTAAATCTAATACTACCAGATGGGCCCGAAAAAAACCGTACTTTTTGTATTTCTTTGCTAAATTTTCTCAGCCGATTTCAACCAACTTCATGCCAATAATTAGCTGATTTGAATAGGCTACAAAAGCTTATATCAAGATGGCAGAAACATTAAAATTCAAGATGGTGGACGCAATTGAAACCCCTTACTTTGCGTTCGTTCTTATTAATTCAGAGTTGTCAAAATGACAGAGCTAATTACAGATTTCGAAAGAATAAACTTCCTGCTACATTTTTATACTACGATGAGATATTGGTTCATTGGTTTTGAGGATATAGCGAATTCAATAAAAGGCCTACTTGCCATTTTTAAAAGCTCGAACAAAAAATCAAACTTTGATATTTTTGCCGTCAATTCTTTATCTATCAACCGATTTCAATGACCTTAGTCTTGTTATGTAGGCAATAGAATCGACTTTAAGAAATTGTGAAATTATCGAAATATCAGAATACAAGACTTTTTAAACACAGAAGATTCAATTATTAAGTAGGTAATGAAGCTCATTAGTGCTTAGCACCTAATTATGGATTTCTGTTGAAGTGTCCTCTACCATATCGTCGTTTTATTTACATAGATATGATTTTTTATAAATTATTTCTCTAGTTCGTATTGTTGATTGTCATTATTTAAGACTATTTTACTAGTTAGTGTAAGCAGTAGAAGTGCTATTAGAAAATGGATTTTGTGTTTTGACATTTCGGTAATTTGTTCACAATTTCTTAGAGTCAATTCTATTGCTTACGTAACAAGACCAAATTTATTAAAATCGTTTGAGAAATAATGAAATGACATGACATTATGCATCATTAATAGTCTATAAATACCACTAAACGTATATTCCATAGTCCTCTTCATTACAGTCAATCCAGATTCAGCAATATTTTCTTCGGTTTTATCTTCGTTCACCAACATTGTATAAAAGCTGTTTGTAAACGGAGATGTAGGTAAAAATCACTTTGAAGATATTCTTGTTAAACATTAAATTTAAAGTGGAATTAAAAAATAATAACGCTGAAATTTTTTTTTTGCTAATTATTATTTACTACTTTTACTAAACTTGCCATACATAAATACAACATACATCGTTTTAAACAATTATTTTCCCGGCTATTTGCCAAAATGCTGAATCTTGGATTATAAAAAAGATAATATGCACATTATGTTCAGTGTGACTGACTCAATAATGTTATTTTTAATTCCTACTATTCTGTTCAGTAAAACCAAAAATAAATAAAACAAATGGTACTCACTAGTTGAACAATCACCTTAAAAACTTTAAAACATCTGCCGACACGTGTTTCTGCTTTTAGCTTCATCTGGATAGCTCATTTAAAGGATGCAAAGTAACTAAATACTAGTAAACCCCAATGTAGTGTAATAAACATCTATGATAAGTTTTGTAAAAGTAGTAAACAATAATTAGCAAAAAAAATTTTTCAGCGTTATTATTTTTTTCATTCCACTCTATATTTTAAACTTTACCAAGAAGAGGAAACCTAATTTATTTTTATTATTAAATGTAAGTGGGACGGAGACTGAATTGAATGAAACCTTAGTGACACCTCGGGAACATCTCAGTATCTCAGCGAAAAAAAGTTTTGGAATGTTGCTTTTAGGGTATAATCGAAAATGGACGAAATTAAGTTTATTCATGAAGTAAGCAATTTGAATAATTAAGATATAGTTCTAAAAAAAGTTTATATTTAGTAATTTAAAAACAAAAAAATTCTTGAAGTTTACATCAAATAATTTCTGCACAAATTGTACCTCATTTTAAATGTTCTAAATTCTCAAATAAATAATGCATTGATTCAATAATCCTTGAATACAATGGGTATATTATACTGCTGTATTATAATCATGCCAAAAATTTGCAACATGCATGCATGATCTATTTTTAAAGGGACATTTTTGCATATGGATAATTTTTGTGACGCACTCGTTTTTTTTTTTGATAGAATTACCGACGTCTAAATTATACAATTTTCTTTTCTGCTCAATCTAAGAAATGATTACACGAACTATAAGATTATAGTTAAAATATGGCACATTTCACCTGGGACTGATATGCTCCTCGTAGGCTCTCTTTCTTGGAGCCAACTTAGAGGCCTTGGGGCCCTAACTAAGTCAAAATATGCCAGAGTTCGGCCCACTTAAGGGAAAACTGGATTTTGATAGACTGATGTTTTGAGATTTCTACATTTTGGAACAGTCCCCATGCACTTGCTGGATTTTTTTAAATTAATTCACATATTCTAATATTAAACATAATAAATATTAAACGGCCAAGTATTAATATTTAAAAATAAATCGATTAATAATTTATTCGACAAATTATTAAACAAATAAAAACCTATTTCTTTACCATGAATAAATGATTTCAACTTGCTTGGAAATCAAACTAAATTAAATTAAACTACTTTTCTTTTATTTAGTTGAGTACAAATGCAATAAACGATTTATCATTAGAATACTAAACAACTAAGATTACCCTGAAAAAAAACTAGTTTGAAACAATTATATTAGAGAAATAATGGTTATTTCAAATACTGAACATGGAAAAATAAATTTAACTTTGTTTCCAGACGGTTTTGAAAGCAATATTAACACAAGTTATCGTATACAGGGTGTACCAAAGTGAACGAAGACAACATTTAGGTCTTATTACAATAGAAAGCTAGTAACGGAAAAATCACTTCGTTACATTTTATATAAAAAAAATTACCTTTGTTAGATATGTGTATACATATATATACACACTGTATATATATGTAGAAAAATTATTTTGGCCGTCCCTTTACCATTTTCAAGAAAAAATTGTGAGTATGTGATCGAAATATATTTAAATAATAACATTTGCTATAAATGAGTCTCACCGCAAATGAGATAATTGACAACTCTGTGTCCGATTATTTTCAGTAACACCCAGTAAGCTCACACAAAATCCACGATGGAAAACATCTTCGTTGGTGCCCCAAAATAACGTATTAATGAGAAAAATCGTTCGAAACTTGCTTTTAAATGCTTAACAACTGTAAAATATTCAGAATCATTATAATTTTTTATTATCTAAAGGGGATGAGTGCCGTGTATTGCAAAAGGTAACAACCAGAGTTTCGAACTTACTGTTCCTCTTCATCATGGCATATTGGGACTCGTTAGCGTAACTTAAACACCATAATTTAGTTGTTTTTCCAAATTCCCTGCATTTCTCGATATATATGTTCTGAAGAAATGCAATAATACCGAAACACGATACTCATTCTTATACCATTAATATATTTCTTATAAATATTAGCTGATAATATAAACAAATATTTGATAATTATAAATCTATAAATTATTTTAAAATGTTTGTAGTGTTTAGTTGGATATTGCCATCAAATTAGTTAAATAGTCAAAACCGGCAAAACCCCCTCGTAATTTTTTTCAGTGTGAAGCAGTTTGCTCCTTTTGTATTACAAGTTGACACTGAAAAAGGTGGTAACAAGGCATAAACAAGGACCTTATCTATTCATTTGCAAAAGTTAAAGGTGGATGTTTTAAGCTATAAACTTGCTAGTTAAACAATGCCTGCTCTATATAGATGTTTATGCAGCCTTCTATTGTACAGGGTATTTATTAGAAAGGGTGCGGCCTTACTACTCGTAAATAGCGACTAATGTGCAGCATTGTATAGCTTTTTGTCCGCTTAAAAGATTAAGACGAGGTGTTGCTATCTTGTAATTATTCCATGTTACTTATCAGCGTCGCCTTTTTTAGAGAGCTCAGACCTCTATGATTTTATTTCTTAGATAAATCCTTTGTATACTGAAGATTTCAGTTTATCAGTATCAAATAAGTTTATGGATTTATTTTGTTTGCTAATGAATAATTAAATAATCTTGAAGTTATATTTGAGAACTCGCAATTATTATTTACATAAGTAAGCATGTTGAAAAGGTTAGTAACCCCCTCATAATTATCGGTGCTATATATGTAAATGGACGACCTGTTCTCAATAATATTATATACGAGGAAACTTAAAAGTGTACAACTGTGCAGCCAAATATGAAAATGTACATTACGTAGATGTCTGTCAAATGCTAAAAAAACCACTTTAAAAGTAGAGGACAACTTTCATATAATCGAAAATCTACGCTACTGACACAAATTGCTAAACACATCACCAAAGTTAAATACCACTCTTATAGTAACCTAATCGAGATCACACCCTTAAATCTAGCAAATTCCGCCACCTCATCACATCCGGTGGAAAATTACTATATATAAAAAATGTCAATAGAGAAATGCATCGAATCAACAGGAATTTTAGTGAGTAACAAAAACTGCTGTATTATTACAATCTATAGATCTCCATCAGGTGAGATTAATTTATTTTTTAAGAAATTAGAAATTATTTTATCATATTCAAAAAAACACTTTAAAAATATCGTTTTATGTGGGGATCTAAACATAAATAACCTTGATAAAAATAATTTTCAAATAAAAAATTTAAATGGTCTAACATTTCAATTTAATGTCACTAGTAGAGCAGTCAACGAGAATTATAACAACCCTGTCCGGAACGAGTTCAACATCAATAGATTGTCATAGCAAATATTACTGAACAAATAACGATATACAGGGTGTCACAACCAAAAGTATGCACCCTGAATAACTTTGAAAAAAAATTTTTTTTGAAAAATTTTTGAAACACGTCGACCTTGTTTCCAAGGGGGACATATTTTAATGTAATACTTGTGTACCTATCATTATCCCTCTACCCTACACGGCCACCCCCTCAAAAAATTCAAATGGCAAAGGGGGTCGAGTGATACATCTTTTGAAAGGTTCCCTACATAACTGTATACATATTTTTTTTTAACTTTTATCGATTCATTCCTGAGAAAAGAAAGTTCTTATTAAACAAAATATTGAGCAAAACAATGAATGAGTCAAAAAAATGAAAAGAGTTAAATTGGTTAAGAAAAGTAGTAAATATTGAAAAAAATTCATCAAGAATATAAAAAACAATGAAATATAAATTCCGAGATAAAACAGAGTCCGAAAAAAATTATACAAATTTAATAAACAATTCAGAAAATAAGTCCATAAAGATGTGGACATTAGTTAATGAGAAACTAAACCACCAAAAAAAATTCAATAGCATTAATATTATATCAGACGATAGAATTATTACAGATACAAAAACCGTTGCAGACCTATTTGGTAAACATTTTGCAAGCTCGGTAGATAATATGATAAAAAATAAGTTCTCTAATATAAAATACCCATGTACATCGTCTGATATAAATAACAGGTCAATGGCTTTCATACCATATTCTGAAAACGAAATAATACAAATAATTCAGAGCTGAAATAACAAGAAATCAGTAGGAATTGATGAAGTCCCCGTAAGGTTAATTAAGGAATGTTGTTTTGAACTGGCTAGTTATATAACTATTATAATAAAAAAAGCGGTAATGACAGGTACTTTCCCAGATCAATTAAAATCTTCAAAAGTCACACCAATACACAAAAAAAGGTGATCCTCATTTAATGGATAATTATCGGTCTATTACTACGGCAATCCCTTTTTCTAAAATATTAGAAAAAGCGGTCTATGAGCGCCCTTTATCCTTTCTTAATACAACGATGGCTTAAACTGCAAACCTGCTAACTCCAAAAATGTAAATTTTACAGGAGACAATAAAAACTATTTACAGCTTTTGTAAACTTTAAATGTATGGTGCAATCACCATATTATTATAAAATTAAAATTGGGACGTGGTAATGGAATGAAAAATATTAAAATTTTCTTATATTTTACTTTTTTTTAAGATAATTAAGGAGTTAGAAGTTTTTTATACGGAACGTGGTCGTAATAGTCATGGTAATCAGAAGGAATCACCTTTTTTAATTCTTGAAGATGCTCATACTTCTTTTTTTAATTTTACACCGGTTTGTGTATAATTTCGGCAATTCATCCCAAGTTCTTGTTCTAACTTCTCTATCTCGCCTTTGAGGTAGTAAGGTCCAGTCATCCGCAAATCGTATTTTAAAAAAAAATTTCACCATCAAAATTATATTGAAGAGCACGCACATCGGTAACTTTGGGGTTACCTTTTTTTCCCAGGCCGTACCGACTTGAAAAATTCGACATCAAACTTTTTTAAAAATATCATGAGTCAAGTAGTAGACATTATATGGCTCGGGACTTCTTCTAGTCTTGATACATACATCAATGTACTCAGCAGGGATATTGATCACTTTATGCCTTTTTTAGCTGTTTTTCTATCATGGCATGCATACTGTCGGCCTCCATTTGAGTATGACCAACTTTCAAAAAATTTTTGTTCTATGATTTGTCATAGCTAAATTAAGTAAAGCGTTGCTCATTGTGACATTTCGATTTTGATATGTACAGCCATCAGTGTACAATATTATTTTATTGCCGTCGCCCTCTTTTTTCAACTGAGGTATCACTTTTTCCAAAAAAATTTAACCACAATTGTAGCAAATTCTTCTGCATTTAGCCCCCCTCCTCTGATTCATTCCATAAACAGCAAGTTCCTTCCTTAGATTTTAAGTTGAAGAAACAAAAATTGTGAACATAAAACTTAGTTTTGTAATATAAACTGGATACAGTGGATTGTAGTGATAAAAGAACAGCTTGCAGTTCCATAGTGAACACATAATCTCTCTTTCCTTGTCTTTCTGTTTTTTTGTAGCATCTTTTTTTCTTTTCAATATGTAAGGCATGTTGATCATTTGAATAGTGTCCCAACTTGTGTGAATAACAAATTTGAAATTGGTCCTTTTTGGGCTGATATAAGGAGATGTTTCTTATATCCACAGCGTTATTAAATGTACATACAGATAGGGATTTTATATTACGTTCTTCACACCATTTTTTCACGTAGAAGTTGTAGAGGGCTTTTTTCGGTGGCAATTCAGATAAGAGATAATTTTTTTTCTGTTGATTTCCGACCATAATGTGACTCCATCGTCAGCAATTCATTAAGAAAATCATTGATTGCTTTGTTTTCTTTCGTGAAAGGATTGATTTTATTTGATTTTTTTTAGAGTTGGTAATAACGAATCTTTTTCTTCGCTTGGTTCAATAACATCATTTTGTTTCAATGATTTCTTCCAATTTAGTACGCACCATTTCCCTATACACAATGTATTCAAAAACATTGTCTTACAGACTCTTACTAATCCATCCCCTTTTCTTAAGTTATAGATTACAGAACAAGTTTTTCTCGATACTGATGGATCTTTTCTGTCCCTGTGACGATTAGTAGGTAAAATTTGTACTAAACCATCCACATAATTTTTTTACATTTATGCACTTACAATAATGTTTTTATATATTATTTTAACTTCTAAACTGAAAATTGGCAGCTAATAACAGAATTGTGAACTATTTTGGTTGATTCGCACATTGAAAATGGCTGTTGATACAGGAGTTAGAAGCTTTACACTGTTGAAATTTTATATCGTGGAGATAGCTGGTATACGTGCCGTGAAATTTAAAGAAAACCTTAATGTCTTGGAGTTATTTGCTTTACCACACTATGGACTTTTATTTTTACTAGCAGATGGCACCAAAATCTCAAATTCCGTAAAAAGTGGAGTTAGCCGGTTTGCAGTCTAAGCCATCGACAAACAATTTAAATGCCAGTATTTAACATGGATTCAGGTCTTTTGACGGAAACAGCTACAGTCCAGCTGACCCAACTAATAAAAGAAAAGATGGATAATAAGGAATATGTAACAGGTCTTTTCTTCGATTTATCTGGAGCGTTCGATACGTTAGACTGTACATATTTAGCCATGAAACCAAATGCGTTAGGTGTATGTAGTCGCACTAATAATTGGCTAATATCTTACAGGAACAACAGAAAACTAGTAGTAAAAATAGAGGAAGAAATGTCAAGTATTTATGATGTTGAATTTGGAACACCACAGGGAGAGATCTTGGGACCACTTCTGCTTCTGCTGTACATAAACGGTTTACCAGATTATATCTCAGAAGGAAAAGTCTTCATGTATGCAGATGACACTACAGTGCTGGTATCAGATCCTAACCAAGAAAAAGCATTTGGCAAAGTTAAAATAGTGCTGCAACAATTTTCAAGCTAGTGGTAAAGAAATCGCCTTATTCTTAATTCGAAAAAACCAATCATTGTTGAATTTCTGACTTTATTTAGATCCCCAGGTAACCATACTTTTGAATCAAAATGAAATCATAAATGTCGACAGTAGCGCTAAATTTCTGGGATCGCATTTAGACTCAAAGTTACTCTGGGACACCCAAATTGAACATGTGTGTGGGAAATTAAGCAAGGTTTATTTCATGATATTTTCATTACGACAGTGCTTAAATATAGAATGTCTAAAAAACGTATACTATGCACTCGTGTACTCGGCTATAAGTTATAATATAATTGGATGAAGACAAGTCGTTGGAAGTAAAAGGTTATTTGTTTTACAAAAAAAGAATAATCCGTCTAATGTTTGGTTTAAATTACCTTGAATCTTGTAAGGCTACGATTAAAAAAGAATACTAACTTTTACTTCAATATACTGCTAACTTATATTTATAATAACAAATACAAATTCCAAAAAGGGACGGATGTGCATGAATACAGAAATAAAAATAATTTCTATTTATCAAATTTTAATGGAGAGGCATACAAAAATTCACTTTATTATGCAGGCTGCTATTACTAAGATCAGCTTTCCACTGAAATAAAAGATTTGCCCACAGCATAACAATTCAGAAACGAAATCAAAAAAAGTTCTAATTGACAACTCTATGAAATAAAAGAATTCGAGGTATTTATAAAAACCTTATTGTGAGGTTCTCTTAAAATATAAGTGTATATACGTGTGTATATGTGTATATTATGAGTATACATATATTGGTACATTTATATGTATGTGTATTCTATAGAGTTAGGTTTATATACTCACTTATCTGTACGTCTCTTTAGTGAAATATGTCTGTTATTTGTTATACATTAGGTTTTTTTTCTATTTTATTTCTACATTAAACAATGTTAATATATTTTAGTGTATTGATCCGTGTATATATTTATTTACTTAAACTAAAAGCTGAGTACAATATTTTATATGATAATTTTTTTTAATATTATATAGAGATTTAGTATTAGATGACTTACCTTATGCATTATAATATAGCACTAAGAGGTTAATAAATGAATTGAATTGAATTGAATTGAATTAATATCAAGGTTTTTAGTGTAGTTCTAAAGTAACTCGCACATTTACATGAATCAATTCAAACCTGTTACTTCAAACTTCAGACCTATTTCCATTATTCCTTTAATCAGTAAAATCTTTGAAATGGTTATAGAAAGTAGACTTCTATCCTATTTTGTAAAATATAACTTGTTAAATGAATTTCAATTTGGTTATCTACCTGGAACATCTGCAACAAATGCTCTCTGTGTGAACTAATTTATCTTGCTTTCTAGGACCGAGAATCATGTATTGCGAACTATATGGCTTGACAAAGGCATTCGATACAGTTAAGCATGACTTCTTGTTGTTAAAACTTGAAAGATATGGAATTAAAGGCAATAACCTAGAAATATTTAGATCATATTTGGGTAACAGAAAACAAATGATAAAGTGGATAGATGGAGTTTCCCAATCCTAACCTGTTTCTTATGGAATATCCCAGGGCTCAGTATTAAGGCCACCGCTCTTCATCATTTACTTAAATGGTTGCCTCTTTTTTAAGTTTAAACAGTAGTAAAATGCAAACACTGCACTTTTCTTCCTCAAACTTAGCTCTGGACAGAGGATCATCTGTTAAAGTCTTGGGTGTGTGTCTAGACAACACTTTAAACTGGCAGCCTCATGTGAATTTCTTAGCTGGACGGCTGTCTACTTGTATATATATATTTTGAGGCAACTAACGTATTCGGTATCCCTGAGTTGTATAAGGTTAGCATACTTTGCTCTGTTTCATAGTGTCATGTGCTATGCAATCCTACTTTGGGGAGGTTCTTGTCAAGTCTCACGAATACTTTTTTTTGCAGAAACGTGCCGTCAGAATCATAACAAATGCGGGCTTTAGAGAACATTGTAAACCATTGTTTAAGCAACTGGGCATTATGTCTTTACCCTGTTGTTACATATTGACATGTCTTATATTTATTAAAGAGAGGAATGATACTGTGAGACAGATCGAAGTACATCAATACAGTACTAGATATATTGATTTACTACGACTTCCACAGTACAGACGTACTAAATCACACAAATTTTTTTTATATCTGAGTATAAAATTTTTTAACAAACTAACTGCTGATTTAAGATCGGATTCGCTGTCTCTCAAATGTTTTAAAAATAAGATCAAAGACTTGCTACTGCAAATTTGTTTTTATGGGTGATTCCAGCGAAGTGGTAAACTTTGCAGTCACCCTAAAATACCTCAGAAACCTATAGTAAATATTCTGTAAAAAAAGTTATATACCCTATATCGGTGCTCTATGATTATGGTTACAAACGAATTTTTATATAAAAACATGGTTTTTTATGTAAAAATTAAATATTTGTTAGCATTTTCTCAACTCCATGGACTGTTACCACCACTGGGTATACTGCTTCAATATTAATTCTGCAATAACCAAAAGGCTGAAATCGTTAAAATGTATGTAAAATTTTGAAACACAATCTATTTGTTGCTATTTAAGATAGTAATACTCCAAATTTAAAAAAATACATCAAATTAATCAACTTATTTACTTGGTTACGCAGTAGATCGTCAACTCCATGGTCAGTTTGGTTTAATGCAAAAAAGTATATATAGATGACGCTCACAAAATTTCAAAGACGCGAAAATTTTGTAACTGGCATCAGTCGTCAGACAGCTGTGCAAGAGAGTGCATGTGTACAATTGTTTATTGGTGATAGTGTGAGAATACGTGTAAAATTTGGTAGGTTTTTTTTTAATACATCAACTCCATGGCCGTTAATACATGGTAGTTTTTTGTTGTATATTGTTAAAAAAATTAAATTGAGGTCGCTCCATATTCACGATAACTATAAAAATAAAAAAATACAGAACATACATTTCTGTAAGTAACAATTTATTGAAATATTTAATTTTGTCAACTCCATGGACGTCAACTCCATGGACTACTACTGTCCATGGAGTTGAACAGCGTCCTTGGAGTTGAGAACATATGTATAATGTTATTGCTTGTCATGATCATTTTTTTTTCTTTTAGTAACAATGGCCAAAAAAAGCAATAAACTTATTACAGAGAAAAGGTGAAAACAAAAACGTGATGCTGAAAGAAGACGACGAGAGAAAATCAAATCAAATTCTGAGCTTTATAGAGAGGAAAAAGAGAAAGAACGACAACGATATCACAAACGTAAAGAAAAAGGAAAAATTAAATTAATAGCTGAATTGTCTAATAGGAAAAAAAGACTCTTGAGACGTCGCTGGAAGGAAGCTGCTTCAAAGTACAGAAATAATCTTAAAATTAAGGGAGATTTGTTGAAATTCATGGAAAATGAAACTCCTCCTTCAAGTCCAGTTGGTGTAATGCGATATGAAGGGGGTCACTGTGAATC
Source organism: Rhamnusium bicolor (assembly GCA_029963845.1). Lineage (NCBI taxonomy): Eukaryota > Metazoa > Arthropoda > Insecta > Coleoptera > Cerambycidae > Rhamnusium > Rhamnusium bicolor. The sequence goes on from JANEYF010002326.1 coordinate 26,140, forward strand.
TCCGTATAGTCCCGTCCCGTCTACTTCCAGAAAACAATGCGGCAGGAAAAAAGTTTTAAAAAACAGGTCAAAAACATATAAGGAATTGGTTACAACGAAACAAAAATTGGAAAAAAACAGAAAAGAGATTAATAAAATATAAAATGCGGTACCACAGACTGAAGAAAAAGCGTTCAGAAGATAAGAAGTCAAAGGATAGTCCTATGTCTAAGGTGCTAAAAGAAGTAAACGGTGAAAATATGCCCCAAACGATAAAAAAGAAAATTAGTCTTTGCCGAAGCTCTTAAAACTCAATTAGAAATTAATTTTCAAAACCAGAAATCTCAGAAAGAGAAACAATACTTCGTTAAATGTATCTCGGGTAATGTGGTTAAAAAGTACAGATGTTTCAATTTCATGAGGAATATGGGTTCGTACAAACTATTTTCTGCAAAAATTAAGCAAAAGAGAAGGGTAGACATAGCCAAAGAAATTAAATCTGCAGTGCAACAGTTCTACCTCAAAGATGAGAATAGCAGAGTTGCTCCCGGTAAGAAAGACACAGTCACGTTTCACAAACTTAAAAAACAAAAGAGATATTTGAACGACTCTATGAAAAATTTGTACAAAAAGTTTTGTTATGAAGAGAAACAGTTCAAAGTCTCGTACGCTCTTTTCTGCCAACATCGACCGTTTTGGGTAATAATTCCAAAAACTTCTTTAAGAGAAACCTGTCTATGTGTTACTCATGAAAATATTAGACTCTTAGTTGCTAAAATGAAAATATTGAAAATTATTGAATATAGTGCTGACAATCTCGTAAAAACTTTATGTTGCGATCCACTAACAGAAGAATGTCTGGAGAGAGTATGCCAGAAATGCAAAAAATATACTATTACCTACAGTGACATTAATGCTGATGAGGTCACCTCTTTCAAAAAATGGGTTATTAAGAGAACAGTTGTACTTATTAGAGGAAAACAAAAAAGATGCCAGAGGCATATTAAAGAAGAAATATTTTGCAAAAAAATCGGAATTGATTGCAGAGTTAGAAAAATGTATGCCTCATTACATGCAGCACGTAGCAAAAATGACTCATCAATATAAAGTTATTGACAAAATAAAGTCAGAATTAGGTGAACGAGACATTTTAATACACATGGATTTCTCCGAAAATTATGTGTGTAAGTATTTTCGAGAAATTCAAAGCGTTCATTTTGGGGGGTCAAAGTCACAAATATCGCTTCATACGGTAGTTTGGTATGATAAACAAGAAGATAATTTACATCATCACTGCTTCTGCAGTCTTTCCAATAATTTAAGACACGATGCAGTTGCTATTTTAGCACACTTGAAACCACTTTTCGAACGTATTAAAAATAATTATCCAGAGTTAGATAATGTTCATTTTGTCAGCGATGGGCCTAATACTCAATATAAAAATAAAACAATGTTTTACTTATTCGGTACACAGTTTTTTAAGTTATTGGGTGCACAATGCATCACATGGAACTATACTGAAAGTGCCCACGGTAAAGGGGCGCCGGATGGGATAGGAGGTTGTGTAAAGAGGACCGCGGATCGCTTAGTTGCTCACGGAACTGACATCAATGACCTGATCAGCTTAATTTTTCAGCTAAAGAAACACTGTAAAAAAAATCGATTTTGAGATTATAGAAGACGAAGTTATCGAAGATTTGGAAGACACTATATTGCCATTAAAACTAAACACCTTTAAAGGTACGATGAATGTAAGACAACTATTATGGGCACATATCGGTAATCAAAACGTTGTTCAACTAAGAAGACTGAGTTGTTTAATTTGTAAACCACCAAGTAACTGTAGCCACTATCACTTGGGAGAATTAACTTTTTCTGATGTACCTAGTCATCGCGTTAGATATTCAGATATATATTCAGACGATTCTGATGAAAATAAGGAATCCAGCATAATTGCTCAAAATGAAACAATTGTTGGAATAATTGATAAAGGAATGTTTGTGTTAGTAGAATATCCTACCAATTCTAAGGTATTTTATGTTGGCCAAATTGAAAACTCCGAAAAAGCCATTAAAGTTAATTTTATGAAAAGAATATCGTCAATAAAACAGAACTTTGTTTTTATATGGCCAGAAGAACAAGATGTAGATTTTATCGAACTAGAAGATATTAAAAAGATCTTACCTGTGCCAAAATTTATAAGGCGAAATAAGTTTTGCTTTCTAGATGAATACTTTGTCGGCTTTCAACATGTTAAATAGTCTATATTTTTTTTGTTTGTAACTTCAAATTTATGCATTTTGTAAAAATAAAGTCTTTTATATCAACTGTACTTTAATTTTGTGTTTATATAATATTTAATGAGATATTTTTACATAAAACCATAAAACATCAACTCCGTGGACGATGCATCAACTCCGTGCTGACACAACTTTTATTTTCTGTAATATTTTGCTCAAATTCTATAATCGATTTCAAACTTAATTGGAAATCAACAATATATATAATCTAGATTTGAGTGCCACATGTTATTTTTGAAAAAACAAAATTTTTATTTTACCTTTTTTGAGGATGTCATTTTCTACCTTTTCGCTGGAATCACCCTTATTCTTATGATAAATATTTAAATCATAATTTTTAATTTGATTATATTGTAACTATGAGAAAATGCAATGTACCTTTTGTGCTGCTAGTTGTGGATTCTGCAGTGCAAACATATTTTATAAATTGTGTATTATGTATTTGTGTATTGTAGATACATTTGTTAATTTCCTATATATTTATTAAAATTATATGTATGTGTGTATGTCCACTTTGTTGACTTGTGAAAATAATTTCTGTATAATGCACTAATAAATCTAAATAAAAAAAACCAATTCGAACTATATCGAACAAACTGACTAAATCGTAGAATCGATCAATTCAGACGAACAGTTCTTCCAAAACCAATCAGTGAGCTTTTTCTCATCAGGGCAACAAATATTGTGCCACCTTTCACTAAACGATAGCAAAATTCCAACAAGTATACCAGATCTGATCATGAGCTGCTTTGGCTGGACATTTAAGAAACAATTTTACTGTTACACTATGTTAAAATTAAAGAAAACTTATACACTAGGATATTCATCTCCACTGATTGTGAGTCATTAATAAAAGCGATTCCCATTTTCAGAAAAATCAACTATTCCTTTTTCATTCAACTTAGAAATAATAGTTTTTATAATTATACTAAGGTTTAAATGTTACGTATATACAAAAAAATCAAAAGCTGGTTGGCATATTTTTTTGGTAAATGGAAAAAATAAAATTTTATGTGTTCCTCTTTATGTTTTTGAATCATATTAGTTTGAAGACATATTTAACACTAATTTAATTTAATTGAAGGAGATGAGAATATAATATGTTAAATAATTTATATATATATCCAAGTTTTTACAGATAGAAACATTTATTATTCTTCTTTTCTTCTAATAAATGGAATCCATTACAATATGTAAAGCGGGTCTTGTTGATTTAGAAAATTTTTCGTTACCAGGTTAAAGGTCAGTAAGTTAAAGTTAAAGAAAAAAATGAGTGCAGTGATTGTAATCATCAGAAATTTGTAACAGCTTGGATCACTACGAACTAAAGACAATGTATTTAATTACATTGTAACTTAATTAGAGATACATTAGTTCATTACACTTTTATAATTGTGCATTGTTAAATTATATGGTTATTACTTATTACTAGTTTTACCCAACAGCAGTTCACAGGGATATCTTCATTAAACAATTATTTATGTTTTGTTGATAAAGTGTATACTCAATATAATCTTAAGTTCATGTAATGCTTCTTTCATTTTGCACACTATCCGGTTCCAAGTGTGTGCCCAAACTGGTTTTCGTATTTAATCCTCTTCAAGGCTCTGTGCAGGTTTCTTTTGATTATACAGGTTGGGCCATATGTATGAAGTCATAGCATTATTTTGTATATGTTTTAAATGTGATGAATATCAGTTGCATAGTAAGGTTCCAGTGAATCTATAAATCCGTATTCAGCGGATTTCGATTATTTTTACACCGCTGGATAACATATTAAAATACTTTTTTTTGAGATACATAAAGGGTAGGTTGCTGTTTGAAAAATATCTGATGTGGCCAGCATATAACTTTCTTATACCAATATGTATCATATTGATCTAAAAAAAATCTTTCTATTTAATTCCTCACTTAACTCAATTAAATTTTAATAGCGTACCTTGAAATGTTTTATTAAATTTTTTTAAATAACTATCAGCGTCGTTCGATACTGTCATAATACTGTAATAATTCAAGTCGTATATTTTAATAATTTCTTCTTATTGACATTGACATTTTTGTAACTAAATTAGACATTTGAAATGTGAAACTGCCAAATTTATGAGGTCAAATATGTAAAAAATTTGAGTTTTATTTAAGTACTTGCAAAATAATGTTTTCGATTTCTCGTAAACCAATCAGATGCAGTACCTTTTATAATAATAGGACCCTCCTTAACTGGTAAGAAAAATTAAGACTGTTAGCAACTCTGTGTAAAAATTGGGGTGGTTACTCATCCATTCAGCAAGCAAAAAAATCGAAATGTTCACTCTGAAACGCAATGTTATTTATTTCTTGGTAAAAATGGTTAGATTTGCCATACCCTTGCAAGTTGCAAGAAATTAGGGTAGTTAGTTACTCTTCCAAAGAAACAAAATTCAATATATCCGCTCTTAGGCATATAAAGTTCCTGAATTTTCGCTCTCAGACATACAAATGAATTAACTCGGATAGTTTTGTATTTAGAAAAAATTATCTACAAATCTACTTTTAACATCTGTTTGTTGTATTTTTTCTACAACTATTTAAATGTTTATTATGTAAGGTAAATTTATTATAATACAAGTTTATAAATTAAAAATATATGTATCAGTCAATATTATCTCTATATGAAAATAGCGGCTATTTTTATAATATACCTCGCATCAACGTCTGCTTTTGAATACACGTGATTTATACGTTTTCCCAATGCATTTACAATGTAACGTGTAACTGGTGTTAGAGACGAGACTAGTAGACGTTTGCTTTTGACAGTTCATGATGTTGTTTATTCGTAATGATAAACCTCCATAAATCCCACAATCCCCGGAAGTAAAATTAATAATAATGCACCAGAGTGCCAACCGCTGCACCGATAAGTGTAAAATGAACCACCCGTCTATATTCATAATGTGTTTTGACAAGTCATTAAATCCTTCATCAAATATGATCAATATATTTATTTCTAAACTCGGTGCAGCCACAGAATTTAGTCTGTGGTGCAGCGTTAAAGAATTTCTGTCCTCTCTCGCCCGACAGAGAGAGAGAGAGAGAGAGACAAAAAGCGGTATTTTCAAACTTTTAGTTAAACAATAAAGATTAAAGTCATACCATGTAATGGGGTTGGAAAAAACATTATAAAATAACAGATAAATAATTGTTGCTAAGTTTTCATCCTTTGCACCTAAAAAAAAATAATGGTTATAATTGGTAATAAATAAATATATAGGATTGTCTCCACCTATGTAGGACATTTTGTATATTAACTACATTGTTTTACAAGATTTCGTTTAGTTGTAGCATTAATATTTACAAAATATTGACATCTGAACTTTTAAATATAATACAAGATTATTCAATTGAATAAGACCTTTATATTAATTAACAAATTTCAAAAATATTTCAATCCAAAAATTATAAAAACTACCCATCCCAAGAGTTTAACCTGTTTCTATATTTCGACTTTGACTTTATTATTTCAATAACTAACTTCGGTACTAATTGCTTTCATAGTAATAATTACATAATTTCCTTTTATTTGTAATTTATGAACATGTAACTTTTGATCAGTACTGATATCTTTGATTTATGTTGAAATTTCTTAAACTTCTTCTCCTCCTTATTATTTATGTGAAAATACCATTTACATTCTTCTGTACCTTTATTATCATAATAATTTTTCTTTTAATTTCATTAATCTTTGTTTTTCCTTTACAGCAAAATTTTCATCTTTTCAAAATTATCAATATTCAATTCCCTTTTATTTATTTCTTTTCCTAACTACCTTTTTTTTATTTTTCCAAAGGTCGCGTGATAAATTTTCTATCTTATAAATGTTCACATCATTAAATTCTGACTTTGACTTTTTTAAACTTCACATTTCAAATTTTAGGTAATAAACTTTTCTTCTGTCACATATCTGTCTTTTTTTCATTTGATCAAATTTAATACAAATTTTTCAAATTCTTATTCTATTTACATTTATCCAAGTGGATATCAACATAATTATTTAACATTATAACTTTTACTAAACTAGTTTAACATATCATTCGTAATAAATAATTCTGTATTATTATTAATTAATTGACTAATAATAAATTTATTCTATTCAGTTAATAAATGTCCAACATCTCTGACATCTCAATTTTGTCCTTTATTTTACAACAGGACAATATATATATATATATATATATATATATATATATATATATATATATATATATATATATATATATATATATATATATATATATATATATATATATATATATATATATTTTATAGCAATTGTGTTCTTGGGATTTTGGTTCTTTAATGATATGAATGAAAATCTAAATTGTTTATTTATTCATAAACACATTTTACAAACGTTTATATATATATATATATATATATATATATATATATATATATATATATATATATATATATATATATATATATATATATATATATATATATATATATATATATATATATATATATATATATATATATATATGTATTTAATTTTTAAACGGGGATTGCAGTCATGTGACAGGTAATAAATGAAAAACTCTTTTTTCTGTTCAAGCTTTCGAAACTTTTATTGTTTCATCATGAACTCTACAATAAATTATAATTAATTAAACTAAGTTATGGAAAAAGTAAAAAGTACTTACGAAAGTGAGGTTAAAGTTAAAGTTGTATTCATTGAAAACTACAAATTCTTGATGAATTGTAGAAAAAACACACTAATAATTAATTGTTAGTAATTTACTACCACTACTATGTAAAATTAACAACATTATGAATGGATGACTGAGGATCCATATTAATTTAAATTCTTAGAATTATAATAGACATGTGTATTTTTATGAAGTAAAAAACAAAAAAGAATTTGGATATAAAAACTTGTTAGAGTGAAACCAAAAGGACAATGACAGTAGATACCAACAGCTCGATGTCTTATATTTAGGGACATTAATTATTATTCCATACTATACAGGGTGTTTTCATCATTGTTGACATTATGGTTGAATTGTAGTAAGTAAGTAAAATTATGCTTAGGTTATCAATATCCTTTCTGGCATTAATGGTATTTGGTTCTTTGAAAAACGTGACACATTTCCAAAAAACTTCGTTTGTGATAGTTCATTTCAAAATCTAATATTTGAACGTTATTATAATTGACATTGTGATTATGTAATAATGCATGATTGGCTAAAGTGCAAGACTGTTTGTTAAGTCTGATGTCACTTTTGTGGGAAGTTAGACGGTCTTTAACTTTCCTTCTAGTTTGGCCAATATATTTATTGTTAGTCATCACATGGTATGCAATACACCACATTGGACATCACCAAAATATCGTCCTTATCTTTTAATTTTGAAAAAGGGTTGTTAACTTTTACTTTGTTTTTAAAAGCTAATTTGATATTGTTAAATTTAGAAAATATTTTTTTAAATCTGTGATCAAGTGGACTGAAATACGGAAGTGAGCAGTAAATGATTTGAGGCGGGTTTTGTTGCGCCCTTTGAGAATCATGTAACATTATGCTATTGATGATCTGCTGAACAATAGTTTTTTGACTAATGGTGGTGGGGTAACCACTATCTATAAAAAAGTTGGAAAAGTTTTTTTTAAATTATGTATTTTAAGTGATGTATGACTTGTAGCTATCATCCTATTTTTCATACCTACGATGAGGTTGATTTTCATTTTATATAGGTGGTTGGAATCAAAATGTAAAAAGCGACCCGAGGCACCTGGTTTGGTACACCAAGTCGTAATTATTTTATTCTCATCTCTTCTTATCAGTCTGGTGTCCCAAAAAAGGAACACTTTACTTATCTTCTTCTTCAATAGTGAACTTTAAATATGTATTATAATTGTTAAAAATATTTAACAAAAGTTCAGTATTACCTCTAGGAACCCTTAATATTATATCATCCACATATTTTTTCGAAAAGGGATTGAAAAGTCAATATTGCCAAGACAATTATCCAACAGATCATCTATAACATACTGTGCTATTATGGGGGCCACTGGACTGCCCATAGGCATACCAAGTTTTTGTTTGTACACTGTGTTATTGTAACTAAACACTGTTGTATCAAACAAAAATTCCACTAATTTTAAGAACTGATTTTTGGAAATGTCACAATGTGTCTGTATTGCATCCCAGTGATTTTCTATGCTATTTAAAGCTGTTTGCAAAGTGATATTATTGAATAGAGCTTTAACATCTAAGCTGATTATTACATAATTATCTGGTAATTGAAATTCATTTATAAAGTAGCAAAATTCAAAAGTGTCTTTTACAAAATAGTTATTGTGTGTATCATACACAATGGTCAAAATATTAGTGACTAGTTGTGCAATGCCTCTATTAGGGCTATTAACACCAGAAATGATAGGACGTAAGGTTAAAATTGGTTTGTAGATTTTAGGTAATCCATAAAATTTGTTAATAGTGCCATTATATAATCTATACTTAGTACCATCTTGAAGTGTAATCATTTTGCTTTTTTTTCCAACTGTGAGATGATTTTGTTTGATTTTTGCTGAATTGTACTGTGTCTCTATTTGGTATTTCAAATTTTGGCTGATAATAATTTTTTATGAAATACTAAATAGAGAAGATAAAAAGACGAAATAATAGAGTTAATAGTCTGCGCGTAATTTCTTAATATCAATTTTACTTTTTTACAAATTTTATTTCTAAATAAGTTGTAAATGGAATCAGTCCAGTGCCATATTATACGTTAGTTGTAGTAAATAGAGACACAAACAGATATAATGGGATAAATTCCTTCCACAAACTTTTTGCGTTGATTGAAATTTTGCATATTTAACTCACATTAATAAAAATATCTTCATGCTAAATTCAAATAAAAAAATATTTTTCGATCGTATTTGTCTAAAAATTTGTCCGAAGTGGTCGTGTGATTATCATTGTTATGAGAAGTTATAAATTAAATATTGTGTATTGTCATGCACTATTTTTAAATGTTTGATTTGTAAATAAAAATCCCGATTACAATCACAGTTATTTATAATAAGTATCATTATATAAGGTTTCACAGTTTAGTATTCTTCTTCTAGAGAGTTAAGATACTGTGGTAGTCGTAATACCACATTTTCCATCCGTATCGTCGATGACAGTTTTGAAAAACCGTTGTTTTATAAATAGTTCCTTCTTCACCATATGTTCCTCATAATATTTTTCTCTGAAACCATTGAATAATTAATTTTTTTTTCCAAAACATCCATAAAATAAATATTGGCAATTTAAGATTAATTAAGAATGTAACATATATTAGACAGCTGGATGCATTTGAAAGCTTGGAAATCACAAGTGTAAAAATGGTATGAATAATGACAGAGGTCCCATCCCAAATAGCCCGCTCTATTAATTGGTGAGCCACAGTTCACCATACCGTGACAATAGTTGGTACAAATAGGATATATTGTTAGCATAAGGTTAGTTTTAATTATCTCCGAATGATGCCAACTTGGTTGGCGAATTGCGCGTCGAATGTAGTAGATGATTTTGGTGTTTTGTTGAAAAACTACGTTAGTCGTTAAAGATTTCTTACTCTTTGTTAATAAGAAATAGACTATGAATTTTATACAAACATAGGGCTAATAAATACAAAACGTCCGATATTAAATATATGCAAATTTGGGCCATTTGTTAGTAATTTTTCTAAAGTCCAAAGTAAACTTTATTAGTATTAAGTTACTTATTCTGTAAATAAAATTTTGTCTGACAGTTATCGTCGCTATTCAAGCAAGTGCAATCTTGTGCTAATATTACCCCTTTTTTTTAATTAAATTAATCTTGGATATTTTTTTTAGCTAAATTTTGACTGGCCTTTTGGTGTGGTTCTAATCTATAAAATTTTTTGATAAATAGAATGCCTGTAACGATTTCATAATTTTTGGGCGTTAATTTTTATCATAGTAAGTCAAACTTTTGATTCTATGAATCCCTACATCTTCCAAAAAGTTACAAATAAAAAAAAATTTGGACACTTTCGATAATAACGAAGTTATTGAGATGTTTTCAAATGGAACACATGGTATGGTTTATTGCGTAGATAGATATAAGAAATATAAAAACGTCGTAAAATCACCCTCAATGATGCCACCCGGCGTCATCTCTATCGGTGATTTTATATTTCTTTATATCTCTGCAATGAACTGTATACAATTTTATTTATTTTATTACAAGTATTATTTGATTTTCGTTGATATTGTTAATGGAGCCTATCGAAATTTGATAATAATATCATTTTATGTACGTAGAATCTTTCTGTCACATCAAGAATTCCAAATTTCAGCATTCCATGTTTCGTATTTATTAGAAAATAAGTGAATGAGGAGCCGTAACTCCCTTATATCCTTTTATATGTAGAACTCAACTTATTTGTGTTTTATTAGTCCCGAAAGGAGGGCACTTAGTTATGGGACACCCTGTATACGATTTGCATTGACTAATATAATATCTTGTCCTAACTTAAACTGATAATTTACAATACTTGTTCTTTTTTGTGGATACAGAATAATGAGCTTCTACTAACTTATGAATGTGTATCAAAATGCTTAAAAAATAGTTAATAAACACTATCAACGAATGCAGCGTGGTGTCCGAGCGTCGCGTCGGTCAGGGCTATGAAGAGTGAAACCCGGCGCTTGCGTCGCGTGCGGAAACTGAAAGTGAAAAGCGAAAAGCAAGGCCCCACTCTTTCCCCCTACCTTTCGCTTTCGGCCGTGCCACGGTCCCCTCCAGAATACTTTCCCCGGCAGTGCGTGCATCGGTGCAGTAGGCTTTGGATAGAGCCGCTTCGAAGACGTGTGTACGTATACCAAGGTCAGCAGAGCTGCGTTTACAACCCGTTACGCAGGAACCGCTTCCCGCGACTTGTATCGCCCACGCACATTGTACGCCAAGCAGCCTGTGTCTAGCAGTGCTCCCCCAGGCCATGGCACCTCGCCGACACCTCGGACAAGTTCAAGGCCTCATGGGAATCGATTCCCTAGATGAGGCCGGTGTTACCCGCTGTTGTGTGCCCACCGGCGACTGTCTGCGCGCCCAGCAGCAGCTAAGCCCCAACAACAATGACCCCATGATCATCTCTTTGGATGACCTCCGCGACACAGTTCGTGTTACTTGCAATAATGAACTCTGCATTTCCGGCCGGTATATGCACCGGGAGTGTTTCGATCAGTGGGAACAATCTGTTCTTGCATACCTAAAGACATGTGGAAGAGCTCGCTCTTGGTCCGAACGTCAACGCCATCAAAATTTGTGGACCAAGAAAGGCTACGACTTAGCTTATAAAGCATGTGGCTGCAGGTGCGGAAGAGGACATCTTAAAAAAGACTTAGATTGGATGCCTCCACCTCCGACGAGTAACATCTTCGGTAGAATCGAGGAAGTTGACAACGGCAAGAAAAAGAAACGCAGAAATCGTAATGTACGACCTACACTTGCTATTTCGGCTAATCATGCCATTGGGACTGAAGTCGTCCGCGGCCGTGCTGGAAGCCTCTCATGCTCCAGCACCGGGTCTTCCTCTCCGCCAACTTCAGGAAGCGAACCCAGTGTTTCTCCTGTTCACGCTTATGCCAAGAAAAAGTCGAAACTTGAATTGCCAGAAAGAATTCGGTAAGCAAAAAGCAGATATTTGTTAAAAATATTTCTAAGCAATGATTAAAAGAGAACATATAGGGCTAAGCTTGGCATACAAACACCTACGGGGTGTACATGTACTACCACAGAAAAAAAAGGATTTCTGTGGTATTGCCTTCAGAATTACTTCTCTTTTCAATATATTTTACAAAAAAATTAAAAACAAATGTGTAATTATTTTCTAAAAATGAACGTGTTTATGCATACCGTATACCTCCGGTATTACCGAGAGTATTACTTTCCTCTTCAATATGTTTTGCAAAAAAATTAAAACAAAATGTATCCATTATTTTCTAAAATGAAGGCGTGTATGCAAATTGTATTGCCTCTCGTATTACCGAGGGTATCGCTTTTCAATATGTTTTGCAAAAAAATAAAAACAAATGTATCTAATTTTTAAATGAAACGCGTTTATATATGTTGTGGGTATTCATTTTAAAAATGAATGTCAAATTATTTAAATATCAGTACTTCATAATAAAATATTTTTTAAAGATTTTAAATAATCAGATATTAATTAGATGTACCTTGTTAAAAATGTTACTATAATAAATTACTATTATATAAATTTTATGGTATTGTTTTTGTTATGGTTGGCAACTTGCACCGGCCGGCGAATTGTAAGAAAGGTAAATAGAAGAATTTATACCGCCAGATGTTATTTTTATATTCACAATGTCTGGCAACATATTACATAAATCAAGAGATAAATGTTTTGAATGAAAAATGTTTTTCCGATTTACATAGCTTTAAATTGTATGGAATTGAAATGAAGAGTATGGCGTTGAAATTGCCAAGTAAGCTCGTCAAATTTAGCTAAAGGAACAATACCTATATGATTGAATTTAATAATACAATAGTATTCAGTGCAGTGATATAAGCTCGGATATAACACAAGAGAATTGTACAACAAATTTAATTTGAATACTGGATATGTAATATCCAAATTTTGATCCGTACATAGTAGGTTTTTTCAATTTTATAGAGTAGGTACTTTATACAAAAGTGATTTGCTAATTACTAAAATGTATATTACTAATAGTTTTATTGTAACTCAAATAAATAAAGTAAAATTAATTAATAACATCAAAATTTATTTAAGTCAGGTTCAGGGCTATTAGGTAACAAAAAAGTTATCAAACAATAAGAGAAAAGACCAGGAAACTTCACTTATCTATAAAGATTCCCTTTTCTTACAAATATCCCAATTAGTTATCTGAACTGACAGACAAAGAAATTCAGTTATTTTTTTCGCTCTGGGTTATTTTAGACAGTTATACGATGAAAACTGGCTGATATATTGCCCCGCGAAATTTTTTTTAAACTGTTGGCCAAAATACTGTTGATTATATCCTTTTTGTAGTATTTGCAATACAATGTTTTATTTCATCTCTGCACTTTCCTTAACTCCCTATTTTGTCCAGTATTCCCTTTAGTTTATCCGGATATTCCCCGAATTTCCTCTATATTTCCTCACAATTCTTAATATCTATCCACCCACCAATTATTTCGTTAGCACCTTCCTATGGGGGTACAAAGAATGTCTTTAATGATTTAAGATTTAAACCCCTTGGATAATAATTAATGACGCAAAAGTGAAATTAGTTTAGGTTATGTCTGTAATTAGTAAGAAAAATGTATAGTTTCATTTATTTCAAGAGAAGCGATAACGGCGTACAAAGGAATTTCCCAGATATGGCCAGACACATTTTTTTGAAAATAATCTATAAACCCATAGGGAAATTTTTTGTATCATGTACCTAAATATTTTAGACGAAATTTCAAAACACCCTGTATATTTAAAAATTGTTAATCACTTTTTTCAACGGAGCATTTTTTATAATTCAAACGGTATTGCTCATTTTGTGTTTTAATGAGAAGTTTAACGTACAATGCAAATTAATGTAAACAAACAAAAGAAAAATAATAGCATTGTGTTTGAATTCGGTCAATGATAATAGTAATAGTGAACATCTAAACTTAATCGTACTTCCTTAAAGCTGCATTTTCACCAGATATTCTACGCTCTTAATGTTGTTCTATCAATGAATACGGAAAATGAAACAATGATTTTATTTTAAATGATATGCAGATTAAATAAAACCACTAAATTCGTATATCGCACTAATAAAAAACATCGGGAAAAATATGTAACTGGTTAATACATCTTAAAAGTGTACACCAAATTCCATAGGACCCTCGTAGGTATCTGTTATAAAATCTTCACACAATGATATTTTTTCACAAATGTGTCAGGATTATTTTATTAAGTGCCATATTTATTATTTTGTTTATAATAATAATATCAACCAAACATAAAAAATGTCATTATCTGATTGTGATAATCTGTTTCTGTATGGATATTTTTGTTCGAAATAATAAACCACGATATTTATTCATTTAAAAACTTTTTAACCTTTGATATTTCTTTAAAATTGAAACTAAGCAAAAACCGTTCGAGGATTCATGCATATTTCAGATTTTACACATTAAATTGTGTATCTCCAATTTTTTTGTCGATTTTCCTGTGCCTGCATACTTCCCACGTAAAGTAAAAAATATACAGTTTTTCAGTAACGAAATTTGTTCACAGTAAAATTGCAAGCGTGAGCATATTCGCTATTATTGAGGTAAATTCGCACGTGCTCTGAATAAGTCGTCAAGACGCGGTTTGTAGAATTGGAAAAACCCTCAACATCCTGAACAGTGAGGGCGGCAAGACGCAATCCGACGTTCGCCGTCTCTTTTAGGAACATTGGAACGAGCCGTCGCATTTTTGCCGGCTACCCTGAGGATCGATAGGGGCGTTTATCACGGCATTTTACCTTGACCTACCGAAAGCCAAGTTCTTTTACTAGATGGAAGGTCGAATTTTCTGTTCACAGGAAGATTTAGAACAAAATTAGAAGAGAAATATTAGATTTGTCAGTAGTAATAACTAATAAGTGACAAATATCGTATTATGCTTGATTTACGTAGTAGGTACGTACGTACATAAAACGATTGAAATCACTTGATTTTTTAACGGTGATTTAAGCCGAAGTTTTTCTGTTGTTATTAAGCAAAAAACAAAAATAAAGTAAATACCCACTGTAAATATAGGCAAAACTGGTATCTACTTTTTTTATATATATATATATATATATATATATATATATATATATATATATATATATATATATATATATATATATATATATATTTTTAGCTACATATAACTGCAGCCATATGCCCTCGCATAATATGCCACTATGTCTCGTCACACAGTTACTCCAGTTAATACTAGTTGTCCATTGTATCTATAAACGAAGTAAAAAATAAAAGAGACGACTAAAGCTTCAACAAAAATGAGTTGAAAACTTGTATTGAAACATTAACCGGTTTGGTAATGTAGTTGGCTAGAGCTCGCGATAGCAAGTGTGACTAGAAATCTAACTATAATAATAGTAATAATAATAAAATGTCTTTTTTAAAGGCGAAGTTAACCTTACAGATATGGTTGTATGTCCACGTCGTTCTAAGTGTAAACCCTTGTAGACAGCATCGGCTTCCGATTCAGTGGTTATCTAATTTTTTTTTTTGGTTGCCCGACGTTGGACAATTTTCCCGTGGCATCCAAACTTCATGGGTGAACCGCCAGCAAATTACTTAGAGCGACTCCACAGATCCCACACAGAGTTTAGTGGCTGTAGATCCCAGAATCATGTGCCCTAAGCAGACGTAGACAACCCAGAATGCCTTATGCATTTGGCCAGCCAGCCATTGGGCTGATTTTTGGCAGACTGGCATAGTCTTCTTTTCCGAGAGCAGCGTATACTTTATCCCTCCGAGTACATCAATTATTAGAACGATCATCTTAACCGAGTAGCCTGGGTACATCACTTGGAGCTCATACCAGAAATCGCGAGATTTGATCCGCTTTTCCTCCTCCTTCAAGGTGATGTTTTTCTCGGCAGGGGCCGAAAATTCGATGAAATATATCACCTTAGTTTGATGGTCGAGGAGGACTATGTCAGGCTTGTTGGCTTGGATTAGCCTCACAGTCAGAAACAAGTAGTTAAAAAAAATGCTGCATTTCTCGTTCTCGACAACACGGAATCATTATTATTATTATTATTATTATTATTATTGAGACCTTTAGAAGTTGAGATAAATTTAGTATTGTACATCAGTGGTAAATGTTAGCTTCTGGGGCAAACGCAGTGCAAACCATCGACAGTACTGATACATTTTTCCTATTCTTAATTTAGATTTGGTATAATTGTTAAAAAAGTAGGAACAATCCGCGAAACAATCTATTTCTACCACAAAGAAACCAATAATAATAATAATCGAAATTTATGATTGATATTGTCTTGTCCTTATCAAAAATTTTGACCATTTTCTTATTGTTAATTTAGATTTGGCACAATTCTTGTTAACAGTGTAGGAATAAGCTACAAAAAAAATCTATTTCCGTCACAAATAAACCAATAACAGTATCATTTATAAAGTTTTGCAAAAATACGTATAAAAATAACTTGGACTATTCATTCCTAAATTTATGCACATGTTTTTTTCGCTGCTTAACCCGCCAACAGATCCTGCAAGTAACAAAAACTCACAGTTTACTTATTCTAATAGAATTATAATATTTTCGTTGCTTTTCGTTGCCCTCAACTTCTCGCGTGATGTGAGTTCGTAAACAGAATTTTTTATTCGAATTATATCTGTAATTCATGGACACCATTATGCAAATGATCTTATTCGAAGCGGTAAGTGGTGAGAAATTCCCTTGAAGATATCAGACGACAATAACATTCTCCTTCTTTTTCTGGCTAATGTGCCAAACGACCAAAAAAGTAATACTCTTTCACATGTGGCAAGTTTCCAAAATTGGGCATAACTGCTTTCAAGTTATTTTTAAATTGCCGATGCACTGTTACGAAAGAAACCATTATTTACAGTCTCTTTGTATAATATCAAGCATATACTTCACTTAATAAAGTAAACAAACATTTTTCAGCGAAATGTCTTTTAGCTCTCTTTGCGAATTCATTTCATTCATAATGTTTAAATAGATGCCTTGATTTCAGTTTGAGTAAACATTAAATCTAATTCTGGAGGACATTAAATATTTTATAGAGCCATTATGCTATGTAATGTTCTCTGAAATGAGTTATATAATTTTAGGTAGTTTTATCCCAGTTCCTATCCTTGACGATAATTTTCACAATTTTCTGTACTAGAATATTGCGAATGATTGTAACCCGTACATACATATGTTGTACGTGTCATCTTTAATCACGTTTCCGTTACGTTACTACTAGATAAGTTCATTCAGGGAGGATATTAGAACTAACTAGTTTAATGTTGAATGACCTTTTTGGAATCAGTTTCAACATGTTTTTAAAGTTTCTTCATTATACATTTTGAAACATCTGTATATGGTGTTCCACAATGATCTGTTTTGGTATCAGGGTCAACATGTTTTCAAAATGGCTTATAAATGTTGACACATCTATAGTGTTCCACAAGGATCTGTGTTGGGTCCATAAGATTTTTAGTATATGTAAATAATTTTCTTTATATCAACAGGTGTGGGAGATTATATTCAAATTTCGGGTCAGACATACATACCCTATTGCGAGTCCTATTTACTTTTGATTTTATTATTTTTGATAATGTCGGATGTCATTAATGAATTTGATAGTACCTTAATTGTTATGGCACTAAATTTTATGAAACTGTTCAGTTTGTGTTATAAAAAATCCAAACATTAACTAATAGTTCACTATGACATCGACACGGTGAAAAAAAGAAAAAGAAAAAATCAAGAATACTTCCAGAAAATATGGTATATTTTAATGTACATATCCAGATGGGTCTTTATTAAAATGCAACATAGTAGATGCTTACTCCTCGACGGTCTCAGTTATAAAATAGCCAACATTTAATAAATCACTCCTCAATCAAGTTAATTTAGAAACAAACTTCTGTTACAAGCAGTGAGATTTATTTAACGGCAGTGGTGAACCTTAAAACTGTATTCAATATTCAGCCTCAACATGTTCTAAAGATGTTCACATAGTTTTCCTCAAAATTTCTTGAGTAAAGTTTAGCATGTTTCGCTTGAATAATCCTATAGACGTTATGAGGCTATGGCATGGTCTGGGATCCTATATTTTTTGAAGAAGATATATGAGATAGCCATCACACTAAAAAATAGTGAAATAAATATTTTAAGATATTTTGCGAATTGTTTTAGGAATAAATGTATCAAGTTCAAGTTTTTTCTACTGACACCGTGGTCGACGAAACAATCAAAACCAGCAGAACCGATTAAATGTGTACAATGTTTTATTTGTATTATCATTATGAACACTTGTAGGACATTAATATTCGTCATGTAGTTTCAGCGATAAATTAAAAAGTGCTGTGGACTGAAACTGATATTTTTTTAGATAAACGAATTACGTCAAAATCTGTAATCTCTTAAATAATAGTCTTTTTGTTTGTATTATTCATGTAGTAATTAATTACCACAACGTTTTATCTCATCTTGGGTTTTTGTTTTTAAACAATAAAAAATATGATACACTTTTCTCGGTGCTTATAAATAATAACATAAAAATGAGATAAATATTTCATAATACAATTGTTTATAAATTATTAAGATCATTATTTAATTTCTTTACAACAAAAATATTTTGTTACTGGCTAAATATGTGAATTTTATCAGCAATAGAGCTACTAAATATAAAAAGCATATGTATATATTTACATAATAATTATATAAACAGCCTTTAATAATTAAATTGGTGTTTACAGGGTGGACAAATTTCGATGGTTGTATAGGGTAACTCGGTAACTGTAACAGATACAAAAAAATGGAAGACGCATTCCCGATCTCTTTTTTTGAGACAAGTCACTGGCGAAAAAAAATTCGCCAGTGAATTCGTCTTTTGTTTTCGAGTTATAAACAAAAGTTCGATTTTTCGACTTTTAGACACGTCAATATTTTGGTTTGTAAAATTATGAAAAAACAACTTTTATATTCTTCAGGCACTTTTTTCTGTATAATACAGTGGCGTCGAGAAAATTTTTAAAAAAAGGTACAATTTCGAGTTATGGCATAAAGTTTTTTTTTAAATGGGAATCATTAAATTTGGCCATAGCCAACTATGATTCCCATGAACCATGGTTCAGTTAAAAAAGGAAATTTTTTTCTCTTTCAAACTATATATCATATGTGGGGTTACTTTTCATGTGTAAGTATTTAATAGTGAAAATAATCTCTTAGTAGATTACTTTTTGCGTTTTTTTTTAAATATTTATTCCAAGTAGGCGTGTGTCATCTACGACAATGTTTATCCTTTTGTCAGTAAATTGCATATTAATAATTTTGTTTCCGTCATAAATACTCCCCATTTAATCATGAAAGTGAAAATGTCTTACGAAAATTACGAGAAATATGATATGCTAGGATGCTTTATTCAAGGTAATAACAATTGTGATATTGCATCCGAAATATATTTCAATCGCTATCCAGAAAGAAGACTAATAAAGCAATTTTTTAGAGGTTTAAAAGAAAATCTCATTAATTGTGGGTCCTTCAACAAGCCAAGACCAAAAAATCAGATATTTATATCTAATTTTATAATACATTACAATTACAAAATAAAAATTCAAATAAAAGTAAATGTTCAAACTGATGTCCATTATATTCGATACATAAACTACACCTCTTCATAACACTCTGAACTGCATTACAAAAATATGAAGATTTAAAATGGAATTCACACAGTCTATAAAATTTTGTCTGAGTTCATTTATGTCGGTACTGATTTTCTTGTATAATTTATATTTATCGTGGCCCCAAAAGAAAAAAATCAAGTGGCGTTAAGTCAGGTGATCGTGGTGGCCGCCTCGCTGGTCCGTCACTTCCCATCCAGTTATATCCAAAATTGGTATTTAATAATTCTGAAACGGTCCTGTTATTATGAGGTGGTGCACCATCTTGTTGGAAGAACTGATTTCTTGCCTCAATTAAGGGTAGATTGTCCATAAATTTCTCAATAATTTTCTGGTTAAAGATTTCGTAGTACCGTTGGCCATTAAGATTTTCTTGATATACCTATATGATGATATGTTAAAACACGATTGCCAGGTAGAGCACACCAAACACTAAATCCAAGGCATCCCTGAAATCGCACGTCAACGGTACGGTGAGGGTTCATATCAGATCAATAGTGCTCGTTATATCTGTTGAAAATTCCTGCACTACTAATGTAGGTTTCATCTGTCCAAACTACATTTCTAAAGAATGGATCTTGTTGACTTTTTGACGATACCATATGCAAAATTCCAATCGTCGATGAAGATCAGTTGGTTGCAGGTGATGTTGTTTTCTTATTGTATAAGACCTGAATTTGTGTGTCCTCAAAATACCTAAAGCTCGACGTCTTGAAATCCCAGAGTCAGCTTCAATATGACGACTTGAAATTGAAGGATTTGCAACCGCAATTCCAATTACAGTTATAGAAGTTTCTTCAGCATCTCCAATGGTGTAATTTTTTGGCTTTGGTTTGTTGACGAATCCACAATTAATGAGATTTTCTTTTAACCTCTTAAAAAATAGCTTTATTATGTTGTCTTCTTTCTGGATAGCGATTGATATGTATTTCGGAGGCAATATAACAATTGTTTTTACTTTTGATTAAAGCATTCTAGCATATCATATTTCTCGTAATTTTCGTAAGACGTTTTCACTTTTACGATTAAATAGGGTATAATTATGGCGGAAACAAAATTATTAGTATGCAGTTTACTGAC
The DNA here is from genome assembly GCA_029963845.1 of Rhamnusium bicolor. Lineage (NCBI taxonomy): Eukaryota > Metazoa > Arthropoda > Insecta > Coleoptera > Cerambycidae > Rhamnusium > Rhamnusium bicolor. The sequence goes on from JANEYF010002326.1 coordinate 46,928, forward strand.
AAACTAATTAACACTGTCATAGATGACACGTGCCTACTTGGAATAAATATAAAAAACGCAAAAAGTGTAATATTTTATTTTACGTAGTTAAATGAGTCAGTTTTTTAAAATTGTATATTTCTATGTAATCTTGATAGCCCCTATAAGAAAAGTCTAAGGGTGTAATGTCCGGTGACCTCGGAAGGCAGGAAAGGAAATTACTTTATCCAAAAGCAGCTCCCTGACTCTCTTGTGTGGTTTCGGCAAGATGCGGCCATCTTGCCGAAACCATGTTTCGATATTATAACCAGCATATTGTTGAAGTTCTAACTCGAAAAAGTTACAAAGCATGGGACAATATTGAATACTGTTCATGGTTAACGTGCGACTTCGTTTGTCCTTCAATAAAATGAATCGATTATGCTGAAATAATTATTTAACATACAATATCGACAATTCTATTTGTTAACAAATCTCTCGAGAGACTAAAACTTGATGGTTTAATCATCGAAGTTATCAATCATTGCTTCACAATTTTTTCTCTCCATAATCTGCTTCGAAAAGTGTTTAAGCAAATTGATTTCTGTACGAGTGAAATCCTAAATCATTCTTTGAAATACGATGAACACTGGATGGATGAAGATTTAGGACACACGTGTTCTTTCGAATGAACGCTGTGGATTGTGACAAATTTCGGAGTTTAAAATTGATAGCCTAGCCACTCTGTCAGAACTTGGTCGCCTATAATTTTATCAAATTAATAATTGGTCCGTCATTCTCACGGGGGGTACAGAACTACTACGCAAATACAACTAGTTATGCGCCTTTTGGTACACTCGTGAGTCATCACTCAAGAAGGTTATAGTATGAAATAAATATATATTTTTCCCTACAACCCTGAGAAGAGCCAACAGAAAAATGTAAAATTTTTATGAAAAACACATTGTACAGCAAGGGCATCCTTACAGCCAGCAAGTTATGATTTTATAGTCACCTTAATGGGCTATTGCAGAAAATCTAGTTAAACGAAATTGGCCCATTATAACGGAGTCCATCGGAATATATTCCGTACATTCGTTAATTTTGCGTAACAGTGTACCCTGTATAAGCCTGACATCAGATCTTATTCAGTTTGCTTTTACTTTATATTTATTTAATTCCTAATCTTTCTGATTGGACTGAAAAGTCGAATGTTTTTTCAGTAACAGCTTTCTGAGAAATAAGAAATATTTAGGAAGCTTAATATTCCGAACTGCATCTCCTCTATAATTACCGCAAAAAAGATAGAGGATTGGGGCTTTTTTTAATTAGTTTTTCCAGTTGAATAATTAAAATGTTTGTCATGCAAGCGAGGAAATATTACAGATGTTTTTTGAGTCGAGTCTTTGCAGGATCAATTATTTCCTTCCAGCAGTAAAAGACCGTAAATACGCAAATAAAGGCTTAAAATGCAGAGGTTGTTTCCATAATGGATTTTTTTTAATTGAAAGTGAACCTGTCAGCTGAAGCGACTAAATTGCCTCTTGATTTATATTATTTATCCTCTGTAATTCCACGAAAGCAATTTAAGCGTCATTTGATTGTATATTATTATAATTCTGCTGGAGTTTCATTTCTCTATTCGTGGAACTGAAACTATTGTGGTATATCCACTGACATTTCTCGTGTGCATTATCACAAAGTCGTGACTTAACTTTAAGTTATCACACTAGCAGCCGCCTACAACTTTGAAATTCAGACGATAATATTTTGGTTACAAGTTCCCAAACATACTGTCACTTTCGTTATATTAATAAATTTAGCTGGGATGCACTTCATATAGCTATCTCTCCACTTTTGTTGCTGAAAGTTTCATCCAACAAAACAAACTTTAGCAGACTGCCTTAACCACTTAAGAGGGAAACAATTTTCGTGTCGTAAACAAAAACTACTATGTAATTTAATTTTATCATGTTAATGGGTATTTTAAAGGCTATTTTTTTTGGTTTCGTCCAATGCTAATGGACTGTTCAGTGTTGGGGAAAACCCTTAACATCCAAACCTCACGGAAGACGTACCTGCAAATTAACTACAACAACAGCCACGTCCGACATCCCGCAGGGTTAGTGGCTGTAGATTTCAGAATTATGTGCCCTAAGCAGATGGACAGAACCTAGAATGACCAGACAGAACCTAGAATGACTACCTTCTACATTTGGTTTGTCAAACATTCACCTGATTTTTGACAGGCCTGCGTGATGTTCAATTCCAAGAGCCAACGTAGGTGTATTCCTCCGAGGATACCCCATTATTAGTAGAGACCAGATCCGATTACGTGACGATATTTTCTCACAAATATTGCACTACACTTCTGAGCGATCAAACAATAGTTAACTCCAGAAAATCGTTTAACCATCGTTTTACAGTAGTTCGAGAGAGAAATGGACGCGATATTTTCAAAAGGTTTCACGACAATATTCTGAATATAATTTCGGATCCGGGCTCTAATTTATTAGGACAATCATCTTGACGGAGTAGCCTGAGTGCAGCATCGAAGATCGCGATATTTGATCCATTTTTCTCCTCCTTCTAAGTTGTTTTCTCTGCAGGTGCCAAGAACTCGATTATATATTTACATCACTTTGATTTTATGGTCGAAGAGGAATATGTTAGGCTTATTGGCTTAGATTCGACTGTTAGAACTCAGGAGTTTCAGTAAATACGATATTACTCATTCTCGTCAACTGACTCAATATCTCTGAAGACGTAAGGCGGCACTGGTGTTTGGTTTACTCCGTACGAGTGCCTGAGGTGGTAATATAGCACTCATAATGCCGCGTCATGTGGGTGGATGTAGGCCGAAATCGCATGTATATGGCATACAGAAATTAAGTACATGAAGGATTCCGGCGTCTGACGGCAGGTATTGAGAACACCATCCTATCAGGCCAGAATGAATCTTTCAGTATCTGACTTAAGCCCAGCTAACCTTAGTAAAGGCCAGTTGTACAAAATGTCCAGGCAAAGCTGAATGGAACTTAGTTTAAAATCCAAGGATACCATTGTTGAAATAATTGTAACGTCGGATTTAAAAAACAAGTTCAACTAAGCTTTAGTTGAACTACATTGGTATAACTGGCCCTAAGGTGAACATCATATTGATCGATAAACTCAGTATTTTCATGTTATTATAGGAGACAACATGCTGTGGTTTATTTTTGGCAGTTCCGATTCAGTCTTTCAAGGAATTTGACTGAAGCTTAATGATTGACTCTACATCAGCATTTCACCTATTACCTTCCTGGTGGAGAACACGTGACACGGTTCATCTGCAGCTCAATTTGCTGCCTTGAACAATCCTGCCCCCATTCCTCCTACAGTTTTATGGGTTTCGTGAGAGGAATCGAGCTCTTGAGGATGCCATACTAAAAACTGCTCTGCCATGCATATACTCCAGATTCAAGACTCCTCGTTTCCCCAGTTGACGTAGGCGATACACCACGAGGAATATACGATCTAGGATAAATGCTCTGTAGACATTTATCATCTTGCGGGTATCTCTGTCTAATTGGCGTGGTTCTTGTACTATTCACTTGGAGGAACAGACGATCTCAGATAAATGCTCTGTAAATATTATCCTGCGGGTAAGGGGGGAGGCCCCCCCCAAAACATTGGTGTTGAAGTCTCTTGTGCTCTGGTATCTCTAAGTTTTTAAGTATCCCGAGGTCGCAGTATACCCTCAGCTATAAATTCCAGAAGTTTATGATATAACAAGGTTCTTACCGAACCTGAAAACATTTAAATTATGGAAAAGTCATGGATTTAAAATCATAACCTGGAGATTTTTGGAGAGAATTGTTTTGATTTTTTTAAAAGAAAAAATTCTTAAACATCTTGACTTTTAACAATTCGTGCAATATTCTAAAAGATATAAAGTTATTGAATCATATTGAATCATTGTTACGTATGTTAATATAAAAAAATTTCATTGCCGAATTATGAAAAAAATTTAAATAATGCCTTCCAATAGTATTTAATTAACGTCTCGGTAAAACAATATTACACAGTTCGAAGGGTACTTAAAAATAGATACCATTATCCTTGTTAGTTCGTTCACAGCATACTAACTGAATTATTTACTGGCTCGGAATCAATTATCAAAATACCTAGCCGAAAATTTGCGGGTGAGACTGTCTCGACTGCTTTGTAAATTGACAATCTCAGTACTTGGCAGTAATGTGGTGTCGTCCTGGGTCCTATTCGGGACGAGTTCGTGTAAGCCCTACAGGGTTGTATTTGACGATATGTTTTAAATTTGAATAAACATTCTAATGTAAATAAGAAACAATAAGAATTAAAATTGTATTAAGCATTTCGCGTACAAATCAAATTTAATAGTCTTAAGTTAAGAATATTATGGCTTGGGACATTTTTCCACTGAATAATTTCCCTATGCATATTCCGTAGATTCAAAACATAATTTTTCGCATGAAAATATATTGAGTGATGATATAAGTGAGGTTAAGTTAATTTAATTTTGGTGGTACAAAAACACAGTTATTTTTATTATTCTAGTTGTGGTAACGTTGTTCTTTTCTGAAGTAAAAATTGTTTACATCATTTTGTTTTTTAGTATTTTGACGATTTCAAAAAAATCTTTTATAAACCTATTGCAAGCTTGCCATTGATCTTTTCAAATGAATGTGTTTTCGTGTACCTTTCTAGAAAAAAAATATTAAGAAATATTGAAATTATTTATCACTTTAATTGCTAATTATTATTTTCATTACATTGTATTTGTATTTATTATTTTTAGTACATATGATACAAAAAAAGGTTATCTTCTAAATGAATAATAAAACAAAAAAATATTTTCTTTTGATAAATTAATTCAGGTTACAGATGAATAATTACGAGTTAAATGGATTATGTGAGAAAATTGGCAACAGGAAAGAAATTCCACAGAAATAGGTGTTAGAATTTCTCCCAACACTTCAAAGCTGTCGTTTTGATTCATTAATCATAATGACTCTTAAAATCAACTGTTAATTTGACTGATTTATATACATATGTACATATATGATTTAAAATAAACATTCAAACCTATTTCATTATCTTGTCACATAATTTCTATTGTGTTACATAATTTAAAATATTAAACTTTCACCTTCAAAACTATAAAACAAATACAAATAGATGTCAGTGTAATCAAAGGTTAAGTAATTGTAGAGATTGGGAGGCAGCGATAAATTCCAGAGACGGCTTTTATGTAAATATAATTTATATTGCAAACACCAGTTGAAACATTTCCAAGCAATATGAAATGAAAATATATTTGTGTACTATGAAATAAATCCTTTATGTAAATGAATACAAACAATTAAAGGTTTGTATCATGTAATTGGGCGATTTGCAACTATAAAAAACAATTACTTATTGACTGTCATCTTGATGGGGAAATGCTCGTTATTGTCGAGTGTCCAATAACAATGCGAATGCATGGGTAGGAGAATCGCGTCTGTTAGTTATGACGTTTACGCCCACTTCTCCATGTTGAAAATAAATATACTTTAAATACGGAGTATTTATAAAACGTCTATGTGATTAACATGTAAATACGTAAATAGTGCGATATTAAAGACAACGGACATTACCTTTTTTAAAATGTCTCGTTTAATTCCTTCAGAGGATTAAGTGAACTTGAGGATAAGTGATTTCCAGGAGTTATAAAGAATTATATTGCACAAGCTGTAAACAAGTACTTCCGTGCAACGTCAGAGCAAATTTCTCAGACAGTAATAAAAAGTGACTGAGTGGGAATATTACTGATAGTGGCAGACAAGCAAATTTTAACTTAGTTTCGGTAACATGATGATGGTTGGATGTAGGATATCGTGGATAATCCACTATTTAGACAATTTTTGCAAAAGTAGGTAGTATAATAATGTTCAGGTGCCATCGGAAATGACACTACTATTGCAGATTTGAGTGCCACCAATAAAGTCTCAGAATAAGCAAAATTTTTTATCAAAAATTACTTCGATTAAAGTTTACAATTACTCCACTCGGAAACACACTGTATATTATTTGACATATATTCTGAGGAAGAATATATATAAAGTTCTACCTCCTGAATAACCATTCAAACTACACCACTAGATTTGTACAGAAACGGTACATTGTACCAGAATAAACATTTGAATTGAAAGTTAATTTTAAATCATATAAAGGCACATATGAAGAAACAGGATGAAATATGTGCAAATTGCATCCTTTATCTCCTTAATAGTAACCGACATGACTTACAAATCCAATTAAAGCTGAACACCTAATTGCTGTATTTTTTGGATACGTCATCATCCAATATATGTATGTATTTTTCAGATAAAATTCCTTGGCGGCCTCTAGTAACGGTCCTGAGTTCGCAGTTCAAACCAGCATACTAGAGGTGGTTTATAACATTATAGAAGCAAGAGCCGTAATTAGTAATTAGTCCCTTGGTTATTTCTCAGCAACTCCATTTGTTAACGACGCCAAGTTGTTAGTGATACGTTATTGTGTCGTTAGAGTACGGATTTACGAACCTAATCAACGGATTCGGTTACTGGCTTGTTAACAAATTTGCTCGGTAGAATTTACTGTTTCTAGCTTACACACCTAAAGGTCAGCACCAGATTATTTCCATATTTGGCGCCGCTCTTCCATGAAATATGGGAGGTTAATTAAATAAGCAATTTTAACGAATTTCCCGTTCCTGATTGATTGGTGAATTGTGAAATTGATAGTCTTCAGCTTATAGATGATAAGACACAATCGTGCAAGAAATATTTTTGTTTTATTTGTACAGGTTGTATTAAACTTCTATAAAGTTTTTAATATTACTTATTAAACTGCTGGATGTAATCCAGCAAAACTCTACAAGTCCTCCTTGAAACTTGTCCGACCCTTTCAATTAAAACTCAACAAAACTAATAAAAGGGAAACTAAATTTCTTTAAGGAAACCGAACCTGTTCACAATATCTTACATGCAATTTGTTGTAAAGGAAAGAAAATTGATACGGTAAGGGCATGCAGCGTAGTTTGGTATAGTGTAACGCAAGATATAAGAAACAAGAACACAGAACCATAAATTTGTAGTGCTTATTTTGGCCTACCGACAAAGGAAATAGCGAGGGAAATAGATAAATAGCCCGATGTGCTCTTATTTTGTACCATTAAACTCTAACTCATTTTTAAAATGTTCCACGACAATACTCTCAATATACCCCTTGGATCCTGGCTCTAGTCATAATCATTATAGTTTTTATTCCATTTTATATAGCAAGTTCTAACGTACACTCTTTGGACTGGCGTTCTTTTACTACGTTGACTATGTATAACTGCAAAACTGAGAAAGTCCCTTGTGGACAAGGCGCACAATGCCATCGAAGTTCGCTTCATCATAAAAATGCAACAATAAACCTTCTTTCGTTGAAATTATCAGAGTAAGTTGATTTAAAATACAATAAAGTAATCAGTACAGTTGGCACAATGCGATTCAACATAGTAGCATACGGCTGAACGGAGACTCGAGCAAGTCAAAGTCCCGACACTTTCGAAAGTAACGACAGTGGAGTTAATCCCATTTTGCCAACTCGAGTAATCAGATTAAAAAATGTTGCAAAAGTATCTCCTTTTTTTCAGTGTATATGATAATGTTATGCGCGGTATACTTTTACAATCTCATGTTTTAAATTCAGTTGCATTGGTTTTTACGTTTTCTGTAAATAAAAATAGAACATTCTATTGCACTGAATGATCTACGTCCCCTAAGCATACCACCGTCTCTTTCTATGTTTATAGAAAAAATTGTTGGGTATCAACTCAAAATATTTTTACAATAATATATAATATACTTCCCATTCTGCAATCAGGATTTCGTAACAAACATAGTATACCAACTGCGTTATTAAAAGTCACAGATGACATTGTTAGCGCGATAGATAATTCACAGTTAATATTCGTAATATTGTTAGATCAAAGTAAGGCCTTCGATGTTGTCAACTTCGAACTGCTGTTGGCAAAATTAAAATTCATTGGATTCGATGACCTTACTCTCATGTAGTTTAAAGATTATCTGAATGGTAGAATGCGTCAAAGATGAAATAATTACTCAAATTGTTTAATAACGAAATGTGGTATCCCTCAAGGGATTATATTAGGACCAATTTTTATTTTTGACATGGGAAATACATTTACTCACTGCTCCTATCACCTATACGCTGACGATATACAGATTTATCTGTCATTTTTTTAAAACAGTATCGAGGAGATTATTGACAAAATAGACCCCGAATTAGACAATTTTTCTAATTGGTGTCAAAAAAATGGACACAGAATCAACCCTACTAAATCTGTAGCAATGTGCGTAGATCGCAGTAGGTAAAAAAATTAAAAAATTTTGAAAAACATGTTTATAAGGTTGTAGGTGTATCATATTTAAAACAAAAAACGTTGAATAAATTAAAAAATCTTTGGACAAAATTAAAAATAATATAAAGCTTAGTTTACCCTCATTTGGATTACATCTTGCCGATTTATTACAATTATATGTCACAATGCAATAAAAAGAAGTTACAACAAATTCAAAATGCAGACATGTATGCAAATTGCATTTCAAATAGAAATCACGTTACGTCATACTTTTAAAACAAACTAAAAATTGAAAAAGGTTTCTATATCTATACTGCCTACTTATTTACAAAATAATTTCCTCATAATATCCCCATTATCTATTTAAAATGTTAAAACAGAGGTCAGAGATTCATTCTCTTAATATTAGAACTGATTGATATTTATACAATTCCTCAACACAGAACTACTAACGTTAAGGGCTCGTTTTCTTATAATGCTCCATCAATATTAAATAAAGTATTACATTTGTTATGTCTTTCTGAAACTTCATTCAAAAGTCTTTAAAAAATATGTTATTATTAGAAAATTGATTTGTATACCATATATCATTTCTTATTTTTTTTGTTTTGTATCACATGATATATATTTATTATAATGCATGACTTAACCATTATTTTTAATACTTTTTATTATGCTAGGCGAAGTGGAAGATCGGCTAGCCGAACTTCGTCCTTGAGTAAGTAAGTACAATACATTATAGTAGTATTATTTTTTTTTTCGGTTGCCCGTCGCTGGACAGTGCTCCCGTGACCTCCGACGTCTCACGGGAGTCGCGCCAGCACATTAACCATAGCCATTCCCCACATCCCGCAGGATTAGTGACTGTAGATTCCGGAATCGTGAGCCCTAAACAGACGGAGAGAACCCAGAATGCCTTCTGCATTTGGCCCGCCAGCCATACTCGGCTGATTTTGGCAGGCCGGTATGATCTTTAGTTCCGAGAGTAGCGTAGGCTTTATCCAAGTACATCAATTATTAGGACGACCATTTTGATCGAATAGCCCGGGTACAGCACTTGGAGCTCTTACCGGAGATCGCGATATTTGGTCCGTTTCTTCTCCTCCTTCAAGATGATGTTTTTCCCCGCAGGTGCCGAGAACTCGATGACATGCATCACCTTGAGGTGATGGTCGAGGAGGACTGGTCAGGCTTGTTGGTTTGGATTTGCCTGACCGTCGGGAACGAGTAGTGCCAGTCCGGCATTTCTCGTTCTCAACAACGGACTCAATATTTCCGGGGATGTAAGGCAGCACTGGTGTCTGGTTTAACCCGCACGAGTGCCTTAGATGGTAATATAGTACTCATAACGCCGCGTTATGGCGGTGGATGTAGGCCGAAATCGCGTATATGGCCAACGGCAGAGGATTCCAGCAGGCGCAGTTGATATCAGGAACCTCTACACGCCACACGCGGCTACGGTAAACCAGGGTGTTGATAACACCATCTTGGCAGGCCATAATAAATCCCTCGGTCTCCGACTTAAGCCCGGCGAATGTCGGCCTGGTCGAAAAACTCAGTGTTTCTATGTTCTTATAGAAGACACCATGCTGGGGTTTATCGACGTGCTGCCGAAACAGATTTTCCTGTTCGGCAGCTCTAATTCTGGCATTCAGGCGATTTCGCTGAAGATCAGTGACTGATTCTACATCAGTACCTCGCCGGCCATCTCGCCTGGTGTCAAATGCGAGACCGAGTTCATCTGTTGCTCTTTTTTGCTGCCTTCAACAATCCTGCTCCCACTTCTACAGTTTTGTGATGTTTTACAAACCGCAAGAGGGGATCTAAGCTCCTAAGGATGTTACATGCCCAATACTATGGAAAAATATTCGAGGAACGGAGGATCTAGGATGAATACTTCTGTAAATATTCATCATCTTGCGGGTATCTCTGTCTAATTGGCGCAGCTCATCTACCGTCCACTTTACTACTCCGAAGGAGTAAAGAAGAACCAGAACGGCAAGCATATTAGTTGCAGACACCTTGTTCTCTCAAAGTCGAAAATGGACGTGGAGATAGGTCCATCCGGCATCCAGATGTCTTAGGATGTTTCTATCTGCGAGCTGCGCATCTTCAGAGAATTCCCCGCATCGTCCTCTCTTGAGGTGGACGATTGCACATTTGTCCAACCCGAACTCCATACCAATGGCCCGCGTGTATTCTTCGACCACCCTAAGCGAGTTTTGTAGTTCGCGCTCTCCGGAGGCATAAAGTTTAAGGTCATCCATATAAAATAAATGGTTAACCTTATGCCTCCCGTCGCTAGGTGGTCCACATCGATATCCGCGGGTTTGGCGGGGCCCAACAGACAACGGTAGAAGTGAGATGCAGAAGAGGAGAGGACTCAGGTAGTCACCCTGGAAAACTCCTCTCCTAAATGCCACCTGCTCTGTCGTAACCCGCTGTGCACCTGATGTTATGGTGAAGCGAATCTTCCAGAGTGGCAGCAGCTGTTCTATGCATCTCACTAGTGGTGCTGGTACCACAAGACATTCGAGCAAGTGCAACAATAGCTCATGCGATGTTGTATCAAATGCCTTGCGGTAACCAATCCAGGCCATCGATAGATTCCGCTTGTATTACACTGAATACTGTGTAATACAGCGGTCTATCAGCAGGCTGTCCTTGCAACCTGCCATGCCCTTCTTGGCACCACGCTGTTCGTGTATCTGCTGGAAGACCGGATCAACAGACCTCAGTGTCCTAGCATACAAGATACGTGTGAATATCTTGTAGCAGGAGTTGAGGCAAATGATCGGCCTATAATTCGTCGGGTCGGAAATATCTCCCTTTTTGGGGATAAGCACAGTACGGTCCTCGACGAACCATTATTATTATTATTATTATTGTATTATTATTATTATTATTATATTATTATTATTATAAATAGATCTTTTTCTTGACATGTTAAGTTTAGCATAATTGCTTTTGGTTTATCATGTATATGGATATTTGCAACTTTATGTAATCGTTTACTAATAATAAAATTATGTAAAAATTTTCAAAGCGTTATTTGTGTTTATAACATGTACAAACATTATTATAACATTTACACGAAGTGCTTTTTTGTGAATTTGTTTAAATAAAATTACCACTAATTAAACCTCATGACCTTTTAGACTGTTGTTTTTTGTATTTATAATTGGCATATACTTATGTAAAAAATATAAGGTGTAGGAATATGGATATTGTATTGATTGGTGTCAGTGGACGCTAAGTAAAAATGTAAACAAATTAAATATTCGTTACAACACCCAACTGTGAACTGACTGAGAAATTATACACATAAATAGTCGCATCGTGTTCTAGTGAAGGAATTGTCATTTTTTAAAAGATATTCAGAACCATCGGCGGACATACAGGATTCTAGTCGAATAACATTGTTCTGCATGAAATAATGCTGGACCTGGAAGGGAGACAAACTTCTTAACTCACTCCCTAAGGAGTGAGTCGTTAGTCTTCTCTTTTTATGCCATTTGATATTTGCCACCTAGGCGTAAAGTACCCCAGCTAAGGCCCTACAATAATGGAGTAATTTTATTTGTGATATGAGTAATATTAATGGGTATATTCGTAATGAGAATTTCAAATAGTTTTACTCGTAACAATTCGACATTTGTTGCAACAGCCATTAAAACTGATTCCAAAAAATTAAAGGAACGTTGTTAAAATCGTAGTAGTACTAATTTATTGTATAATTTACTTTGGACCACATTTTTTAAAAGTATATACATAGAGCAGTCCATGTGAATAATGGTTTGAGGTTTATCGTTTCACTGTGATATGGTGTCCATAATATGTCTTAAATAACAATGTACCAACTACCATTCTCATTATGAAGAAAACAGATATATTTTTGTGTACTTTTGCCCACCTGTGTTGTCAATTAGACATTACTTTCGATTTGATTTTTACAGATGCTTTCTAGATAACTTGTAACATTGATTTAATTATAGATTCTATTAAATTATCTCATTCTAAACCTTAGTTGAAATATCAATCGTTAAAGTTCTATTAAAAAATCACTTCAGAATTCCTTACATTTCAAAGACAAAAGGAACCGTTTTAGGGTGGTCAGGCCAGTACGATTTTTAAAACAACATACATACAGAACTACCTCTCGTATTGACTCATATATCAGAATCCAGAAGATGGCAACTACTATCTATCCGAATCTATACTTTACCCAACATGTAGTCCCATCCTCTTAGTTCGTTACTTATTGCATCGACTTTAAATTTAAAAAGTGAGGCCGGTTTTTCCATCTTCCTATTTGATAAATAAGTTCCATGGAAACAATTGTTGATATAATTGTATCCAAGGAAACTGTCTACCATATTCTTTCCATCTCCTGTTAAATTTATTTGTTAAACAGTTTCCTTGGATACAGTTTGTATCAATATCAATAATTGTTTATAATATTAAAAATTATTTGTCAAATAGATTTAATGAGAGGTCTTCTACGAGGTTTTAAATTCTTGGACTAGCCCAGTTTTAAATTTTGATACAATGTTCCATTACATTTTTTTGTCAATCACATGACCTGGAAAATTACAGAACAATTGCAATAATATCAATATTATCAATTAACTGTTGTTGTTAATAATTGTTACTTTGCGCATTGTTAATCAAAAAAGAATAAAATCGTAGACCGTGCTATTATAAAATTCCTTTCAAAACAAGGAAACAAAAATTATTCTTGAAGAAATATTGGTTGTGTACGGGAATGATTGTCCTTCCAAGTCAACTATTTGCCAGTGGTCAAAACTGTTTAAATGTGGTCGAGAAACCAGGTCGCCCTGTTGCATGTTGGCGGAATAACTTTAGATGTTGTTGAAAATGCCAAGTGTCTGGTACTGGAGGATGCAAGATCGAAGAAGCGGCACTGATCAGCTCTATTAGGAGTATCAAACCACGGTTATCAGAATTCTGCATGACTACCTTGGAATGATAAAAGTTAGTGCAAGATGCGAGGCAAGATAGTTCCGCGAATGTTTTCTCCATTCGAAATGAGTGTTTAGCAGTTTACCAGATTTAATTACCAGCCGACGTGTTACTGAAGATGAAACGTGGTTTCATTATTATGATCCTGAATCGAAACAACAGTCGATGCAGTGGCATGTCAAGGTCACTCCTTCTGTAGGAAAAATAATGGCAGCAATTTTTTGGAACTGTCAGGGAATTTTTTATGTTAAATGTCTGAAGAAGGGTAGTAGAGTAACGGGAGAGTATTATTGAAGCTTAATGTATAATAATAATAATAATAATAATAATAAACGTCTTTATTAGGGCAGGAGTTCGCTTATAAGGCGCTCTTCCACTTAACACCCTTACAATTAAAATTACAGAAAACAATTACAATTATAATTATACCAAAAAATATATACGTATATAACATATAATACGGTGACAGCAGTTTATGAGCATAACAAAAATTTATTTGGATATTAATATATACACATATATATATACATATATATATATATATATATATATATATATACACATATATATATACATACACATACATACACATATACATACATACATATACACACATACATATACATAAAATATTGTGCAAGTACATATTATATCCTTAAAATGTTGTACCTTCCTTATTAAAATTAAAGTGATTACAGTTTTACATACGAGCGTTTAATTTTTAAATTAACAAATTTGTAATTAGAAATAAGAGAAAAGAAAAGAAAAAAACTAGAAAAACTAGATCTACATTCACACAAATGCAGACATATCACATAATACAGAAACACAATAAGTCAGTATTACATATTATATCCCAATAGATTCATTCACGTTAACGG
>JANEYF010002327.1:0-12152 GCA_029963845.1 Rhamnusium bicolor
TCGCCAGTGTTTTCTGTCTCTTTTGCTTTCTGACGATTCGCGCATAAGTCTATTACACTTTAATTCGTTGTAAATTCGGTCCGTAGCTAGCTTTGAGGACAAGTTGTGGATTGACCCAAGATTTTTAAATTCGATAAATGAATAATGTAATTAATATGAAATCCTCCGATCTAGATATTTGAATAGTATTGTGCATAGAATGAACTAGAAACTTTAATATATTTTTTAAGAATATTAAAAATATATTGTATATTATATATTTTTCTTCAGAAAATAAATAGCTCTATTTTTTTATTTGTATGTGGGAAGTCATTGACCAAATGACCTTATAGAAGAACCGCCAGTGATAACAGTTAAAAATACATATCACGGAAGTTGTCAATAGCATGACTTGTCTAAAATGAGGGGAAAAGGGAATTGAATGTTGAGCCACAGTATAAAGCATTTTAGCCCAATGATATGGCTATAAAATCCGTAATATAGGGGTTGTATGGCAGCCTCGCTGTACAAGGTTTATACAAAAAGGTTTGGATATGTTTTTTATCAAAATTTTATATTTTTCTGCGTGCTCTTTTAGGAATTGTAAGAAACAAACCATATCGATTTAGCCAAAAAGAGCATAACCAGTTGAAGTCTAAGAATAAATATTCTTACTAATGAACTCACTTCACTCTGACTAATATGGGGATTATCAACCGTTGCCAGCACCACAGAAAACTCATTGTCTTCGTTCACAACACGTTTTATACTTTCACTTTTTTTTATGTTCGACATTTCCAGTTTCCACAAATCTATCGAAGTTTTGGAAGCTGTTAACATCAGGAATCCTTCTTTCAGGATACCTTTGCTTATAAATTCTATTGACAAGCAAACAATTTCTGTCTGACACCCAAAATAAAAGTCATGTCTACAAGTTCCGCCTTATTAAAATTAATTTTGTAAAACACGAAGTATTTTAAATTTAATACAAATGATAACTGAAGACCGATAAGTGCGATAAATGTTCGTTTGTTCAAGACAATTTATACTAAACTGAGGTTTTGTTGCTTATAGAATAACAAAAACGGCAAAAAAAATTACAAAAAAACCTATGACATTAAGGGACCAGTTAAATACAATTTACCCACATCAATAGATTGGAAGAAATGGCCTCATTTTAAAAGCGCTTAGAGTCGTGTGATAATCAAAATGGGCAACATGTGGAGCACTTTTTTTTTCTAATTAATTATTTGAAGAAATCTATTTTTTAAGTTTATTCTTGAATTTTCTACTTAATGCTTAATAAAACGAAAATAGTTGCAATTAGCCACTTACAAAAAATGTTCGTTTTTCATATCTACATCACATCGAAAAATATTACAGTTTGTTCCATTTGAAAAAATTGAGAAAATTCAATTTAAAAACAATTAATTAGATGTCTCGTAACTAGTATTCACATAAGTTTTTCTTAAACCCCATAATTGTGACTTTGGTGATTTTTTTCAATATGCATCTGCAGATGGCATTATTTGAACAAAAAAAATTCATTACATCCAAGTGGTTAGAAGTCAATAATAATATAGGAATAATTAAGAGTCCAGAAAGAGGCTTCAAAAAATGTACTATATACATGGCATTCCATTTAAAAAAAATGCACTTGATCCTGTAATTTCGTCTTGGCTCGTCCTGCATATTCAAAAATAATTTCCGGTTATAGATTTTTTTATCTAGTTTACTTGTATTTTTTTTTAATTTCTAGCTATCGTAGAACTTGAGATATCGAAGTCCGACGCACTATTGCCCCACCCTGTATATGTGCGACCTGTAGACTGATTTTAATTGAAAAAAACGCTATTTTTCATAGTTTCAAAACGAATATTAAAAAAAAAAAAGTGTTTGATGACTTTAACTTGAAGATCTGTAGATTGATTTGGGTGGCACAGTGGGTCCTCGTTCCACTGTGCGACATTCATCAAACAACTAACACCGATGGTGTGGACTCGCGTCGTATTCCCTCGCTACCTGTGATAGAGAATTGAATCCCAATGGTCCAGCTTTACTTATTATGTTAGACATACACTTATTTACTGTTATGACATCGATATTACATTTTTGTAATCGATTGAACAATATATCACAATGAGGCATAACTAAATGAAAAAAATTTAACCAGTAAAGAAAATGTTCACTTTGTAAGTAGTTTTTTAAACCAATAGCTTGGTTTAGACTGTTGTTTTCTGATTCATTATCAATGATTTCTTCTAAACAATCTAATAATTCTGTTGGATAGGTATAAATAGTCTCTATGCACTTTGTATTAAAATTCCATCGTGTTGGAGCCGCTTTAGGTAATCTCACCTTAACAACATTATCTAACACGGCTGTTCTTTTTGGCGATTTTCCAAATAATGAAGAAAAGCTATGTAAATTAGCAAAAAAAATTTTATGCTTTTATCCTGACTTGATGCTTTTTGTAAAATTAAATTTAGTTGATGAGCGTAACAATGAATAAAATTTGCTGAAGGATACCTTTTTTTAATTTTGGCTTGTACACCTCCAAAAGCACCACTCATAACTGATGCTCCATCGTAACTTTGTGCTATCAATTTTTTCAGGACTTTCATTAATTTTCAGACAATCTAACTCTTTTAAAATTACATCTGTCAAATGCTGCGATGTCGTTCCTTGAGGCTGAATAAATTTCCAAAATCTCTCACATACAACACCGTCTAAAACGTATCTAAACACAAAAACTACTTGTACTTTATTATGTCCATCTTTCAGTTTTAATATAGTTTATACCACACTCATATTTAATAGTAAACACCAAAAACACTGTTTTACTTAATTTCATGACAAGTAGAGATTTACTAATAAAATGTTCACAAATAAAAACATTAAAAACAACGCGACAGAATTTACCGACCAACGCGTACCTAGTCAGCATTAAGACTGCTAGTGCTCGACTGAACTTCGTGCGTTACTGTTTACGTAAAATGTGTCAGAGACATTGTCCTCGCCAGTGTTTTCTGTCTCTTTTGCTTTCTGACGATTCGCGCATAAGTCTATTACACTTTAATTCGTTGTAAATTCGGTCCGTAGCTAGCTTTGAGGACAAGTTGTGGATTGACCCAAGATTTTTAAATTCGATAAATGAATAATGTAATTAATATGAAATCCTCCGATCTAGATATTTGAATAGTATTGTGCATAGAATGAACTAGAAACTTTAATATATTTTTTAAGAATATTAAAAATATATTGTATATTATATATTTTTCTTCAGAAAATAAATAGCTCTATTTTTTTATTTGTATGTGGGAAGTCATTGACCAAATGACCTTATAGAAGAACCGCCAGTGATAACAGTTAAAAATACATATCACGGAAGTTGTCAATAGCATGACTTGTCTAAAATGAGGGGAAAAGGGAATTGAATGTTGAGCCACAGTATAAAGCATTTTAGCCCAATGATATGGCTATAAAATCCGTAATATAGGGGTTGTATGGCAGCCTCGCTGTACAAGGTTTATGCAAAAAGGTTTGGATATGTTTTTTATCAAAATTTTATATTTTTTCTGCGTGCTCTTTTAGGAATTGTAAGAAACAAACCATATCGATTTAGCCAAAAAGAGCATAACCAGTTGAAGTCTAAGAATAAATATTCTTACTAATGAACTCACTTCACTCTGACTAATATGGGGATTATCAACCGTTGCCAGCACCACAGAAAACTCATTGTCTTCGTTCACAACACGTTTTATACTTTCACTTTTTTTATGTTCGACATTTCCAGTTTCCACAAATCTATCGAAGTTTTGGAAGCTGTTAACATCAGGAATCCTTCTTTCAGGATACCTTTGCTTATAAATTCTATTGACAAGCAAACAATTTCTGTCTGACACCCAAAATAAAAGTCATGTCTACAAGTTCCGCCTTATTAAAATTAATTTTGTAAAACACGAAGTATTTTAAATTTAATACAAATGATAACTGAAGACCGATAAGTGCGATAAATGTTCGTTTGTTCAAGACAATTTATACTAAACTGAGGTTTTGTTGCTTATAGAATAACAAAAACGGCAAAAAAAAATTACAAAAAAACCTATGACATTAAGGGACCAGTTAAATACAATTTACCCACATCAATAGATTGGAAGAAATGGCCTCATTTTAAAAGCGCTTAGAGTCGTGTGATAATCAAAATGGGCAACATGTGGAGCACTTTTTTTTTTCTAATTAATTATTTGAAGAAATCTATTTTTTAAGTTTATTCTTGAATTTTCTACTTAATGCTTAATAAAACGAAAATAGTTGCAATTAGCCACTTACAAAAAAATGTTCGTTTTTCATATCTACATCACATCGAAAAATATTACAGTTTGTTCCATTTGAAAAAATTGAGAAAATTCAATTTAAAAACAATTAATTAGATGTCTCGTAACTAGTATTCACATAAGTTTTTCTTAAACCCCATAATTGTGACTTTGGTGATTTTTTCAATATGCATCTGCAGATGGCATTATTTGAACAAAAAAATTCATTACATCCAAGTGGTTAGAAGTCAATAATAATATAGGAATAATTAAGAGTCCAGAAAGAGGCTTCAAAAATGTACTATATACATGGCATTCCATTTAAAAAAATGCACTTGATCCTGTAATTTCGTCTTGGCTCGTCCTGCATATTCAAAAATAATTTCCGGTTATAGATTTTTTTTATCTAGTTTACTTGTATTTTTTTTAATTTCTAGCTATCGTAGAACTTGAGATATCGAAGTCCGACGCACTATTGCCCCACCCTGTATATGTGCGACCTGTAGACTGATTTTAATTGAAAAAAACGCTATTTTTCATAGTTTCAAAACGAATATTAAAAAAAAAAAGTGTTTGATGACTTTAACTTGAAGATCTGTAGATTGATTTGGGTGGCACAGTGGGTCCTCGTTCCACTGTGCGACATTCATCAAACAACTAACACCGATGGTGTGGACTCGCGTCGTATTCCCTCGCTACCTGTGATAGAGAATTGAATCCCAATGGTCCAGCTTTACTTATTATGTTAGACATACATGTTTAAGTTCGTATTTATACATTATTTTCAGTGCTTTTTTTTAGCGAAAAATAAGATCTTCGTTCAGCTATATAAAAATTTTAATTTTGTATAACGCTGCTTTCCGCAATAAATCGTGCCTTAAAAGTTAGGCTAATGCATTTGGCTCTACGGTATTCATGAGTTTCTCGTTAAGAGTAAACATAATTCTACAAAACAGCCGCGAGTTGAAGGCTATTAATAAATTTGTTTATACCGTCATTTATCATCGTAAACCGCAAACAACGAACACTGATAAACACTAAATATATTTCTTTTATTCCTTACCACAAAATTGTTCGACTGTATAACAATTCGCAAATTTTTAATTTGCAGTGTTGTTAACTTTGTCATATCAGGGACGATATTTTATAAGAACAAATCAACATATTATTATGTTTATCGTCATTCTAAAACCTATCTGCATATACCATTTATACAATGTTTTCATTTTAAAACTCCAGCCCTGAATAACAACGCTCTAGCGAACTGTGCTACCGTCTCGGTATTTAAAAACTCCACCATACCTCTATACCCTAGCCAAGATTCGAACCCGGAACTCTTTGGTCGCAAGCCTAACATATACCTACTAAGCCACTGAGCCGACAATGTTTGCCGGACTTTTCTAAATGTTTCTTGGGAAATCTGTCTATATTCTCGAATTATCCTAGCCCGGAGATCACGAAAATCTTCTGGCGCAGTTTTGTAAACTTGAATTTTTAAGTAACCCCAGAGAAAAAATCGCGTGGGGTTAAATCCAGGGATCTTACCAATCATTCTTGAACACCTTTCAATCCATTTTCTAGGAAATAAAATTGTTCTGCCAACGAGTCTCACAGGAACAACATCATGAGAAGGAGTTGGGCCTTGCTGGAAATACAAATTGTGCTCATCTAGTATCATATTTCCATCTGTCTGGTTTTCTACAACTGGATAATGAGCCGGTTTATCTAATTTTGAAATGAAACTATGATCTGTCTTTGCTGGAGTAATCCGGAAATAGCACGATACGGTACTGGAGAATAGAAGTCGGTTGGTGCCTGTATGACGGACGATCGGATTAATTCACTCTTTGAGCGTAAAGTTCGACGAGAGGATACGACGGATCTCTAAGGCATTCTGCACATATTTGTATGGAAAAATAATCACCTTCGAATATTTTGTCGTTAATTATGAACAGTATCACAGAATCAGTAGGACCAGAAGTCCCACCTTACGGCGTTATAAATAAGTAATTTTCTAGCAGTACTGTGATATAAAAGCAGAGGGCGCTACTATAGATTTGGCCGACTAGATAGCCAAATAAATAGTGTATGGTTCCTGTTATTATCGAGTTATATTGAAAATTCACATACTCAATATCGCGTCGTCGCGTCTCGGGGAATCTCGGTAATGCTTTCTGTGACCGGCCGCTTGATTGATCGTTAAGTTATTATGAACGTAATCTTATGCCCGGTATGCTCTTATTTTTATTAATAGTTATGGCGTTGATTCTACCGATTTTTTAAGCTTTTAAATTTGTGACGGTATTATCAAAGTATGGTGACTCTTTGTAAATGTAGTGAAAATTAAGGAAATATACCATATGATAGGCGTGCAGTGGACTCTGCACCTCGTTATAGTGATGTTGAATGAGGAATTGACGGAGTAAACCGATCACCTGCTCCCTTTTATTTTCTTGTTCATACCGCAAAACGCCATCGGTGTTAAGTTTAATTCAAATTTACTTTGCATTGAAAAACTTTAAGCAAATCTGTCTCCGACGAAATATTACCATTGCCAACATAATAAATAAAAGTGTTATACGTAGAATAAATTAGTAAATAGCAGTTATGACATGATCTAATGAATTGATCCATGTGCATGATAATAATAGCAACAGCAATATAATAAACAATCTACGTAGTATCCTATGAATGACTAATTGACTACCTTCACTTCAGTTATGACTTTCATTGTGGATAATAAACAGCTTTCATAAGCTTGTGCATATTATAGGTATTATTAGAGTGATCGATGTCTAGATATGGTGTACGATGATATATTGTTGTTCATACAGCGGAACATATATGATTTTGTAAATTCAGTTCAGTCAACGTCATGACTGATGGAACATCAAATAAGTTTTTTAACATTTCTTCAGTCTGAGGTGCCGAGGAAAATGATACGTTTCTCTCTAATACAAACTGTATCTGAAGACTGTTTTAGATGAAGACAATCTTGTTCCAAAAGGAGCAAAAGACTAGTGTGTACTAATGTATTTGCCGTTTTCAACAATTTTGAAACTAGAAGCGTGCCGGAAACAGTTGCATTAGGCTTGCTTACATAACATAGGATCATTTTAGCATGAATTGCCAGCGGTGGTTCTACGTATAGGCCCTAAAGGCCGAGGCCTAGGGGCGCTAAACTTAAACAGGCGCCACTGAAATGCAGAAATATAAAAAATAAAAGAACGAATACGGAAGATTTCGTTTATTTAACAAATAAAATTATCGCGCTATAATAAATTAGAGCTGTTTTGATTTTAATTTATTTCTTTAGCAACGACAATGCTTATAAGTAAAGCTGCAAATCGTTTCTGTGTATCATGGTCGTAGAGTACAGATGTACTTACTGTCGCCGGCATTCACCTTGACCGCGAAACTCTTTCTCCAGTCCAGTCTATTATTAGCTTTCGAGTTGTGTACACGTTAAGTCACTTGGGCGTATTGCATATTGCTTTTGTGTTTTTATTTTATTTGTTGTACTGTATTGTTGATATTAATTTAATAATAAAGGATGGCAGACGTACGCAAGGGTAGAAAACGACCATTTGCTGACAAAGTGAATAAATTCATGGGTGAATTTGTTAGATGTGCGAGAAAGATTTGATGTGCTGGGATAAGCGTGATTGTGGACTTCACGTAAATAGTGTACACCATAAAAATAAAAAGAATGGCGTGCTTTCGACAACACAGTTTATATTTGATTTACTATTAATGCTGATTGCCTGTGATGTTCCGCTGCACATACTCGATAAACAACCATTTCGAGAGTTCTGGAATAAATACAATGCCCAGGTGAAGTTACCAAGTCGCACAACGTTATGTAACTATCTACCAACTGTACACGTAGACATGGTAAATAAGATGAAATGTGAATTAAAAAAATACACGGTTGTGGTTATCTGTTGATGAGACAACAGATTGTAAAAAAAATCATTTTAAATGTTATAGTACGAGTACTGGACCCTCTTAAACCGACAGTTCCACTGTTACTAGCTAGCAAAAGAATGAGTCAGTGCACTAGCGAAATAATTGCCAGGGTGGTGCTGGAGACGTTAGAAAAATTTGAACTGTCAAAAAGTCAAGTGTTGATGTTTGTGACTGATGGCGCCGTGACAATGCGTTCGGTAGGCCGTTCTTTGCAAGAACAAGGTTGTACGTTTATATGTACATGTTACGTGTAAAGTGCACGCTTTACATCTTGTGGCAGAAAAAAAGTTGAAAATATTCAACCTCTTGGAGCGAGTCACCAATCAAAAACAGGCGACGCGATATGTAGGAAGTAAAAAGTCATTATGATAACGTAGCTTAACTCGAAATGTCACTAACAGTTACATTTATTTCAATAAAAAGCCTACTTCGTTTTAAGCTGCTTATACAAATAACAAGTGGTAATAGTAGATTTGAATGGTAAATTTAAATTTTCTTATTTCGTTGTTGATAGACATACACCTATGAAATTTGCGGCGAATACCTTTCAACCTTTTGTCTGTAAGAGAAAAGATATTTCAAATCGTAATCTCAATGTACTCCGGAGATATGGAGCTTTCATCAGGATTCGTTTTTTAATCGCCACCCGGTATAAAAGCTGTTGGAAACCACAAACTCTTTTTGCATTGTTCGTCTGGTCCTAAGTTCTTGTTTGTAAAAAATTTTTAATAGTCTAAACAAATCATTTATTTTGCCTCGGCCACGCTTAATGATTCAAATGTAAACTAATATTTTTTGCGGTGCATCGTAAAAACTATTGAATAATTAAGTGGTCCACGGGCGGTCGATAAAAAAATTGCATAGTAAAATGAACAGTCGCTGAGTCATGGAATTGTTTTTGTAGATTTTGCTTTAGATTTCAAATTAATTGGGTCACGACAATCACGCACAGGTGGACAGTGAAATTTGCAGTTTCTCCGAACTAGCAAATATGTATGGTTATTTTAATTTTAATGCATAATAATAATAATAACAAAGTTTAATTGGTTTGTTAGTTGCATAAGTTAGAACGATGATGGGAAAGTGGGAACAAAAATTTGTTTTATAAAATTGCTGAGGTAAATGGGGATAAGAAGACTTTGAAGATTTATGGACATTCTCCTGTAATTTTTAATATTGGTTATCCTGCGAGTTATTTTTTATATAGGCGAATGTGATTTTGGATGTAAAATGATATTTTTTTCTGATTGAATATATTTTTGGCTACGAAAAACCGCCAAAAACACTGCCCTGTACTCAATAATAATTTTTACTGCAATTTTAAATTGTTAAATTCGCATTACCGTCTCACATCATCAATTAAAACAGATTCATTTGTAGAGTTGGCAAATCGGTCCGCAAGGCACGAGCGGTGCCAGGTGGAGAAATACCCAAATACCTAAGCGAGACTTGTTCACTATTTTAGCAAAAACAAACATTTGATTTTAGTCTATTGTTATGCCTCGTGATGTGTACAACGTAATTTATTCCTCTACGTTGTATTGTTGATAATTTTATTTGTTTTATTTTATTCTTGAGATTAATTTAATAATAGAGTATGTCAAACCTGCCCAAGGGTAAAAAACGGCCATTCGCTGACAAAGTGAATAAATTTACCACTGAATTCCCAGATTTATTCTACAATGGCGCTATAATAATTTGTAAGGTGTGCGAGACAGACCTGATGTGCTGGGACAATCGTGAGTATTAACATCATATAAATTCTGTGCAACATAAAAAAATGGCGTGCCCTCGACAACACAGTTTATGTTCGATTTACTTTTAATGGTAATTACCCGTGATGTTCCGCTGCACATACACGATAAACAACCATTTCAGGAGTTCTGATATAAATACAATCCCAAGGTGACGTTACCAAGTCGCACAACGTTGCGTAACTATGTACCAACTGTAACCGAAGACATTGTAAATAAGGTCAAATGTGTACTAAAAAATACACGGCTGTGGTTATGTGTTGACAAGACGACGGATTGAAAAAAATGTATATTTTAAATGTTATAGTACGTGTACTGGACCCTCTTAAACCGACATTTCCACTGTTACTAGCTAGCAAAAGACTAACTGAGTGTACTGGCCATACAATTACGCGGGTGGTGCTGGAGACGTTAGAAAAATTTTACCTGTCAAAAAGTCAAGTGTTGATGTTTGTGACCGATGCGATGGTGCTGTGACAATGCGTTTGGTAGGCTGTTGTCTTCAAGAACACGGTTGTAGGTTGGTACATGTTACGTGTAAAGTGCATGCTTTACACCTTGTTGTAGAAACTATTCGGCAAGGTTTTCCAGAGGTAGATGCATTAATAGCATGTACAAAAAATGTGTTCCTGAAATCTCCTAAATGTCTTCACGCATTTTACAGCAAGTGTCCCGGTATTCCCGAACCACCACAGCCGATTTTTCCACGTTGGGAAACATGGTTGAATGCAACTTTTTATTATGCCGAATATTTACAACAAATAAAAATTGTGATATTACACTTCAATCCTCACGAGGCTACAGCTGTTAAGAAGAGCTAGACAAAATTTGAAGATATTTCCGTTGAAACTATTCACAAGAACTATAAAAGACTACAATGACACCATACAAAACTTACAAAACGGTGCGTTGTCGTTAGCGGTGTCTCTGCAAATAGTGGACGAAAGTAAATCGACTGCTACAATCTATAGATGACGTAAAAAATGCCAACTCTATTCAATTGATTTGTCAGGGTTACCCAGTTTTATAAGTAGGGCTGTCAAAAATGTTCCGTGAGACAGTGGCGTACGCGAAATTAACTAATACGAGAAACAATAAACTGTTACAATTTATAACAATGTAAAACTTACCCTCTTAACTAGCTTGATGAACTAGCTTGCATATCACAAACTGGAGAAGATGTGTAACCATTTTTGCAGCATCAGGTATGTTTCTATGGTTGTCTCCATGAGTGATGTTCGCTTTGGTGAAAATATATTCTTATGTTTTGAAAACGACCGTTCGACATCTAATGATGTAATACACGCATACGTAAAATAGTCTTTGAATGCACTTAACGGATCTGAGGCTGCACCATCACATATTTGTCTTAATTTGGTAAAACCGGTGTCTTGTATTTAACACACTTGCGAACTTTTCTTTAACGCGCTCATTTGTTGCGTCACCTATAGCGTGTAGCAGTAGATTTACTTCGTCCACTATTTGCAGCGACTCCGCTAACGACAACGCACTGTTTTCTAATTTTTTTATGCTTTCATGTAATGGTTTATAGTTCCTCGCAATATTTTTTAAAGCTGTTTCAATGGAAATATCTTCGAATTTGGTCTGGCTTTCCTTAATAGCTGAAGCCTCGTCTGGATTGAATTGTAGTATCACAGCTTTTACTTGTTGAAAATATTCAGCATAATAAAAAGCTGCCTGCAACCATGTTCCCCAACGTGTAAGAATCGGCTGTGGTGGTTCAGGAATACCGGGACACTTGCTATGAAATGCAAGGAGACGTTTCGGAGATTTAAGAAACATTTTTTTTGTACTTCCATATTAATGCATCCACCTCTGGAAAACCTTTTCGAATAGTTTCTGCCACAAGATGTAAAGCATGCTCTTTACACGTAACATGTATAAACGTACAACCTTGCTCTTGCAAAGAACGACCTACCGAACGCATTGTCACGGCGCCATCAGTCACAAACATCAACACGACTTTTTGGAAGTTCAAATTTTCTAACATTTCCAGCACCACCCTGGTAATTGTTTCGCTAGTACACTGACTTAGTCTTTTGCTAGCTAGTAACAGTGGAACTGTCGGTTTAGAAGGGTCCAGTACTTGTACTATAGCATTTAAAATAGAGTT
>JANEYF010002328.1:0-247353 GCA_029963845.1 Rhamnusium bicolor
TGTATGACTTTCATAAACTATAATTAAAAGCAAAAAACTGAATATTTCAGAATTTACGTACAAAAATTATACTTAAATTTTATTGCATGTGTCGTTTTTAATAGAATCGTATTATTTATTAGTCTTCAAAATAATCAAAATTAACAACAGAGAATGGCAGACAAGTTAACGAACACAGATGCATCTGCGAGTATTGAAACAAAAGAAACCTTTATATATGAAGACAAGTCACACAAGATGAATAATTTTGTTCCTTAAAAAAAGGTTAACTTCAGCATCAACAACTGACACAAAATCAATTCCTCAACATTATAGGTGAAACAAGCTAACGATTAATATATTGAGACTATTTGAACATTTGCTTCTAAAAATTATTGATGCATTTTTGCAAATCTATGATTTAAAACAATGTGTATCATCTGAATTAATTTTCACCAGTATGTAGAAAGTCTTTTGCAAATAGTGAAAGCATCAATCAATAAGATGTTGTCAAAGTTGTATGTTTCAGACTAGACTGTCTGAGTTTAGGTAATCTTTTCATGCAAAAAAATTTACATTTTACTTGCATTACTATTTTGTACTGTCAAAGTTGATGATATTTACTGTTGCTGATAATAATAAACCACCCAAAAATATGTAAACACAGGTATCTCTCGATCATCAATAAAGCCTTGTGTCTGTAATGCTGCATAAAAGTCCACAATTCACCTGCATATCAGGTATATCTCCTATAAGGGGGCCACAAGGGACTAATGTGAATGCCCCTGCAGTCAGTGTTTGGCCTTGAGACAGAACCCAATGCAAATGACAGGACGGAACCATGCGCTCGAGTGCATCTCCCGGAATCGTCTCACCCCACTCAACACTTTTAGTTACTCATCCATTATTGACTGATAAAAAAATACGTACTTAAAATGCATTTTATTGCCCGCTTCCATCTACATAAAATTTTTCAGGCGTATATTCGGTATTTATAAATACAAATTGTTTTAAAATTACAAATTGAGTAATTAGAAATTTACAAGTGTAATTCTCTTATAAATATTTATTCTAATAAAGTAATTATAACGACAAATGATACCAAATTATATTTAATGTGAGAAATTCTTTATTAATAAAATAACAA
The DNA here is from genome assembly GCA_029963845.1 of Rhamnusium bicolor. NCBI lineage: Eukaryota > Metazoa > Arthropoda > Insecta > Coleoptera > Cerambycidae > Rhamnusium > Rhamnusium bicolor. The sequence continues at coordinate 1,127 of JANEYF010002328.1, forward strand.
TATCATAGAAAGGTAATCTGAAAATTTTTGCGGATGTACATACTAAAGATAACACAGATTAATTTTTTTATTAAAGTTGTTTACTTTTAAAGGAATTAAGCTGCTATGATTTCAGAATCAGTATGTTAAAAATTCTATTTATTAATTTCTTGAATGTCAGTGTTTTGTAGTAGGACTTTGACAGTTGATAGGGGATTTTTTTTAAGAAAGAAGTTACTGTAAATAAGGGGTTGTAGAACGCTTTTTTGTGATATACAGGGTGTTGAAATATATGTTTTCTTTTAAAAACAAATTAAGTTCCTCTTCTTGGTAAAAGTTAAAATATAGAGTGGAATGAAAAAATAATATTAACTGAAAAATTTTTTCTTTAGTATAAAAATAAAATCGTGATATTGCTGCAAAAAATTAAGTACTTGAGTAAAAATAGTTTGACATTAAAATTAGTCGATTAATATATCTAGTTACGTAGATAGAGACTACTTTTTTTTTCAAATATATGAAAGAGCAATTAATGTTGTTTTAAAAAGGCCCTCTTGTCAAAATTAATATAATTCGTGAAAGACATAAAATAACTAATAATTATGATAATAATAAATGTGCCCAATAACAAATTAAAGTAAATTCTCAAAAATGTGAATCATTTTGCTCAATGCGCTATCACACCGACGTACATACAATAGAATGTTTCACGACAACTAAATGGTGAATCCTTAGTTCATCACATGCATTTCTAATGCGATTAATAATAAGTTCTTCCGTTGTTTCAATAGGAATGGACATCCTTTCTTTTAAAATTCCCCGCACAAAAAAGTCTAAGGGTGACAGATCGAGGCTCGTGGAGGATATATTTGTGACCTAGAGACGGGGAAAGAACAGCTTCAGTATCTTAAAAATGATTAAAGGAGAAGGAATGTACTTCAGTTTTATTTCGTTCTAAAATGTTAATACGTAAACTAGTTTTATCGGAGACCATACGACTAAAAACAAAAAAGGTGTATATTTTTACACTAACCAAATTTGGGCGTGAAGTGAATGGCTGAAAATTCTAAATTCTGTAAAGACATTTCATTGGTTCATTTTTAAGGAATACCCAGCGATAGTGATTTCGAACCTAATGTCTTTCTGGTTTCTAAATTTTTGTTTATAGACAGAATGACTCAGCAAACTTATACTTAATAGAATTTTTACTTAAATTTACTAATGACTTGCTTATACTAGGGCCTTCGTGCTAGGACCATGATCTCTAGTGTGGGGGGCGTAGGTGAGGGGCCTAGTATGGGAGCCACAAGGGTTGGTACAGATAAGTAATTCAAGGTCGTTCACATTTGGTAGCAGCCAATTAATACCTGGTTGGTGGCTTCTTTTGATGTAGGCAGACAGAAGCTCACACAGTCAAATTATGGTGTGGTGGATATAGATAAAAATGAAGTTTCCCACGATCGAGTGACCCAATACCTACTACTTCAATTCCAAAATGTTTAGAACATATATTAGTATTGTACGCCACTGGACTGTGTAGACTGAATAACTGGAACTAGAATTGTACGAGAACGTCAGAGAATGTTCCAGAATGTTCTAGACCGCGTGAATGGATGAATAAATAAGGCGAACGGTAGACCGAGAAGCAGTCTTAAGTTGAAAGTGAACGAGTTAAAAAGAAATAAGAACGAGACTTATAAGTATTTAATTGTGATTATAGTTAAGACAGTCAGTAATCTATAGTTGTTAATTATTAATTAGTCAAAATAGTGGTAAGTGTTACTTGGACTTTCAATCAATGAATTTACGAGTATAGATGTTTGTGGGGATAGCAAACACTTAACAGTATTATACTTTTATTCTTGTAGGTAACTGGTAGTGAAAAAAATACTTATATGTGTGTGTTAGTTCAGTGTTACATCCCCCAATATCTCCAGTCCACTTTGAGTGAGTGTTTATCATATATTAACTTTATCAACTTTGATTATTAAGGAATTCGCTAAAAGAATTACAAGGTAAGATATGTTGCATAATAAATGCATGAATATTTACGATCTAACACATAACTTACAGCCAATCCTGGTTTTGAAGTTATCAATACCTAAGTTCCGAGCTCTAGTAATAACTTAAGGAATTGGTACAAGATGCAAGTTGAACTAAACACTAATACAATATAAAACACGTATGTAAACGGTCCTTACCCTCTCAACGATAACAGCAAAATATTGCTGTCTATCTTATACCTATATTTTCATTTACATACATTGGGGAATACAGTAAACATATTTTTCATAAGAGTAATAATTGTAAACTACTAGTATCTCTTTTCACCAAAGAGAAAAACGTATTTAAGAGCCAACTTAACTTAAATTCCTTTAGAAGAATATGAATAACGACTTTTTAAATGGTTCTTGTCTCATTTCTCATAAATTTTGACTACACCCGCACCAGCCATTTATACATTTAATAATATATTTATTTATATTTTGTATGTTATTTGAGCATATTAATCAACATTAAGCCCACAAGAAAACAAAATTCATTGAAATTTTATTGGTAGCCAGTCTGATGAGTAATACGATTCCAATACTAAAATTTCAATAAAACGAAGTCAAATAAAGTATCTGTTTCCCACTATTGAGAATCTCATTAATATCGAGCTCAAGACTTTTTTATTTTTAAACTTGGGAGTTAAAGTGCTTACTGAATATAAATCAAAAGTTTCCGAGATTTATAAAGAAGAAATGAATTCACTCTACGTGATATCTGAGATTGCTCGTTTATACAACATTATGTTGAATATTTCTTAACGTTACTAATCGAATTTTATTGTAGAGCGCATGATGAATGGATGCAACTATCCGACCCAAATGCTATATATCTGATTAATTAATAGCATTACCACCAGAAACTTTTGCCATTATTGACTGAATCATGTTACTTCTTGATGGATTTTATCATTAATTTTATTTATTAGTCTTCGGTCAAAATATAATAATTATAATTTATTACCTAAAGCACTTACGTCTTCCGTGGTTAGACATTATCAAAAATAAAGTATGCAGGATAATCGTGACATCTGAAACGTTTTTTGTTGTACACGCTTGTAGCAGTAAAATTTAAATATTTTATTATAATTATGTGTTTTGGCTTTAGGACACATTGCTTAAGAGTTTAGGATTATTTATATTTTAATTTGGTTTCAAGTTAATTGAAATGTACACGCGGGTACTTTTAGTTATTCTTAAACGTCTATATAGGTATATGTATAATGCATAAATTAGCAAAGAAAGCCATAATCTCGTTTATTGTTATTTTAATATATTAATAATGCACTATTTTTTTCTAACGACTATTAAATCTTTTAAGTTTTACAGTTATTATGGGAGTGTCTTCAATAACAATTTTGCCAAAATTGGAGGTAAAATACATTTATAACATGGAAACAGCAACCTAGCTGTTACCTGTTGCACAGTGAATATGTGAATATATCCAAAAAAAACCGGAACTTTTGCATTTTCAGTAGCTTCTCTAATTTTTTTCCGATTTTCTGCATCTTGGACTCAAATTGTACGCAGAAGAATACTGTAAATACCTTTTAAAGCCAATAAATGTTTTTCCTGAAGAACAAAATGGCGGAACATTTAAAAAACTCTAATATTCAAAAGTAGCTGGAACTCTAAATGTGCATGTTTGCTTCAAGCTAACATTATATGTTCTATGTGTATGTTCTTTGTAAATTACCAGTCCAAAGATCTCCTATTTCGGTTGAGCACTTTTAAAGATATTGATATTTTTGTGATGGTATATTTATGATATGGCGGAAGTTAACATTTAAAAAATTATGTCCATAGACTTATTTCCATGGAGTAAAACAATAATAATAAATCGGTAAATGACGTACAAGAATCAAGAAGTTTTATTTATATTATTCTATGCGAGTGAGGTAAATTGTCATCTAGTGGGTGAGTCATATAGATCTTTCAATGCACGGCTCGCTGAACAAAAGAATTATGAATGTTTTAGAAAAAAATATAGTTTAAAAAAAACTAAAAAACACGCTTTTAAAGCACATCAAACGAAAAAGTGAAGAATAATTATTAATATAAACTGAAAACAATAATGAACGAAAAATACTAGTATTATTGTGAAAAAAAGCGTGGGTTGCTCGATATACGAAAAATATGGCACAAAGCGCCCCACGCTTTTTTCACAATAATACTAGTATTTTTCGTTCATTATTGTTTTCAGTTTATATTAATAATTATTTTTCACTTTTTAGTTTGATGTGCTTTAAAAGCGTGTTTTTTTAGTTTCTTTAAACTATATTTATTTTTCACTTTTTAGTTTGATGTGCTATGAAAGCGTGTTTTGTAGTTTTCTTAAACTATATTTATATTGCTTATTGATGCTGATATTATAACATATTACGATCCAACAGATATTTCTGAAAAAAAAAATATTTTTTTATTTCAGCCATGGGATTTGAACTCACGCCCGAGGAGTCCGCCGTTTCGCGTCGACTAAGACTTGCCCGCTCGGCCAACGACCGAACTGAGAATCACGGAATATACTTACAATATTAAGCCTCTTGCTCTCACGCAGAGGATATGTGAGGAAAGGACTGGCGATCCTGATCAGGATAATGATATAAACTTATCAAATTATTGTATTGTTACCGGTTCTTCGTAAGTGTACAAAGTTTCAATTAAATCTGTCCGTTTAAAGTGGGTCAAAATCGAGTCCAAAGAGTCGGTTACAAACAAACAAACAAACAAACAAACATACAAGTGAAGCTAATAAGATGTTGACCCTTTATATGACCACCCTTGTAAATGTGCTAGCTTTGGAAGTCAATCCGGCCCTCTCAAATACAACTCTTATTTATTTATTAAGTAAGGGTGTGCTGGCGTAAAACTATTGCATTAGGCTATGTTCGATGTAAAAATGTGTGGCAGTGAAACTGGGATGGAAAAGTAACTGGGGGAGGAGGAGGTAGATTGACCTCATAAATTCAGAATTTTTGCAATATTATATCATATTATTGTTTCACCCCCTGTTATGTACCCATTTCGATGGACTGATTTTTTAAGTATTTTTCAAATTAATTCCTATCGCTTATCTATTACACAGAAAGAATCAAAATGTTGACTAAGATTTTCGAACTTTGGTCCCACTGTGTCTTGTAGGAATATTTAATCATCCAAATCCAAATATTTTCTGGTATCAACAACACACCGCATTGCTCTTTTTTCCAACGCGTGATGTTTTTACCAAACAGTTCGGTACCTACTACTAATATTTTTACTCTAAATAAAATTTAAAACTAATTTATGCTAAATGATACAACATACATACAAACATATCCATACGTACGTGAAGAATGAAATAAATCATATTCATGTTACACACATAAATAAAATAAATTAATTACTACACAAAATTATTCGCAAGTGTAGGAGAGAAGAAATGAATTATGCATTTAAAGTTGACCGTCATTAATTATAAACAAGTTTGGCAAAATTTAAGTCGTATACGGCAGCAATTTTCTTCCATGTTTACAAAATAGTACATAGTATAGTGGTAGACTCGAGTGTCATACATACATTAATATGCAAATAGTACCAGTCATTCTTCGTATTTGACCTAAAATAATAAGATTTAATTTAACATGAAGAGTTAAAGTGGGAAAACACTGTTAATTAAATTTATGAATAGAGCTGTCCGAGGTGGCTGGAGTACAGCCACGGTCTTGCGATGGCGTCACACGTGCCGATTTAGAAGTGATTTACGCTGCAGTCTTATTTGAAAGGTTGATGCGTGAGGTTGTACCTATAAATTATACATAATGTCAAACGCGCCAAAGGGTAAATAACGACCGTACGCGGACACAGTGAATAAATTTATCTGTGAATTTCCGGATTTATTCTATGACGGATGCAAAATAATTTGTAAAGTTTGTAATCAAGACTTAATGTGCTGGCACAAAACAGATTGTCGTCGTCATATCAACACCGTTCAACATCAAAATAAAAAAAATGGCATGCCTTTGACAACTCAGTTTATGTTTGATTTATTGTTAATGTTAATAGCCTGTAATATTCCGCTACACATACTGGATAAACAACCATTTCGGAAGTTTTGGAATAAATACAATCCCCAGGTGAACTTACCAAGTCGTACATCGTTACGTAGATATATTCCAGCTGTTCGTGAAGACATTGTAAATAGGATTAAATGTGGATTAAAAAAATACACGGCTCTGGTTATGTATTGACGAGACGACAGATTGTAAAAAAAATTCTATTTTAAATATTATAGTACGTGTACTGGGCTCTCTTAAACTAACATTTCCACTTTTACTAGCTAGTAAAAGACTAACTGCGTGTACTGGCGAAATAATTACGCGTGGGGTGTTGGAGACATTCGAAAAATTTGAACTTTCAACAAGTCAAGTATTGATGTTTGTGACTGATGGTGCTGCGACAATGCGCATGGTAGGCCGTTCTTTTCAAAGAGACAATTGTAGGTTTTTACATGTTACGTGTAAAGTGCATGCGTTACATCTTGTGGCAGAAACGATTCGAAAATGTTTTTCAGAGGTAGATGCATTAATAGCAAATACAAAAAAAGTTTTTCTCAAATCTCCTAAACGGCTTCGAGCATTTCACAGACAGTGTCCTGGTATCCCTGAACCACCAGAGCCGATTCTTACACGTTGGAGAACGTGGTTGAAAGCGGCTTTTTATTATGCTGAATATTTTCAACAAATAAAAGCTGTGATACTACAGTTCAACCCTAACGAGGCTGCAGCTATTAGGGAAAGCCAGACAAGCTTTCAAGACGTTTCCCTTGAAACAGATTTAAAAACTATTAATAACAATTATAGAGGACTACACGACGCAATAGAAAAATTGCAAAATAGTTCGTTGTCGTTAGTGGAATCGCTGCAAATAGTGGACGACGTAAATACACAGCTACAGGCTATAAATGACGCAAAAAATAATCGCGTTAGTGAAAAATTCGAGAGTGTATTACAGAAAGATCCTGATTTTAGCAAATTAAGACAAATTTGTGATGGTGCATCTACAACTTCGTTAAGTGAGTTCACAGATTGTTTTACTTATGCCTGTATTACATCCGTAGATGTCGAATGGTCATTTTCAAAATGCAAAACATACTTTTTCACCAAAGCGAACATCGCTGACGGAGACAGCTGTAGAAACATACCTGATGCTATTATACTATAGATCTTCCCCACTTTGTGATGACGACAACCAAACTACTTCATAAATCTGCTTAAAAGGGTGAGTTTTATACAAATTTTTATAAAATGTAACATTATTGTTAAAATTTATTTCCATTTACTGTACTTATTCAAGTATTATGATATGATGTAAACATGAGTCATATGACAGCTCTGTCGACTAGGTGACCTCGGACAGCTCTATTTATGAATCGTCGTTCTGTATCACTAGACATCGGTTTTTTTAAAATGCTTGATCCAGAAAAGCAGGATCGGCATAAGGATGGAGAATAGGGGCGTGGAAATTTTCATATGTGTAAGGAAAGTTTCCTGTTAGCCCGTTATGTTTTGGTAGGATATAAAAACATATTTGGAAGTTATGTTAGGTAATTATTAATTATTGTTATAAATTATAGTTAAAGAATTATTGCAGTCATGATGTGACCTTTGTTTGCATTTTGCCTGATCTGCCAGCACCTATTTACATTTACTTTTTGCCTAATTTGCCGACACGTGTTTGTATTTAGTGTGGTCTAGTTCGCCGGCATATGTTTATATTTGATTTTGCCTGGTTTGATGACACTTATTTATATTTAATTTGGCCTAGTTTGCCGACACTTGTTTGTATGTAATTTTGCATGGTTTGCCCGCGCACATTCGTGTTTGGTTTAGTCCGGTTTGCAAGCTATTGGTTCTATTGGTTCTATGTCATTTTGCGACCATAACTAGATGAAATCCCCTTTATATATTTAAATAATGCTAAATGTAATAATTTGAAATGTCATTGTTAAGGATAAATTATCACAATTTGTGATTAAGTGTTACTTATAGATAAAACCATGAAGTGGCGAACACGGTCGTTAGTATGAGCCATTGAATATTGGTGACGGTATATTACACACCCGAAAATTGCCGAACCACTTGATTGCAATAACGTGCAAAGCCAGTTAGACAGTGCTGCCGTTTTAGCACAATTGTACTAAATTTGGAACATTCTTGGTATTGTAGTAAATATGTCCATTTTAGGTCCAATCAACTCCAATTTAGTATATTTTGCTAAATAATCTATAAAAATATTTAAAAGCCAACGGTCTTTCTTCATTTATATTTAGAAACCTACATTTGCCTTGCTTGAATTTGTATAATTACGCTTCAGACCGGTAGGTAGCTCATTTATGATGAGCTACGGTTTAGCGACTGCGGGGCCTCCTCCGCTGCCAACGGCCAATCGTAAATAATTGGCCATACTAATGACTAGGGCTGTCAAAAATGTTCCGTGGGACAGTGGCGTATGCGAAATTAACTAATGCGAGAAACAATAAACTGTTACAATTTATAACAATGTATGTAAAACTTACCCTCTTAACTAACTTGATGAACTAGCTTGCTTATCACAAACTGGAGAAGATGTGTAGCCATTTTGCAGCATCAGGTATGTTTCTATGGTTGTCTCCATGAGTGATGTTCGCTTAGGTGAAAATATATTCTTATATTTTGAAAACGACCGTTCGACATCTACTGATGTAATACATGCATACGTAAAATAGTCTTTGAACACACTTAACGGATCTGGGGCTGCACCATCACATATTTGTCTTAATTTGGCAAAACCGGTGTCTTTATTTAACACACTTGTGAACTTTTCTTTAACGCGCTCATTTGTTGCGTCACCTATAGCGTGTAGCAGTTGATTTACTTCGTCCAATATTTGCAGTGACTCCGCTAATGACAACGCACTGTTTTCTAATTCTTTTTTGCTTTCATGTAATGATTTATAGTTCTTCGTAATATTTTTTAAAGTTGTTTCAACGGAAATATCCTTGAATTTTGTCTGGCTTTCTTTAATAGCTGCAGCCTCATCTGCATTGAATTGTAGTATCACAGCTTTTATTTGTTGGAAATATTCAGCATAATAAAAAGCTGCCTGCAACCATGTTCCCCAACATGTAAGAATCGGCTGTGGTGGTTCAGGAATACCGGGACACTTGCTATGAAATACATGGAGACGTTTAGGAGATTTAAGAAACACTTTTTTTGTACTTACTATTAATGCATCCACCTCTGGAAAACCTTTTCGAATAGTTTCTGCCACAAGATGTAAAGCATGCAGTTTACACGTAACATGTATAAATACAACCTTGTTCTTGCAAAGAACGGCCTACCGAACGTATTGTCACGGCTCCATCAGTCACAGACATCAACACTTGACTTTTTGACAGTTCAAATTTTTCTAACGTCTCCAGCACCACCCTGGTAATTGTTTCGCTAGTACACTGACTTAGTCTTTTGCTACCGAGTAAGTACATCGGTACTCTACGACCATGATACACAGAAACGATTTGCAGCTTTACTAATGACGGTGTTCTCCCTTTCGTGGTTTTATCTGTATAAGAGAAAAAAATTAGCCATACAAGCAATCATACAATTTTATATTTTAATGATTTATTGCTATTATACCCAATGTTGGAGCAATCCGCTTGGATAATGATTACATACCTACGTTTATAAGAAGAATCTGTAGTGTAACATTAACCCTGAAACGGTTTTCCACAAACATCCAACCACTGCAAACTAAACAGGATTGCTAATTTCCAATCAAGTTTCCATCATTGGGAATTTGTTTAATATATAAACTGTCAACCAAGGTACAGTTCTTTAAAACATTTTTTATTGAATAAGTTGTCACATCATATATTTACAACGTTGAGCAATGAATTCTATAATTTTTCTGTCCGAGGTAAAATGGTTCACATTAGCGAAAGCAAATAATAGAATGTGTCGGTCACAGTGATATAAACGTTGCTATCTCTACTCCATCTCTTAGTTTAAGATGACATCCTCTGATTAACCCTATTTACGCACTAAACATAAATATTGTGATATAATTATGGGATTTATTTCATTTGGTAAAGCTGTATCTTGAATAGATAAATAAATAACGCTTGTATACAAATTATACCGTTATAATAAAGTATTATGTAACGTCATTGACATTTTTCAATTCTGCATGGAACATATGATAATTCCAATTTACTCAACTGGAGGACAATTAACTTTCTATTGTTTATGCTTTATTTGTAAATTCAACTCAACACAAATAGTTATATCAGCTTCAGGCATTGCGGGTGTTTAACAACAGATTGGGTGTTTGTTGTAGGTAGGAAAGAAAATGTCACTAGATGTGTGTCAATAATACAAGAGCGTGGGCACAGCTCACTTGATATTGTTATATTATTATTGGCGCGTACAAAGTTATTGAGGTTGTATTGCCACACCACAGTTAGTACACTATATTACTTCGCTAAGTACAGCAACAGCTACTTAATAAAAACTGTCAGCTCTTAAGCTACTGATCTTTCTCTGACAACAATGAGAAATATTAGAAATTATCACGATTATTTTGCGGGTTGGGTAATTAATATTGCAACATTATACTAAATATTGAATGCCCATTTTATTGCTGACACAGTATAAATGTCTTTAAATACAAACGGGTGATCGCAAATGTAGATTAAAATAAACAAATAAAACGGGGTACCTCGCCTCGCCTACTTTTATATTATTCCATATAAATTTCATCTTTTCGTCGGTGTTGAAAGCAGTGCCTAATGTACCTTATTTTTGATATTAGAATCTTGATTGGGGTCACAAATAAGGTGGGCGCAAGATTGTTTGTTGATTCCAAATCCAAAGAAATCACGGCTAACTAAAACCGTTTTTGAGATTTTCCAAAAAAAAAAAACGAAAATTTTGTGATTTCTCTTTTTGGCTGTAGCCAAGTAATCCTTGGTCAGACAGGTTTTAGACTTTTACATTATTGGGACACTTTTTGGATACTAATATGTTGGTCTTGAAATGAATGCTCGGTAGTCTTTTGTTTTCGAGATATCTGAAGTAACTTTTGTTCTTCTTATGGCAGCCATACTGAATTTTTCATTTTTCAGATTGCGCTTAAAAAAGAGCTTTTAGATGATGTATCACATGCTGAGAAAAAATTGTTTTTCAGGGGACTAATTTAAGAAAAGTTATATTGCCAGAGACAAGGAGTTGCTTATTCAGACGAGGACTAAATATTATTTAAGTACTTAAAATCTACTGTAAATTGCTTTATTTGTCCAATTTTCTGAAAATATCAATTTTTAGACGACCATTAAGGTTTTATTTGTCATAAAATTTTCATTAACGTGTACAAAATTTGAACAAAAAAATCCTCTTCATCAAGGGCATTCTTGCATGCGAAGTAGTTAGTTATTAGTAAAATTTGAAAAACGCTTTTCCAAAAACAACCAAATTCACACATACTTTCAGTAAAATTTAGTAGGCTGTGGTTTAAAACAAATAATAAGTATTATTGTTATAGTTGACAGTTGTTCACTAAATAGTAGTGGCATTATTGTAAACTGTTCAAAAATACTTATTATTACTGTTCAAGAATATGGCAAACAAATTCTCAAATCAAGAAAAATTTGATATGTTAGAATGTTATTCAATAGAAATTCACAAAACGCTTCGGCTTCCTATCTAGAAACATTTCCAGAGAGAATGCAACCACATAAAACAGATATTAGAAGAATTGTAAGCAATTTGGTAAATTACGGGAGTTTTGATAATAAAAGAGACCGGTATGATATTGATAATGTTGACTGTACAAATAATATTATCGAAGCTGTTAACAATAATCCGCACATATCAGTGCGACAAATTGCATGCAACTGTACACAAGACATTAAAACAAAGGAAATATCAGCCGTACAAATCTACGATTGTCCAAGCTTTAAACAATAATAATTTTGGTAGAAGACTTGAATTTTGTAGTTGATTTAATCAGAAATGCGAAGAACAACCTGATTTTCAAACGAGAGGTATATGGACCGAAGAAAGTCGTTTTACAAATTGTGGAGTGTTTAATAAGCAGAGTTATCACCACTGGGCCACTGATATCCGCATGTAACTACGCAAAGAAGATTCCAAACTAGGTTTGGATTCAATATTTGGTGCGGCATAATAGGTATTATCTTTTCTCTTCCTATTCTACTCCTATGATCTGCCTATAACTCTTTCCTTAATTATTATTTTTAGATCACCATGTCCATTCAATTTTCCCAACCATTTAATGGGAGCAGCCTATCGTGAACTTCTAGAAATCAAATAAGACATCATAGATAATAATTAGTCATCGTCTGAATAAGCAACTTCCTTGTCTCTGTCTTTACAAAATCTTTTTGATTTTCCATGGCTTATTATTTTGTTAAGCCGGAAACTTTTCTTAAATTAGTCCCTCGGCATGTGAAAAATCGTTTGAAAGCTCTTTTTAAGCGCAATCTGAAAAACAAAAAATCCATTATGGCTGTCATATAATAATAATAATAATAATAAGTTTATTTACCATATAAAGTGGGCTTGTACAAAACAAAGTAGGACTAAAAACTAAAGTTTTATATTCTCATTTAAGTGTACAAATAATTTTTTAAGAAACCTAGTCTCTAATAAATAATAAATAAACTAAGAGAAACACAAGAGTAAACTAATTTACTTGTCTGTGCATACCCTTGGGTATATAATACTTAAGGGAGAAAGGAATATGTATATATAAATTTAGCTGTGTTGCGATGTATTATAAAATTATATGTTTTGTTAATTTAATTAATTTTGCTTATCTATGATTATTTTAATTATACAAGTATATTGTGATTTATAATATTGTAAATGAATGTCTTGGGCGACTCTAGTAATCACATTTTTATTTTTTTTTTTGAAAATTGAATATTTATTTATATTTTTAAGATCCAGGGGCAAGCTGTTATATATTTGACTTTCCAAGTATGTATATGATTTTTGGCTAATGGTTTTTACACTTCGAGGTATTTGACAACTATATTGTTTTGCTCTGGTTCCAACATTATATTCAATTTGTTTTATATTAGTTCTGTTTCTAAAGGTTTTGAGCGAGATTTTTAAATAAAACAATTGCCGTGCGTCAAGTACCTGACACTCTTCATACAGTAAGGTGCTGGGTGCTAAGTTATATCTTTATTAAATATAATTCTAAGTATCCATTTTTGGACCGTATTTAATTGTTTTAAATAAGATTCGCTTACCCCTGAAAAACAAAAAGTTACTTCGGGTATCTCGAAATATCAAACATCCGTTTCTACATCAAAATATTAGTCTCCAAAAAGTGTCCTAATAACGTAAAAGTCTAAAACCTGTGACCAAGAATACATCACAAAATTTTGGTTTTTTTTTTTGGAAAATTACAAAAACGGTTTCAGTTAGCCGTGATTTTTTAACAAATTTGGAATCAGCATTAAATTTGCTAAAACGTATCCTATTTAGTCGGCCTTGTATCTCTTATGGTTGCCGAGATCGCAATGGTGAGCATCGAATTTGGGACACACGGTATAACTTCAAATATCTCCGATCACTAGAAATGACATTAAATTTGATAACGTATCTTGATAGAAGGGTATTTCAGATCGAGGATCTTCAAATAAACTTTTTTTACTGTTACAAGTCATTAAGTACTTTTTAAATGTGTTTGGTCGACCCGCTAGATAGTGTTGCTATCAAAAACATACTTGAGTCCTACGCAATAAACAAACCGATATATCACCAACCAACGACTAATTATAAGGAAAAGACAAAAACACAGATAAAACGTAGAGAACATATTTTCAAGGAAATGTTTAGACTATTAGGTATTTGGGATAGTTTCCTTTACAGGATTCTTGGTTAAAAATATTTGAAAATTTCGTAGAATATTAACTGCAATTTTATTTAATTTAACTTTTTTATATCTCTTATAATTAATAATAATTATAATAATAGTAACAATAATAATATAAAGATAATAATAATAATAGGAAAAATAATAAATCAATAATTTAAAAACAAATTAAGTTCCTCTTCTTGGTGAAAGTTAAAATCTAGAGTGGAATGAAAAATAATATTAACTGAAAATTTTTTTGCTAATTATTATTTACTAACTTTTACAAATCTTATCACAGATAAGTATAACATATATCTTTTTAAACAATTATTTTCCCCGCTATTTGCCAAAACGCTGAAACTTGGATTACAAAAAAAGATAATATGCACATTATGTTCAGTACAACTGACTGAATAATGTTATTTTTATTTTCAACTATTCTGTCTAGTAAAACCAAAAATAAATAAAACACAAGGTACTCACCAGTTGATACTCACTTTAAAAAACTTTAAAATATCTACCGACACGTGTTTCTGCTTGCATTCTTCATCAGGGTAGCCAGCACATTTAAGGAATCCAAAGCAAGGAAACTTGTAAACCTTAATGTAATGAACATTAATGGCTTCAGAGAACAGAATAATTAAAATTATATAGTGGAAATAGGGTCGAATAAAATAATTTGTGAGTGTCAACTGGTGAGTACCTTGTGTTTTATTTATTTTTGGTTTTACTAGAATAGTTGAAATTAAAAATAACATTATTGAGTCAGTTGTACTGAACATAATGTGCATATTATCTTTTTTGTAATCCAAGTTTCAGCGTTTAGGCAAATAGCCGGGAAAATAATTGTTTAAAAAGATATATGTTATACTTATCTGTGATAAGATTTGTAAAAGTTAGTAAATAATAATTAGCAAATTTTCAGTTTATATTATTTTTCATTCCACTCTAATAAATCAATTGTTAATCACCAAAATATCTACTATATTGCAGAAATTACATTGAAAAAATAAGTAAAACTTATATAGTACATACGGATAACAATATGATATACAAAAGGAAAGAAAAAATCCACAAAATACAGCGGAATGGAAAATGAAAAAGAAAAAGGACAAAAGAAAAATGAGAGGAAGAAATATACTGGGTTTCCATTAAATATTTTTTTTATGTTTTTTTAACACTGTCTCATGAGCCATAATAGTCCTATAAAATGTAACTTATTTAGCAAACAGCAATGTTAAGAGAATGACCTTTTAATGATTTCTTTGCTAGGTTGAAATGCAGAAGAATATCTTTTCTTCTAATGTTTATGTTATGAACATCACTTGCATAAGACAGCTTAAGAAGGTAAGATGGTGAATTAACTTTTTAAATTTTATGAAAAAAGGATGCAATATAAGGCCTTCGACATTATATATGTTTAGCCATCCTACAGTTTTAAGCATTATATATTCTATGCCGTTGCGCCGTGAATTCCATAAATTAAACGAAGACTGGAATTTTACCTTTTTTCTATACGCACCGTGCCAAAGTAGGTTTGTTCCAACAGAAATCCAGGACGGTTCCGAATTTGATATTTTGAATTTATTGGTCCAGGTGATGGAATACAGTTCTAGGTCTTGTAAATTGACCAACAACATTTAAAAATCAACTTCGGAAACGTTCCAAATTGTGTGTTGGAACAAGCCTAATATTACCAATACAAGGATCGTATACAATGGCTAAAATGACAAAAGTAATAAATCACATTTTCCTGACTTACGTACTCAAAAATTATATTTGTGTATACAGAAATGCATATGTTTTCTTTATTTATCCGTTGTGTTTATGATTTTTATTACACTATTTTGTTAATTTAAATATAATAAATATATTTAATAGAGTGATCTGCTAGTCGACTACACTCCGTTTATATGGTACTCAATTTAGAATCACCTTGTATATTGTATATATGTTTTATGTTTACCTTTATATGGACATTGTGTAATCATTAAATGTATCGTCGCTTTAATGCAGAACTATTCTAAGTCACTTAGAACATATTTTACAGGAGAAGCATTTTATTGAATAACGTTCTTCTAAATAATTATACGAGAACCATATTTTATAGGGTACCCATAATGAATATTTTGTGTGTGACTAATACTAGGCGAGAATTTTTTTTTGTCTTTTGCAAAAATTAGAGGACATAGGATACTTACAAGAAATTGTGGAGCATTTCTATGTCCACGTAATGGACTTAGAAGAGTATGTGTTTAGTTATTTATAGTATCCTATGTCCAATATGATACAAGAAATGGTAATAAAAATCACATTTATACGGGTATTTGAAAAATGGAATGAAGAAATAGAATGAAATAAAATGTCCTAATTGAAAGTACTCGAATGAGGGCTCTAGAATCAAAATCCGCTAACTCCATTTTTTATTAAAACTAAGTTTAGTAACTCTTTCCATAGCAAATTCATTTATACCAAATCCCGTTTATATTCGCTTATAAACGCATTTAAAAATTACACTTATTTCTAAAATCCGCTAACTCCAACCATCTATTAAAATCAATGTCAGCTAACTCCATTTCGACGAATGAGATTGCAGAATTTTCGCGCTAAAATATTGTTTTGATTAGTTGGTGATCTGAATCCACACTGAACACATGTTTATCTGTTATTTTAAAAGTTTTGTGCCGTTTTAAGAAGAAATTCTTTATAAAAATGGAAGAATATAATAAAACTGTGTCACAATGTACACCTGATAAAGCTCGCAAAAAAGGTTATAAACAAAAATGAGTGGAAAAAGACAAAAGAGAAACTTCAAAGGTAAGTAGATAGACCCTTCTTTAGTTTAATTTTAAGCACTATTGTCAATAATAAGAGATATTTTTCCGGGCTATTCTACTATTTAGTGGCTGACTGTTGAAACGAAATCATTAAAATATTATTCCCAAGTAATTATTTACTGGTTTAGACAGATAGTTTAAACTGCATTGTTTTCTTTAACTTAATTTAATTATTTTATACAGAAGCAAATACGTATCTTTTTGACAAAGACTTCATATTAATCTGAAAATCAAAAATTTATTACGTATTATAGTCGTAGTCAATGAAAAGTTTCCAAAGAAAAAAATTGCTAGTAGGTATCTAGCAAGTTTAAATAAAAATAAATTTTGTTCAATGAAACATTTTTATTTCCATATTGAAAACCTTTTATAACCATACATGTATTTTTACGGCTTATAGTAAGTTACATAATTATATATTTTTTTAGATATAAAGCAAGAGAACCGCCAGAGGTGCCCAACTGTGGGCATCATACAAAAAGTTATAAATGCAGTGCAATTTCAAAATTTGATATTTCTGCTTTCCATACAAATTTCTACAAATATTCATCAAAACTTTACCAGGACAACTTTATTCTAAAACATACCAAAGTCGACAAACCTAAACGGCGGCGACCGAAAAATGACTCTAGACCTGCAAGACAACGATCTTGTAAATTTTTTTTTGAGAAAAAAGAAACAATGAATGCGTACCTATCTGTAAACCATCATTTTTGAAAATTTTAGGTATTAAGAAAGAGAGAGTAAATAGCGTAATAAAGAGATTTTTTGAATCAGGCGAAATGGCGAAAGAAAGACGTGGTGGGGACCGGAAAAGTGAAAAAAATGCAAATCGTCAAAGTGCTATTCATGTATTTATGGAAAGTCTTAAATGCACTGAACCACATTACTGTAGATCACAAAGTGCTTGCCGGGTCTATTTACCGCCTGAACTTAACGTAAAGAAATTGTATAACATGTATCAAAACTCATTAGTTCAAGTATCTCTAGGAGTTAAAGAGTCGTTTTTTAGAAAAGAGTTTTGTACATAATATAATATTGAGTTTGGTACACCACAAACAGATTTGTGTTCAACCTGTTTACAGCTAAGTGAAAATATAAAATCAATAAAGAATAATGAAGTTCAAAAATCAAAATTAATGGCTGAGAAAACAGTACATAAATTAAAAGCTAAAGCTTTTTTTCAATACCTTCGTGACGAAAATCCAGAAAATCTCTTAATGTCTTTTGATTGCCAAAAGAATTTATTGATGCCCAAATTGCCAGATCAGCAAGCTTATTTTTCCAAACAATACAAGTTCTATAATTTTACGATTGTTGTTGGAAATTCCAAGTCACAGTTAACCAAGGAAAATGTGTTTTGTTATGTTTGGAATGAAACATTTCGTCCCAAAAGCTCCAACGAAATTGTTAGTGCCTTATTTCACAGATTGGTAAACACAAATTTGGCAGGAAAGGTGCAAATTAAGCTTTTTGCTGATGG
Source organism: Rhamnusium bicolor (assembly GCA_029963845.1). Lineage (NCBI taxonomy): Eukaryota > Metazoa > Arthropoda > Insecta > Coleoptera > Cerambycidae > Rhamnusium > Rhamnusium bicolor. The sequence continues at coordinate 19,381 of JANEYF010002328.1, forward strand.
CTGTGGTGGCCAGAACAAGAACACCATCCTTATTGGCATGTGCTGTAAGTGGCTGGAGTCGCATGCACCTTCAAACATAAAAACAGTTGAAGTTATTTTTCCTGTTGTTGGCCATAGCTATATTCCACCTGACAGGGTTTTTGGCAACATCGAGAAGGATTTAAAAAAAAAAGAAATCATAGTTTCCCCAGAAGAATATGTTACTCTTATTGGACGTCATGGAACAGTCTTACGACTACGTGAAGAAGTCGCTGTTTTTAATTGGAAAAGGGCTACTCAAAACGTCATTAAACCTCCAGTGGCATTTCAAATTCCACCCCACAAAAAAATTTATGCGGGCTTGTAGCAATCATAATAATATACTGATAAAAGGCGAAGTAAATTATAGGATCGAGTTGGGAGCATTTAGGTCTGTAACTAAAAAATCCTATAATATCAGCTCTATTAATCCTCAACCATTGCCCTGCAATATTGCTGTTAGGGAAGACAAAGTGGTGTCCGTTTCCAAACTTTTACAAGCGCACTATGGAGAAAATTGGAGAACATATGAACTATTAAACTTTTATGTAAATGTTGAGCTTCAGGAGAATGTAGAAGAAGATATGGAAGAAAATGATGTATGTGAATTAGTTGAGGAAGCTGAACATTGTCTATCAATTTAATACCTAACTTTATTTTTATTTTGGTTTGGTTGATTAATTTCCTTTCTATTAAAAACTAACCATTAGCGTCTTTAGTTATCATTTCCAAAATCTTGCGAGATCTTTGACTAAACATTTTAGTAATAAGAAATATTACAGTTTATTCACTTTTCACAGCAACACAAAAATATAATTAATATTGCAGAATCACATGCGGCACAAAGTCAAGTCACATTCGTACGTATTTTCACTCGTAAGAAGTGTAAACATCAAAACCACATCTATTAGTTAGTCTATGTCCACGTCAAATAATTGTTCTTTAGATCAGAACTAGTCTATCTCCTGCATCTACTATCCTATGTCCATATTATATTATAGCACTATATCTTATGTTACCGAATTTATCACTTAGGATACTACTGCACAGAATGAATAGATACTTAGGACTTAGGATACTTTAGTTTTGAGTAATATCAAATTTTCCATGTATAATGCAGATAAGATATTTCTATACTAGGTAGACCATGTCTTATACTATATATATCAACTTAAAAGTAAATTTCGTGAAAATTGGACATAGGCTAGTTCTGCATCAAAGCGACGGTATATTTTTATATATTTAAATTATACAATTTAAATTTGTCTTTACTTATGTAAGTACTCTGTACATTAACATCAATAAAGCTATCTATCTATCTAATTGTAAAGTAACATGTTAAATCACGTAATAATATTTAGATGCTTTATATCCCTTAATACAATTAAAATTATTTATTGAGTTTTAATTTCGACTGAAGAAATAACTGAGGTATCGTGGGGAACCAAAGTTGATAAGTTAATTATAACCACTGAAGAATTGCGTGCTGTATTCCTACACAAACCCATTCCTGAACAAACGGAACCACCTTTATCAAAGCAAAATTATCGGAAAGTTAGTGTATATCTTACTTAATTAACTTGTCAAACTTACATATGTTTGGGCAAAATAATTGATTTTTCCTGTTTGAAACACAATGGGTAATTCTGTGAAGTCGTTTCACGCTATGGAGAATACAGAGCAACACTAGAAAATAAAGGAAATAGTAGCAATTTAAATCGTACTGTTTATTTGACTGTAATTGTAATTATTTGTTGAAATAAACCAACGCGCTTAATTATGCTAAAGTCTGCTGGAGGAAATACAACATATTGTAACAAATTTGTTAATCATCATCATGTGTAATTACGATTTTAATCTACAAAACATTAGGAAATTAATTTAGACAAGCGGCGTGCATATGTTCACAGGAAATTATTCTTTACTTATACAGTAATTTTTTATTACCTCAAAGAGCATTCGCTGGTTCCAGTTTTACGAGGATAGACTGACAAGTAAAGTACTTGTTGTACAGGAAGCTATAAAATACAAAATTGTCACATTGTCTGCGAACATATATTTGGCAAAATAATCCGTTCCACTTCGGAAATCCTATTGCGCAAATAAAAGTTATTAACCGTATTCATTTTAATCGTTTGAAAGTGTGAATTTAAGGTAGTTTTGTATCTACCTATTTGTCTGTCGAAGTAGTTTTACATATATACAATATTTACTTCCCCACCCCTCAAAGTGAAAAAAATTTTGAAAATTTTTATTGCATTTCTGGAGTAATCTCGACGAATTATGACGATACACAAAATTTCAGAGAAAAAAATATTCTGTCTGTGTGTGTGTCGGTGTGTGTGTGTCTGTGTAATTCGCGATAGCAGCTATAGTCTTTGAGATAAATCTTTCAAATTTGTTACACACATTCTAGAGGTCAAGGAAGAGATTGATTTCGTTGATGAGCAAAATCGGTCCCCTGGAACGGGGTCTACAGGGCCTCAACATTTCTATTTCTAATTTTAGAAAAAAAATTTATTCGTGATGAAAGATTATAGATCAGATCTGCTATACAAACCTATTATAATATTGTGTTTGAATGTTTAAATAAAGCTATACATTAAAATTTTGTAAATTAGTTGGCAACACCATAAAATCTGAATTTTGATTGACACTTCTTAAAATTTGAAATGTCTAAAAAAAATATTAAAGATATTCCACCAATGTGACACGTTATCCCTTGACGGTATAACAAAAGTTAAGTATATTTCTGTGTTGTAGCAACTACCTATGCATTTTGTCGTTCATTTCAATTAGCGTAATCACATTTTTTATTACAGCCTCTCTTGAATTTTCTTGTATCTTTTTTTATTTTAATTTACCATTTGTAACATACTGTATACCACCATAGATTTGTCTTTAATATTTAATAAATTTGTGTCTCATATATCTGTGCTTTATTGTTTCACACATGGAAGGATTTGAAAGACTCGAGACCTTTCTTGGGTAATTTACGGTATTTTAGGTTGTAACAATATTAATAAATATTGATTTTGTATGTAACAAGTTGAACAAAAAAAATTACAGAGCGAAACACCCTTGTTCACATCTTTTTCAGCATGAAAAACTAAGTGAATACTAAAAATTTATCTTTTACCGTTTTTCAAATTATCGTCTGAACTCCTTCAAGGGCCTCTAACCCCCTAGGGGTGAGTTTTATGCCACATATTTATAAGAGCTTTTTGACTTATTTTCATGAGTACTGTATGCTGTAGAAGTTTGGAACCCTATTATAGAAACACCCTGTGTAGTTTTTTTGCAATACAGTTTAAGCAATATTGAGTCAATATGGTGAAATAGTCACATATTGGGGTGGATATAGAGTTTTATATATTGTGCTAACGTTTTTAAAATAAACGAATATTGGCAGAATATTGGTGTTTTACTTGGGAAGACAGGAAAGAAAAAGAAAAATAATTGAATGCAATAAAGAATATTCAGACAATATTATTTAGAAATATTACTTTCTTTGGAAACATCTATCGACTACATTATATACTATAATTTAATTGAAACCTTAAAATGCATATAAATTTAAAAATGTGAGAGCTTAAAAGCGAACGGTAAGCAGACGATTCAAATACATAAAATTTGTATATGTATCAAAACAGATGGCAGGTCTCATATTACATATAAACAAGTTGACAATTCTTTAGCAGGGGTATAAAAAACTTATACAAAATGGTTTTTCGTAATTCAATATCGACTGATGTAAACAATGCTGAAAATGTCTGAAAATAAAAATTCCTAAGAATATTCAAGTAAACAGAATAAACTAATAAAATACGTATATTACGTCAGAAGAAAAATTTTAAAATGATGGATGTCTGAAATAATATTTAGGACTATACTATATTTTTCCTTGTAAATGTGAGTTTTGTAACACAGTCTTACTATTGTTTTAGACTTCATTATTGTGCCACAGCATTTTGTAAACTTCATTTAGGTATACGGATCTGAAGATGTATAAAATTCTTTGAAATATTATGGTAAAATTGCAAAATATAAACTCATCTATTTATATAATAATACAAAGTGGATTCAGTCACAGGATTTTCCCGTTGGCTAAACTCCAATTGTCGTTCATTTGGTAACTTGACCTAGAGGTGATATTTTTTATGGACAGTTTTTTTTTTAATTTTCCAAAATAATTTTTAAGAAATATTCAGATTTAAGCTAATAAACAGATTGATACAATATTTTTTAGACAACGATAAAACTACTAAAATTTAAAGAAATAAAATGCTCCTAATATTTAAAGCACGTAAAAGTTGAAGTCGACCAGCCGATACACATACAGACAAACTTTTTCCGCTCTTTTTAAGATGATGGTCAGCTCAAGACCAAAAAGATACATGTAAAACATTAACAATCTATTCAAAAACAACAGGAATTATTCCAACAGCTCCCTCAATAGAACGTGAACTTATTGGGAACGAAACAAAAAACATGGGGTATAGCAGACAGACAGCAAGACCAGTAAAATCTAAGCACAGTTTAGGATCAGAACGAAACCCTTAGAGGGCCCTACTTGCAACAGCAAACTCTACAAGAATATGGGTTTTGCCACTTTTTGTTTGACTATAGCCTAGATTAATCTATAGGGTTTAAGTCTGGATGGTAATTTCAAAATTTTTAACTGCTCGTAAATTGCGTCAAATTTATATCTTGTGGATGTGCCTTTTCTAAGGATTCAATACTGAATAAAGTTGTGGTTTCCGCATTGGGTGCGAAAATTTTATGTTAACCACGATATCGTATCGGCTTCATGAAAGCTCCTAGTAAGTGGTAAGTGACTGCCCCTGTAGCACAACATATTGGATAGATATAGGTACAATATGTTACCAACATTGTATACGGGGCCAATATATGTCAGCTTTAGCCAATATTGTACCTATATGGTTTTTAGCGATGTTTTCAATATATGTATTCAATAAATATCCAATATTTTACCAAGACTGACAAATCAGATTTAATATTAACATTATTTTACCAATATTGGCGCAATATGTTGGATCTAACATAGATTTCAAATATTGGTCACATATGACTCTTATGTTATTTTGGTCTGCTGCCATTTGGTTGTGTCACTGATAAAAATATACATATATAGGCTATGAATATGATGTAGAAACAATTGTCTAAACATCTGGGCCAATATATGTCAGCTTTAGCCAATATTGTACCTTATATGGTTTTTAGTTTAGTTTTCAATATATGTATTTAATGAACATCCAATATTTCACAAAGATTGACAAATCAGATTTAATATTAACATTATTTAACCAATATTGGCGCAATATGTTGGATCTAATATAGATTTCAAATATTGGTCACATATGACTCTTATATTATTTTGGTTCTGCCATTTGGTTGTGTCACTGATAAAAATACACATGATGTAAAATGGCTATGATGTAAAAACAACTATCTAAACATTCCCCGTTACTGTCGTGTAAAATTAATAAAAATAAAATATGTCCATTTTAAATTTACCGCTCATAGCAAATTGCAAATAGCTACAGAAACGGTGGCGTGTTCGTGTGGCGACCAATCATAGAATGAAGAATCAACAGGTTGGCGGCCGTGCAAGGTGGTCCATTTGCATGCTTCTGCCGCTGCCATATTTGCCGTCTGCCGAATGCCGGGTAAACAGTATTTTCATTGTGTGCCGCAAATTTTTAATAAAAAATAGTGTACAGCTTGTGAAAACTGCAGCAATTTAATAGGTAAGTGTGCATGATTCTATTTCAGTAGTAATTAATACCCAACATCGTTAAGTTTGTGATTATTTTCTTTATTTTTATAAACTCTTGCCGTATTTGTGCCCTGCTCAGCTCAATTTAATATAGAAATATTTCACGACGGGTGTAGTAGTAATAGTAGTAGTAGTAGTAGTAGTATTTTTACAAATCAATCAAAAATTTGTTAATACCACTAAAAAGTATGTGAAATTTTGTAATTATCAAGAACTATATAATAAGGCTTATTCTCACCCCACTTTGAATGGAGTGAGTAGTGAATAGTGAGTAAAAAATTAGACACGAAAGCTTACCGCGACTCAACTTATTGTTACTGTTATAGGGGCAGTTCGCCGTCGGTTTAAAGATGCCACAGATGTACAAATAAAACGGGCAATATCGGCATATTTAGCTGGATCTGCAGATGGAAATGGGGGAAGGAAATTTCGCGAGGCCACGCGGAATCGTGATGTCCTAAGGAACGAAACATATGAACGGAAAGACGACAATAATTAAGCTTACAATTACTTGTTACAATTTTTTTTAAGTTTCATAAATTTATTTGAATAATATATTTAAGTTTTTATATTATATATATATATATATATATATATATATATATATATATATATATATATATATATATATATATATAATTTAATTTAATTTCAACATTCATTCCTATTGGTGCAGGCATCTTTGTTGTGAATTCAGATGTCTAAAATTATATTAAATACAAGATATACACATATTTCAAATATTGGCAGCACATTATATAGTGCCAATGTCAGTATTCAATATAGTGCCAACTTTGGCATCCAATATGACGCCAATGTTAGCAACCAATATGATGCCAATGATATAATTCAATATGAATCCAATGTTGGCATCCAATATAGGGCCAACATTGGTATGGTATATGATGCCAATGTTCATACCGAATATGATGCCAATGTTGGTGTTCAATATGAAACCAATGTTGGTATCCCACATAGACCCAATGTTGTTCAATCTGTCGGTCATTATATTGGCCCAATATGTTGATGTCTATATTGGTCCAATCAACTGGTGCTACAGGGGTGATTTGATTAATTTAAATGTTGCGGTATGACTCATTGTTGATAACAAAAAATTTTACGAACAGTTCGGTGTAAATAGTCGCTTTTCATTTGCTTAATTATAACTAGTCGATCACTCTTATAAATATTCTTTAACAATTCCATCATTTTCTATTATTAATTTCTTGTTTCAGGTTACAAGGTGCGAAACAGTGAAAACATACATATTTTAAAATAAGTATGCAGATTTGTGTGTATTTATAAAAAAAAAATAATAAAAATTCTCTCACATTATCTACTAATTTGATTGCAGCCATAAAAATTACAGTTGCTGCTTCTATTGTTAAACTGAAAGTTGATTGTCGTATTAAAAATGTGCTTTATGGTATTGCGTGTCTCAGAGGTGGACGAGGTGACAAGGAAACAGTTCATATGCGGTACAATACGTTGTGAAGTGTCATTCATATCAAATTAAAATAGTGACATATTGATTTATAGTTCATAATATAATAGAACAGAAATATATTGGAAATATTATTTATGTGGAATTTTGCACATTTTATTTTCCATTATTGTTACATGTTATAAAAGATTCAAAGCAAGTTTTCAGAACTTCACAATGTATGTCTTTCAAATTACTTGTAATGATTATAAAAACGTGTTTCATTTATTATTAAATATGTATATACCGGGTGACGATTTAGTGTGGAATTTTTTCAACTGGAACACTATATACGTATTCGTTTTAAATACAGAAAATTAAATAGTCGATAGATTTTTGAAAAAATAAGTGGTTTTTGTGGTACACTGAGAGAAAAATCTATTTGACGTTATTAAAAATTGAATTACTAGTATAAAACTTCAATAGGGAACTTGCACATTTTTTTTACTTCATAAAAATGTTCTACAATACTAAAAAAATAAGATATGCAAAATATGACGCCTTAATTCCCAATAATAAATTTGTTATAAATTATTAAAGTTTCGCGCGCGAGCGAACCGTTTCAAACAGGTTCAAAACCGCGGGAGTAGTCGTGACATCACACCATACAACTTACAAGCGACGACGGAGATCCCAGCACTCGACCGCTTGATTTCAGCCGTAAAAGTATCCAGCATCGCCATAAATTTTAAGTGTATACTTAAAACGGTAACAAAAACTTCTTATTTTAAATATTGCATTGTACCGTTGTGTAAGAACACTACAGTGAAAGTGCCAGATAAAATATTTATCATATTGCCAGAAGATAAGATTCGTCGATCAAAATGGCTAAAAGCGTGTAGAAGAAATGAAAAAAGACATTTCACAGAGCAGTAGGTCTCTACATGTGTGTGAAGATTATTTTAATATAAGTACATTATTAAATACTATATGTCTATCTACTAGTTTTTCGCAGGCGGGCAATAAAATATTCCGAATTCCGAATTATTGAATTTTCATTAGGGTAGGATTAAAGAAAGAATGTGTATACAATGTTAGAAAATAAGATTAGTAGATAGAATGTAATTTAGTGATACTAAGTAAAGGTAATCTCCTGGTGCGAAAGTAAACAGCTATTTATTATTATACTCTTCGCAAATACGATTACGAAGAGTATATTCATTTGATCGGGACATTTCTAAAATCGTTAATATCGCTCGCAGAGAAAAAATCATTTCGTTCGTCATCGAATTCTGAACAACTTTCAAAATGTTCCGTCTGTTCATCTGTCCGTCCGTCACGTTTTTTGTAAGCACGATAACTAAAGAAAGAAAAGTCCGATCGAATTAAAATTTGGGCTATAAGTTAGTGTTAGCTAGAGGAAGAAATCCATTGGTTTTGAAAAAAATCAAATAGTAAATAAAAAAGTTGTAGGACATTTTATTTAAAAATATGAATCTACAGAGGGTTGCAATTTTCAATGTGCTACTAAAATTGAAGTAATTTTCTATAGACACCAAAATGCTGTAAAATATACTACCACAAATTTCGCCTACGCAGTTGGCATCATCAGAAGATAAAAAAATTGAAAATTAAATATGTGATCAATATATTAGGTATTGTAAGAATGAATCTTAGTTTATACTATAAAATATACTGCCACGCGTTTCGCCAATACAGTCGGCACCATCGGGAGAGAAAATTAAATATGTAGTCAATACATTAGGTATTGTAAGAATGAAGTTTATAAGACAAACACAAGATTCCTTTCAAAAAACTGTGAAGAGTATCCTACAGAATGTACAACAATTATATAAAAGTACAATAACACTACTGTCTGCGTATATATAGTATGTTGCAAATACCTTTCCCTTGTCCTTTAATTTATTCTATTCAAATCTTACATTTATCTATTATGTGAATGATAACACGACACAATCACTTATTTCCCTTGCCCCAAAACATAGTAAGAAAATACCTACGATAGGTAATTATACATTTGCGCAACATTTCCTTTGCAGCAAATGTCTTCTATAGTGACACTTTACGCGTGTGTACAAAAAAACACGAAAAATATAGAAGTGGCTGTTGTAAAGAATTACCCTAAATTCTTTCAAACATAAGACTAAGTCTGCTAAAAATGCTTAGTTGCGACTAAGCATTTTGTTGTTATTTCTTTTTATTCCGTGATCAAGTCATAACTATTTAATGTTTATAAATTATTACTAAAAGCTAAAAAAAATACATACTTCTCTGCCTTGACTCCGCGGACATCTTCAAGGGAAAAACTTTCACTATTTTGTATAAAAGATGCCACCATAAACATATCCACTTTAGGCAAATTATTAGATTGGCCCTTTGAAAAACCTTGATCAGTCATTTTAAAATATCTGTACAACTACAATAAGCGGTACTATAAAACACAATTATATATTTATATCAGAACAGTCACTAACAAATCAACCACAGTCTAATTAACACCATGTTGTACATATGTTTATATAGAATGTCATACTTTGTTAATTTGTTTGTATTATTATTTTTAAGTATTTTATGAATGAATTGATTTTTAGTTTTTTCTTTTTTTTGTATATATATGTATGTATATATTAATATAAATCTTACTCTGTACCCCATACAAGTTGTAAATAATCTACTTAATTGTGAATAAAGATTTTAAATTGGAATTGGAATTGGTAAACATCTGATTGTGTTGCTTCCCGGCGCGACGACTACCGAATATTGTATGGTGTGACGTCACAGTCAATAGTAGCTCGTTTCAGGCCACTTCAATTTTATCGCTGTTTAAATCCTTCATACTGATCGTGTGGAATTAGAAATCTTATTTTTTTGTGAGGTACACGTTTTATTACAACGTTACGCTATGTTTTTTAGTATTATTTTTATTTTTAAAATTATAGGCAAGTTCCCTATTAAATAGGGGACAGCCAACGTCATTTGCTACAATTATTAAAGTCATTTTCCTAAAAAGCTCTAATCATAGTTACTAAAAATAAATAAATGTCTCCTACAATGACGTCTTGTGAATTATGCTATAGTCATTAGACCCCTTTAATGGCATGTATATGAAAAAATTACTGGAGTCGCAAACTACCTTGTAATCACTACAATATTTGTGATAACATTACAGTAATGGGCCTTTTCACTACTTCTTAAATCTCAAAACAAATATAATTATTTGAAGATATTCACCTTGTGCAACTCAGTTTGAAATATAAGTCTCCCATTGTTTAATAAAAAAAATAAACATTTATAATGGCAATTTGAACACTCATTTGACCTTGAAGCTGAGTGACGTCACACAGATCGGAATCATGTTGGTAGCATTTGCCAGAACGCCTAATACTACTAACATCACACCACAACTGACACATTTTACATTGTTTACGGTTAGTTTTGTGGTTATGTTCTGTGTGTTCATTTACGAATTTGTTTCTGCACATTATTGGAAGAAAATGGAGCTAGGACTTTCTAAAGGAAATGCAGAAAATCTGCCGAAAGTTGACTTTATTATGGTGGACGAGTTTTACATGTCAAATTTGGATTATTTATCAGTCAGGAATATTAAAACAAAACGGTAAGTCATTAGTAATCTTATTTTCGTGTAATTTACTTATAAATATAATGGAACTACTATTATTTTAACATGCAATTGTTGCAATAAGTTTGGAACCAATGGTTTTATAGTAACACCAGTTTTCTGAATTTTCTTTTAACTGTAATATTTCAATAATTTAGCATCAATTTCTAAATACAACTACTTTTCTTACATCAAAATGATCTTCACAACAGTAAATGTTTCTGGTTTTCGTCAACTGCTTCTCAACTTTGGCTATTTTAAACCATGCTTTTCGTCTATTTTGATCTGGTGGAACGTAAACGAAAATTTTGATTGGACAATTCATGTTGTTATTTGTACATGTTGGTACAAAGCACTTATTAAATGTGTTCCACGGTTCCACACATAATAATCCAAACTAAAAAGAAACAACTGTCAAAGTCAATTTCGACGTCAACTGTCAAAAAAGCAGAGAACCAACTTTGCAATACACCGATGTGTCATGTTCAAGGTCGTAGTCCCTTTGACGTCACTAAGGTGGGTTGCGTGACGTCACGTAAAAGCGCGCGCTTTATTTCCGCACTTTTGTTATTTTTTTTTTCGATAGAAATCGTGCTCAAAAAAAGAAAAAAATACGGCAAGTTTTTTTTATAAAACACTATCACATAAAACAATAAAAAAAATCTGTGAAAAGACCCATTGTTACTAGCTACTTTAATTGATTTAACTGAAGTACCATATTGCAGTTGATAGTTATTAAACAATGGCTATTAGCGACTTTAATAATCTTTATTAACATACTCTATTTATCGCGGCAAGTATTGACTGCAATATAAGTGCAAATGAAAAAAAAATTTTCGGCTTGAAATTTGATGTTTGGCGATGCAGGCCTGCTTTGTTAAAAAATAATTTGTACCTTATTTTCCTTTTTAAAAGATCAAGTGGGTAACGACAGAATCAAAAAAATTATTTTCTGTTTATTAAAGTGCCATTTATTTAAATGATATCGACATAAATGTTATACGTAAATTTTAAAATTGTGACAGTATGACAAATATCAACTAGCCTACTTTGATTTTGATCCGTTTTTGATGTAGGCATACGTTTTTCGTAAGATATACCCAATTTGATAATTTAGCACAAAGGTAATTCTGAACAACTCTCTTAAATAAATAAAGTGTTTCGTTATCTCTTACGAAGGTACTTTGCCTACATATAGAAAGAGAAAAAGATCAAAGTAGGCTAGCTGATTTGAAATTTGTTATACTATCATAATTTTATATTCCAAAGGACTTCTTCAAGTAAAATGTTTCGATATCTCTTAAGAAAAGGGCACGTACCTACACAGAAAATACATTTTTGGATCCTGTCGGGGTCTACTTGATTTTTCAAAAATAGTATTAAATCACAAATTACTTTCTAAGAAAATAGGCCTGCATCCCCAAAAATCATATTTCGACTAGAAAATATTTGTCATTCACACCTATATTGCAGTCAGTCTGGAGACACTCTGTACATTTAATACTTCAAAAAACAGCTGAGTACATTTCAAGACAAAAATGATGTTGATTAACATAATGCACATGTCTAAAAATACGGTTCATTATTGAGATTCAGAATTCTTTTACGTACTTTGAAAGAAACATTTTTATCAACATATTATTATTGTCATACATGATACGGAGAATAGTTTTGTCTTTTCATTTCTAACTACCTTTGAAGTATGCCAACGATGGCAACTGGAAATAATCACACAAATAAATGATATGCAAATTGTAAGAAAAAATCTTCAATAATAATTACTGTAGAAAAAGTTACAAAGAATAATTTTTTTATACTGGAAATCACCATAATTTTCATTAGAAAATGTATACACCTAAGTTTCCTGAAATTTTCAGCAGACATCTTATTTTTTTTAGATTTTATTTCACAATAAGGGCTCTTACATGAAATAGTGGATTAGAAGCTGATTTTGGAAAAGAATAGTTTTTGTGAGAAATACAAATAGGCACTACAAACAGTATTTATTGACTTATAGAAGTTTATTTATGTTTTTCTTTAAACAGTATTTATTGACTTTAAAGAAAAACATAAATACACTTCTATAAGAACAAATACCTACAACAAATTAAAAAATAATATTTTAAATATATGAAAGAAATTTGCTTTTTAATGTTTCAAAAATATTTTATTAGAAACTACACGTGTTTCGGCTTTTTAAAGTAGAGTTTCTACTAAAATATTTTTTAAACATTAAAAGACAAATTTATTTCATATATTTGAAATATTTAATAATGCTTCACAAGGACCCAACCGCAGAATCAGTTCAGTGTATTAAAAAATAATACATACTCAAATCTGTTTTAAATGATGGTTATAAATATTCCCAAGTCCCAAGCAGATATGAAGATGTTTTTTTACTTTCACGTAACACAAATCAATCACATCACGCATCATTGCAATCTAACGCAACTACACAATTAGGCGATTAGTACTGAATATTTTCCGATGATAATCATTTCCCAGATAAATAAAAAAACAGTGAAAACGAAACACTTAAATAATAAGGAAGTATTTTAATATGCTACGTTAATAACGATTGTTAAATGGGTAATAAGGCTTATTATGGTAGCAAAACACCAGCAGCAATTTATTTTTTTCTTTTAATATACTTCAACAAGATATATTATGTGTAGTAGCTGGGGAACCGATGGTAATAATAAAACTGTTTTAGGAAAATGATTTTAATTAATCTTAGTACTTCGATATGTTGTAAATATTAGATTTGCAATAATGGTTAAAATTTTTTTGATAATATTAATTAGGATCGTCGATACTTTAATAGGTCGAATTTTCCCAGTGTATGATCATTTTCTCATAATCGCTTAGTTTCTGAAATACAGCGCGTTGAAATTTTTATTTAATACATGTTTTTATCGCATAACTATTGTCCTGGAGTGGGTTGGAACCTTTGATATGAAGATAACACTGATGTAGTTTTCCACAAAACACCAAAACTCTGTATATACTGCACTCAACGCACGTTTTAATCATCTCCAAATGATACCAGCTTGGTTGGCGACGCGTGCGTCGAGTGCAGTATACAGTGTTTTGGTGTTTCGTGGAAAACTACGTCAGTGTGATAACTTTTATATTTTTTAATATACATATCTATTCCAAACTTAGCGGTGATTTTAGTTAGATGGAATCTGAAATAATGACGAAAAATTTTAATTAAAAAAAATATGACCACTGGCGTAGATAGAGGGGATATGAATCACTTTTCTCTTTAAAACTTCTACGCCTATGGATGATTAAAAAAAAAATAAACCGTTTTTAAGTTATTCCAAATTTCTTTTGAGAAAAACGTGTCTTGCCAGTTTTTGATATTTTCGAGTGTCTTCCGGTAAACTGACAAGTATTTCGTTGCATGCTTCTGTTCCACATTTTTTTTATAGGTGGCTTTAATAATATTTGTAATCATTATTATTAAAACTGCCAAATCAATAAAAATACTATTTGTAATATGATTTGCGCCCATATATGATTTATTTATGTTCTGGGTGCAAGTGACAGAAATTGTTTACTGATGGCAAATTTATAAAGAACGATATCGGGAAAGAAGACAGCGCTTTTAAAATCATTTGAGAGGTTGATGGAATGATTTGACAATATGGGGAAAGTGGAATATGAGAAAAAGGAACGAACAAAAAATATAGTAAATGAAGAAAGCGAAACAGTCACACTTTTGAGTATGACTGATGATCCTCATCGAAGTATAAGAGAATTGGTAAGAGAAAACGATATTAGCAAATCTTCAGTCCACCAAAATCTACAAAAAAAAAACAAATTTCGTCAACACCACTTTCAACTAATGCAAGAACTGATTGATAAGGACTATGAAAACCGAATACAAATTTGTCAATGGGCACAATAAAAAATATGACAACAAAGAAGAATTATTAGGGATTATGTGATAGGACCACATTTCTCTCATAGACCTGTGAATCGTCAAATTTATATGGAGTTTTTGCAAGACGGCTTAGACAAACTACTGGAGGATGTCCCAAGGGATATTAGGGAGAGAATGTGGTACTCTCATGATGAGGCACCTGTGCACCACAATTCACGAACATTTAAATGACGCTTTTCCAAATGGTTGGACAGGAAGAGGAGGACCCCATAGTTAGCCTGTCAGAGGCCCTGATTTGACTAAACTGGTTTTTTTTTGTATGGTTATGTTAAGAATCAAGTGTACAAAACTCCTATAACTACAAAAGAAAATATGAAAAACAGAATAAGGGATATTTTCAGAATATTACTGTAGATATTTTAAGAAATATTTTTAGATCATTCAAAAATTGCCTACAGAAATTTCATAGACATACTGGGATGTCACTTTGAACAGTTTCTATAAACATTAGGTATTATTTATTTGATTAAATTAGGTTCAAAATAACTTTGAATTTCTAAAATGGTACCAGTTACCTGACATTGTTTTTTCTCTTCATATTATTTATGTCAACTTTTTTTGTAATATTAAACAATTATTTATAATTTTTTCAATTAGATTCAATCGTGATTTAATTAAACTGTGAAGAAATACTACTGAGGTACCACGACGCACCCAGAAAAAAAAGAACAATACTTTCAGTTATTCTCACATTACGTCAAAATCATGTTCATTAGTTAGAAATAAAAAGTATAATAATTTAACGGTTTTTAATGAAAAAGTAGAAATATCAGGAGATTATTCACAGAAATTGTAGAGAATTAACGTGCTAATTCAAAAATACAATAATATACAGTGTGTTCCGTTTGAAAAAATTGAGAAAATACACTTTGAAATGTCCTAAATTAGTGCTAATGTAAAAGACACCCTGTATAATAATAATCAGTATTTGGTGGTTGTGTCGTTGAAGTACATCCCTTGTCTAGATGACAATAAATTAAATTTTCTTAATTTATAGTAATACGCACATAGCGAATTAATTTGTTAAACCTACTTCCGACCAAAATTTTCATATTTTTTTTAATAACTCGGCAACACCATATCAAAAATAAAAAATCTAGAGGTCATTGGACAGGTAATTTTACGAATAATTCAAAGATGCAAAAATATGGGGTTTTCTATTTAAAAAAAATTACCTCGAAGATGTACTGTATATTTCAAAATATTTTTAAAATATGCGCTTTTGATTCTATACCATTTCTATGAAAAACAATTTTCCAAAATCTTCTAATAAGGTCAATATTGAACTTTGACGCACAATTGGGACACCCTGTAGATAAATATATATTTTCTCTCATCGTTATTCATTTTATTTTTTCTTAATTACTGTTTTTTGTTTTATATTTATTAATTATTACTATTTTTTTTATTTAATTATCAGTATTCTCAAAACATTTATTGTCCATTGATTTTTAATCATTTTCGTTTTATTGAGCAATAAGTACAAAATTCAAGAATAAACAAAAAATAGACGTTTCTTCAAATAATGCATTAGAAAAAATTATAAGTGCTAAACATGTTGCTCATTTTTACTGACATACGTCTCCATACACTTTTGAAATGAGGTTTCTACTGTTCCTAAAATTGCCGGTTTGAAAGATCTAAAAGCAGTTATTAACCTTTCCTTCATATTTTGTACTGTTGTTGGTGTATATTTATAAACAATTTCCTTCACGCATCCCCATAAAAAGAAATCCATTTTTGTAAGATCTGGGGATCTAGCAGGTCATTTAGTGGGTCCATTTCTTTCAATCCATTGAAGTGGGTAGGTATTATTTAAGGGGTCTCTAACTGCATTTAAGTAATGTGGTGGAGCTCCATCTTGCTGAAACCATATCCTATTTCGAATCCTTTAAGGAAGATTCACCAATAATTGTGGCAGATAGTTTTCCAGAAAATGATGATAAATAGCTCCAGTCAATGTACCGTCAAAGAAATGTGGCCCTATTACATGTGCTCCAATAATTCCTCTCCAAACGTTTATAGACCATCTGTGCTGGTAATCAACTTGCCTAAAAAGTGAGGATTTTCTGAAGCATAATAATGGAAATTGTGTCATTAACCAATCCACTTTTATGAAAAGTTGCCTCATCAGTGAGTAAAACATTACTGAAGAAGGTGACATCTTGCACTTTATATCTGGCCCAATTACAAAACTGTAGACGCCTTTGAAAATCGTCATCAGAGTTCCTGGTGCATTTGAATATGATTTGAATGAAACTTATTTGTTTTTAAGATTCGACCAACAGACTGTCTATTTCCTACTAATAAGCTCACTTCTCTCTGACTAATACAACCATTGCAGCACCACAGAGAACTAATTTTCTTCGTTCTCAACACGTTTTATTCTTTCACTTTTTTTTATATTCGATATTTCCAGTTTTCACAAATCTATCGATAAATGTTTGGAAGCTGCTAACATCAGGAATCATTCTTTCAGGATACTTTTGCTTATAAATTCTATTGGCAAGCAAACAATTTCTGTCTGACTCGCCCAAAACAAAAATCATATCTACAAGTTCCGCTTTATTAAAATTCATTTTGTAAAACTATAATATATATAAAAATATTTTAAATTTAATGCAAATGATAACTGACAACCGATAAGTCTGATAAATATTTGTTTGTACAAGACAAAACTGAGGTTTTATTGCTTGTCGAATAACGAAAACAGCCAAAAAATTTGCAAAGAAACTATTACAACAAGAAACTAGTTAAATACTATTTACCCACTTCAATGGATTGAAAGAAATGGTCCCATTAAATGGCCTCATTTCAAAAGCGCATAGAAATATGTGTCAATCAAAATGGGCAACATGTGGAGCACTTATTATAATTTTTTCTAATGAATTAGTTCTAAAGTTTATTCTTGTACTTATTGCTCAATAAAACGCAAATGGTTGTAATTAACCATAGGGTAAGTACTTACAAAAAATTTTCATTTCTACATCACTGCGTTGAAAAATATACAGGGTGTACCATTTGAAAAAATTGAGAGAATTCAATTTAAAAAGTTTTTTATTGCAAAATAAGTTTTGTCCACACTGTATGTTTTTAGGAAGTAAAAATGTTTCAAAAACATGAATTAGATGTCTTGTAACTAGTATTCACATAAGTTTTTCTTAAAACCCATAATTGTGACTGGTGATTTTTTTCAATATGCATCTGCAGATGGCATTATTTCAACAAAAAAATTCATTACATTCAAGTCGTAGGGACCCCAGTAAACACACATACGTTTTTTAAACGTATTATCAACGTGTCATTGGTTGATAAATCGTGTTACGTTAGAAATTCAACGGTATGTTTTTGGTGTATAAAAAACACCTTTTCATTTTAACGTTATAAGTACGTAGTTTTCTAATCAAAATCTAATTAACCAATATTCTTACGTTAAAATAATGTTATGTATATATCGCATAGGTACCAATATCATCTACGTTTTTGTAACGTGCTTTCTAACTAATTTAGTAAGAATGGGATAAATAAAACGTCCTGTAACGTTTCGAGATTACATTATTAAAATGATCCCTTAGATGGTTTCAACAACGTTTTGAACCGCAAACATTTGCACCTAGTTAAGTACGTTAGTTTAACATATAAATGTAGGTGCATGAAAAACGTGTTTTAAATAATACCTAGGTATACATTGCTAAATGAATATTTTGTGCACTGAAAACATAATTATACATTTTAATTTATCAGGCTGAATAAAAGTCGCGGATGACGTTTCAGAGAAAAAAAGTGTCAGACAAAAGTTTTACAGGGGGATATTCGATGCCACTGGTACTTTTTGACTTCAAGGTAAACTTAGTTTTTTTAAATCGGCAATCAATTGTACATCAAAAAAACATGAAACTTTTGTCTGAAACTTTTTTTTTGAAAAACTTATTTGATAGAAGAAATGTTTTACCGTTATTTTTTAATTCGTTAGAATTCAAGAGGCAAAAAACCTTTTTTACACGTTCAAACAAACGTGTATTTAATCGACTTTAATCAACCAATGAATCTGATTTGTAGAGAAAGGATCACGTGATGATACGTATCCTGCTAGAACTTCGTTTTTATAAGCGGATGGTGATAGGTAGTTAGGTAGTAACGAAATAACGGTCCAAGTACCCAGTTGTTATGCTGTGAAGGTGCGGCTTTCTGTGATTTTCTTGTGTATGTTTTCCATTGTTTTGGGTAAGTACAAACTTATATTCTTATAATAGGCAACATGTCAGGATATATATCTAGAAAGTGATTGGTTACGTGTAGGTTCATCCTCAACGGACTCAAATTTAATTTAAACATGTAATTATGGACTGATTTTTTATTATATCCCGTAAAAAATGCATTTGGATTAAAATATGTCGAACTTAGCTTAGCTAACTGTGGTGTATGATTTACTTTTTTACATAGCTAGCTTATGTAGTAATTTTTTCTAAATTTATATCACTTTTTCTAAAATCTTTACGTTGCTTTTTTGTTTGCAGTTTTTCAAGAGACAGTTTTAACATCAATTGCAAAGTTACAAACAACCTATGACCAAATTTTATTGACGATGCAGGAAATTTTGAGATATAATAAAAAAATTGCACTAGAGAAATTGATTGCACCAGAAAATTTACCTTGCTTCCCAATGAAAACTTATGATGATTTTTTAAATTTTGAACATCTGGCAAAAGACAACCATATAGTCAATCAATATATGGTTAGTTCTTGTCAAAATTTACTATAAAATTTACAATTATTAATTAATTTTGTTAAAAGCAATGGGTTTTTTAAAACCTTTTGTGAAATATGTTGTGTGAATAAAACTGTTTATTATTATTATTTTTATATAATTTTACAGGTGCGGAGGTTGGCCGCCCTAGGAGGTTCAGGAATTGAAGGGGTGACAAGACGAATTATGAAATATTTGATGGCAAATCAGCTGGGAATTCACTTCAATTGGAAAGGTCGTTACAACAAGGTGGGATTTGAGAATACGACAACAATGAACATTGTTTTAGATAACGCAAAAACATATCTTCTGTTCCTAAATTTCAATAATTTTTTGTTATTCAGAGGCAGCAAAGTTGAACTTTCCGGCCAATGAAAAAAATGACATGCAGGTTGCCTGGGCTATAAAAGAATGGCTAAAGCATTCAGCAGCGCGAATTAACCAAGCCAATATAAATAAATAGCGTTTCTTTTCAATATTTTGTATAAATTTTATAAAATAGAATTTCTTGTTTGGTTGTTCTTCTATATGTATAATATAAGAGTTTTTATTATTTTATTATTTTATATTTCAGTTTTATTAATAAATTTATGTACGAATAAAACTGTATTATCATTATTTACAAAATTTGCGAGTATTTACACCTGTTCATTTTTCATGCAGCATCTTTTGAAGCACAATTTTTACAGTGGTAAATATAGCTAAATACATATTTTTTGCCAGTATGTAAAATGCAGGGAGGTGGTAAGAGTAATAGTCAACTGATTCACTATCTCTTTGCATTTTACATCATAGCAAAAGTAATTTGCTACATTTGCCAATGTGAAAACTGTTTCAAAAATGCTGCCATGAAGAATGCACAAGTGTGAATACGCCCTAATGTTAAAAATAACGTTATGAAGAACATTTCAAAGTACCAATAAAAGTAATAATTATTAGGGCACTCCATACGTTAAAGCGACATTAATAAACACGTTATTAGAACGAACATTTTTAACCTTTAATTTACGTCGAAAACACGTATATAAAAAGCTACGCAACAACGTCGAAACTAAAAGATTTTAACACGTATAATATTCGTGTTTTATGTGCTAAAATTAAACGTTTATGTATTCGTACTTTGCAACGTATAAAACTGCAACATCTAAAGGTTGATTCTACGTAATGGAAACTAGTGTTTTTCTAATGGTGTTTATAATATGAAAAACGTTTTATTCACGTATGTGTGTTTATTGGGACATAGTCAATAATAATATAGGACTGTAATTTCGTCTTGGCTCGCCCTGTATATTCGAAAATAATTTCCGGTTATACCCACTCTGTATATATTTTGCATATTTTAAATTGTCCTGTAATTGGGTAGCTGTTGAGAAAATAAATTCACAAGACAACAAATATTATAGGTTTTAGAAGAATGCCGTTATACACATCCTACAAGCTTTTGACAGTGTACTTTTTTAACTATATAACTCTTTTATCCACTTTATTTCATTAAGCATCCTCCTATTTGAACAAATTTGAATACCGCTCTCAAAATTGCCACACATTTCTTTTAAGTCGTGAACCAATTAAATTAATCTGTGTTTAATTGCGATTTCGAATAAATGGCACGCTCTGTTAAACTTATTGTAAATGATATTCCACGTATGACGAACGAAAGTAAATGTAGAGAAGGACATTTCGTAAACAGCTATTCTATACAGAATAAAATATAGGGGGACACCCTTGTAAATATGGGTTAAATAAATATTTTTTCACCGAACTTGTCAATACAGTAATGTATGTCAGTGACGCAAGAGGTGTATTTATTTGTGCACAGTTCAGGCATGTAGAAATAATCAGACCGAGAAAATTTTCATAATGTTTATGATAGACTGCTTTGCATAACCCCACGATTTTTCTTGTTATATGTTACATATTAGTTAATTAATTCAACCCAACAACTGTGTAGCCTCCAAGTTATCAAGTGTGAAAATCTACACAACTATAACGTATTTCTCTTATTATTTGATTTTATCACTTCAATCCGTTATTTAAGCAGTAAAAATTATATGGTTTGTTAGAGTAATAAAATGTATTTTAACACTTCTAATTGAATTAATATAGGAACCACACGGACTAATAAATATGTAAATTATCACAATAAAACCACATTTCCATTCAATCGAATATATGATGATTTGACTAATTATTATTTCATAATGTTATTCTATTTTACTTTCTAAGGCTCTAGAAATACCAAAGAATCATAAAATGCATTACTCAGTATTACCATATTATAGCAAATGTAAATACAAATAGCCCATCTCATTTTTTTTTTCAAATCTGTCTTATTCAGTTTTATTTAACATTGCATAATAGAAAAATACATGATTTTGAATTTTCAGTAATTTTATTTTTTTTTTTTTTGCTTGTATTGCATGGAGAAATTTAATTTAAATTAGCTATTTCATTATACATATTCCAGATCATTCTAAAAGATGATAATTTAAGAGAAAACAAAAAGAAATTGCAGTAATGGAATTAGGATAGAAAAATTCGAATGCTTATAACTAGAAACCGCATATCAGGTACTCATTTCGTGAATATCAGGGGATATACAATACAAAATAGACAAAATCTTACCTTATATCTTTGATGGGTGATTTTTATAATGTCCAATATTAGTTGAAAATTGAACATTTAGCAAAAAAACACTGTTGCAATATAACAATAATTTTGTGGCACTGGGATAAAGGTATATTATTAATAATAACTATTGTAAATAATCTGCAGTTAGACTCAGGCTCGTGTCGTTTGTAGTCTAAATATGACCGTTCCAAATTTACGGATGTAACTGGAGCATATTTAAAATACCGAAAGTTTCTCAAAGAAACACATTTACATTAGGCTCAGAAAAGTCCACTTCTTTGGTAGTAGAAAGGTCCACTATATGACACATAGTATTAAATTGCGGATTATTATTCAAAATTGTTTTGTTTCACGTGATCCGCAGTGGTTCCCGAAACTTGTTTTCATTCTTGTTTTCATAACCGACTCTCACGTCACCGAAGTAACTCCCAGAAAATCCATGGATTTTGTGTTGAGTAAAGAGAGACGAGGTCCAACAGTTTATTGTGGAGTCCGAACCACGTCTAGGGCATCGACAATTCACTCCCATCTTAATCCAAAGCAAATTACAAATAAAATTTATTGCTTCGGGATGGATTCGAACCATCGATATTCGGTACTGAGTAAATAGCTATAAGCGCTTTACCCACTCGGCTACCATACCTTGGAACTGGAAAATAAATTGGCGTAGATCGTACACAATATTCATACATTCAACAAAAAAATTGTGATGTTTCTTGTCGTCCAAGACTGTGTATGGCTGAGGAAAATTCATGAAAAATGTCCATGTATGTAGGCCAAATTTTCATGAATAGTTGAATCCATAAATGCTCAACTGCGATGTACACAGGGTGTCCCAAACAAAATTAGGCACCCTGAATAACTTTGGAGATAAAATTTTTTTGAAAAATTGGCAAAACACGTCGAACTTGTTTCCAAGGGGGACATATTTTAATGTAATACTTGTATACCTATCATCATCCCTCTACCCTACATGGCCACCTCCTCAAAAAATTCAAGTGACAAGGAGGGTCGAGTGATACGTCTTTTGAAAGGTCTTTCAATTCCCTACATAACTGTGTATTTTTTTTTAACTTTTATCAATTCGTTCTTAAGGAAAATAATTTTATTTTTGATGATTACACACAATCGAAATCATTTAAAAAAATCTAAAATACACGGCATTGGGTATTGGAATTTATAAAAAAAAACTAAATTTTTTAGTGCTCTCAAATCAACACGAGTTTTTTCGACAAAAAATAGTATCTTTGTCTGTTTAGTTTTAGAATAATAAAAGACTCATAAGTATTTGAGAGTCCTTGAACATTAATTTGTTCACAACCAATTTTAAATCGAGATACATTTTACCAGAGTGTATTCTCAAAATCGTTTATACCCTTCAGGAGAGAATAGAAATTGTCAGCATTTATTTTTAAAACGATAATTGTGCTAGAGCTACGAGCGCATATTCAATAGAAATCACCCAGATAGAAGGGTTGGTTTTCAGTATGTTTTACAATTATTGACAAAATTTATGGAAACAGGTTCTGTAGGAAACAAAAAGCATGAACCTCAGCGACTGATTAGGAATAAAGCAGTCGAAGTGGCAGTTCTGGGTCATTTGCAGATGGATAATACTCAATCGATCAGGAAAGTAGCTGAGGCTTCCAGTGTATCACGAAGCAGTGTTCATCGAATTGTAAAGGCCCACAAATTTCATCCTTATAAATTTAAATTGGTACACGAATTAAACGAAGATGATCCCATCCCGATCGTCGGCTTGAATTCTGTGAGATTTTTAGTGAACAATTAAACGGTAATGCCAATCTACTGTACAATACGTGTTTTTCTGATGAATCGACTTTTAAGTTAAATGGGGAGGTAAACAGGCACAATTGTAGGTATTGGAGTGAAACCAATCCACATTTGTTCATGGAAACTCATACCCAAAGGCCTCAGAAGTTAAATGTTTGGGCTGGCACCTTAGGGCACATTGTCGGGCCGTTTTTTATTTCTGACAATTTAAATGGCGAAAGGTACCTCGATTTGTTAGAAAATAACATCGACCAAATGATTACCCAAATCCTCGAGGAAGACAATAATCTTTTAGAGGGCGAACTGTTTTTTCAACAGGATGGGGCACCCCCACATTTTGCTATAGCAGTCCGTCAATTTTTGAATAATCGGTTTCCTGAGCGATGGATTGGAAGAAGAGGTCCTGTGGAGTGGCCCGCTAGGTCGCCCGATTTAAGTCCCTTGGATTTATTTCTGTGCGGACATTTGAAATCGAAGGTATTTGCTACAAAACCCGCATCTCTGGAAGAGTTACGTGAAAGAATTGTTCGAGAATGCCGTTTATTGACTCCAGATGTGTTCAGAAATGTTCATACAGAATTTCAAGATTATACTACTGTGTGGAAGTCGGTGGGGGTGATTTTGAACAATACATACGATAACTTAAACTACTTCTTTTAGTTTTATTTCTCGAACCTAAAATAATGAAACAATTATTTCTCAGGAACGAATCGATAAACGTTTAAAAAAATACACAGTTATGTAGAGAATTGAAAGACCTTTCAAAAGATGTATCACTCGACACCCTTTGCCATTTGAATTTTTTGAGGGGATGGCTGTGTAGGGTAGAGGGATGATGATAGGTATACAAGTATTACATTAAAATATCTCCCCTTTGGAAACAAGGTCGACGTGTTTCACCAATTTTTCAAAAAAATTTTATCTCCAAAGTTATTCAGGGTGCCTACTTTTGGTTGGGACACCCTGTATAAGTAATGAGGATGCTGTCTTACACGTATGCCTGCTTGTTTATTTATTTGAACTGCCACATATTATAGCCGCTTTCAAATTATAACAGACTTTTTACGATCGTACAACATTTAATTTAGTGCTTTATTATTTAATTTTAGGTAATTCATATGGGTTTAGTTAAGGAAAATTTATTTTAGACTTTTTTTAGTGACTTAATTTTCTTCAGTTATGAGATGAAAATATGACTTATATTTATAGTCACCAACATTTAAAATATAGTTTTTTTTTATATATATATATATATATATATATATATATATATATATATATATATATATATATATATATATATATATATATATATATAATGTATAAATTATATAAATTAAAGATATGTCGCATAACTTATGTGATGTGTAAACAACAAATAAAAACAACATAAAATATAAAATTATGGCCCCAATTTGGAATTTGTTTTAATGATACCAATCATTCCACCCTGGTGGCTTACATTGCTAATCTTCTGGGAGAA
Organism: Rhamnusium bicolor; assembly: GCA_029963845.1. NCBI lineage: Eukaryota > Metazoa > Arthropoda > Insecta > Coleoptera > Cerambycidae > Rhamnusium > Rhamnusium bicolor. Next base: position 44,869 of record JANEYF010002328.1, read on the forward strand.
AATATCAGCCTGCTATAAAAAAAATAGTCTCTAAACGGAAGTAGAGAATGTCGATCGAATAGTATTAGTATTAAGCATGCACTGATTTTAATCACTGATTAATAGAAGCAATCACTAATTGAAAAGCTATCACTGATTAAAAATCAATCATTGATTTAATAAAAGTAATCAATTATTAAGGACTAAAAGCCTAGCCTGAATGATTATGATTACTAATTAACCAGATAATCAGAAGTTAGTAGTCACTAATTATTTCTAATCTTAATAGCACAACTCTGCAGATATCAAACAAGACAACAAATTCAAGTTAATCGATAGGAAGAAAATGCCACTTTTCTACTAGTTAATCAAGGTTGTAGCTTCTAAACGATTGGAAGTTAATGAAAAATAACCTGTATATAGTTTGCTCCACCTGACAAAAATACTAATGTATTTTAAGGCAGTATAATTAATTATTCATATAACTTATTTTTTTGTACTTGATTTTACAAAAATGTTGCACAGCCTTAAAAATAGAAAAAATTATTTTTCAATCTGAATTGGAAGTAAATTGGCCATGAAACTTTCATTCGCATTTTTGATAAGAAAATAATCAACACAAACAAGATAAAAATATGAAAATTTATGTGGACATATTTTATTTCTAATATGGCAACTAAAATATTCCCTACCGCGTTCTTCCGTATATCGATTCCACAGTTCCGAACGATACTTTATTTTTTGGCCAAACCTTTCGACTAGGTCTTTTATTTTATGTGTGTCCCTTCGTCATAAATATTACCTAAAACAAATTCAAACAAATAATATAACTCAACTGTTATCAGAATATATTATTTATTTGTTAGTCAGCAGGGTCATAACAAGAATATAGCTTAAATAGTTTTTTTCCTATTATATTAGAGCATCAACTTTTTCATAACTTTTCTGAATAATGTATGCGGAGTGGCTCAAAAGTAACGCCCATACTTTTGAGAATTAAATTCAACAAGCAAAAATGAATCGAAATTGTATGGTGGCGGAATGTTCAATTGGACATAGTTACTGAGATATTGGTGATGAGGTATGGACATCCGTTTAATTTCCGATATTCGATCAGTGAAGTTAAGCAGCACTGATCGAGTCCGGCAATTGGATGGATGAACGATAGCTCATCTAACAGTCGGTAGGCTGTCAACAGACAATCCCAGGAAGGCCGCTAGCCTGATGCAGGCGGAGAGGCAGGCCTGGGTGGAGGGTCGAAGAGACCTATCCAGGAGGTTTGCCACTCTGCTAGCGGTGCAGGCGGGCAGGCCCAGGCAGTGGGTTAGTTGACAGTCGAGGACTGTGGTTCGAAGTCCACGCTAAACTGTAGGTCCCTAGATAAAAAGGGCCCATTGTGGCCTACTTGCCTAGTAAAATAAATAGCTACTACTACTACTACTACTACTGAGATATTGGTCATACAAATAAATTATTATTGGACAATGGAAACATTTCACCATGAAAACAGAGTAATTTTCAATAAGATTATAAAATTAAAAATGATCTGCCCAATTTCTGATCTCTGAATTTCAAAAATAATTAAGTATTTATTATTTTAAAATTTATTAATCTCTAAAAACTATGAGTGACTGTGAGGACTATAAAAAAAGCTCTCAAATGAAATTTCTAATTGAAGCATTTTCTTTTAACATGCATGTCGATAAACAGTGTACTTGTGTAAATTTTGTAAATTCCCATTAAATCTTTCTCATTCAAAATTTGAAAAATTTAGTAAGAACCTCGAAAATGTGGGTTTTTTCTCTCAGCAATACCATTTATCGAGTCGCTTGGTGTCAAAATTGTGTATATGTCAACAAACAGACGCTGTATTTATATTTAATTTAATTTCTTTTGAAACGTAAAATTTTATAGTAATCGTGAGTACATGAACACGTTGGAGACCTGTAACGATAATGCAACTGCTTTATATGCCGAATGGTTTCTTGTAATGGCGTCATCCTGATCCTAGACGTGTTGAAAAATGACTTCTTGAAACGGGTGAAGTAAATCCACAAAAAGATTTCTGGGACGTCCACAGGCACTAAAAGTTGCTCAAGAGGAATGAATTCTTAATGTGCTTGAGGATGTAAGTACTCGTAAGCGGTCCATGATAACTAGTTTGCACTGAACATCACCACAGAACATTTAGATGAAGTTGACTATATCAATTTAGACTACAAAAAAATTCAAGATTTACATGGTGGTGACATATAACTTCGAGTTAACTTTTGTTGAAGGTTGATACGTGTGAATCAAAAATTCTCGAAAACATACTCTTTTGGGGAATAAGCTACATTTACTCCAGAAGGTATAATAAATACTTGCAATCTACACGAGTGGTCTGATGAAACCTCTTTCTGTTGGAGACGATCATTGCAGAGGTGGTGGTGTGTAGTCTTTTTGGGCTGAATTACTAAAGAATGACGTAATTGGTTCACACATTACGCCCACTTACCCTATTTTGGTGCCATATTCGGTAATTTTAAGAGACTGCTTGCCAGTATTACTCAAGGATGTTGTGCCACTCAGAAGAATAAATTTATTGTATCAATAATACAGAGCACCAGCATGGTTTGGTGTGGAGTTTAAAATTTTTTAAACAACAATTCCTCTTACTTTTGAATTGGAAAACGTGGGCCAATTACGTGGCCTCCTCAATCACCCGATTTCATTTGACTGCCTTTTCTGATGACTAAAAGGATTAAAAAGCAGATTTATGCTGAACCATGAACATGACGAAATTCTTAGTTTGCAATGGGTTGCCACCTTACAGAAAGGGTTAAACACATCCTCAGTACATTGACTGAGATACTAATGGTATCTATAGCTTTATTTTTTTTTTTGGGAGTGCGTATTTACGTATTATAGTAAAATGTTACAAAATTGCATTTCATGAATAAGTTGATACCTTTCGATTATTTTCTCAAATTTCGTTTGATATGATGTAACTAATTATCACATATATGTATACATATATTTTCTGAAATTACCAAAATTTTGTGATTTCCTTACAATCGTTTTTCTTAAATTAGTTCTTTAAAAAACAAATTTCCCTGAGCTTGTGATGCATCACTAGAAGGCTCTTTTTGAGAACAATCAGAAAAAGAAAACAATCCAATATGACTGCCAAGAAAAAAACAAAAATAAGTTATTTAACCTTAACCTAGATTCGGAATTAGCAAAAAATTTGTTAAAACCTACCCTATTTAACCGACATTGTAGATATTATGGTTTTCGAGATCCCAAATTCGATGCTCAAGAATTTGGGACAGATGGTGTACGAAGAAAGTATTATAATATTCACTGCAAAAAAAAGTTATTGAGGTGTATCCATCTTAAGTGACACACACTGTATATACAGAGTATTGCACAATGTAATGGGAAAACTTATGGATCATATTCCTGAAGCTATTTTAAATAGAAAAATTTTGATCGTTTTTAGAAGGTTTAATTAAAATAAATATCTAATTGTTATATAGACGTTAAGCAAAGCTTAATACTAAGAAGCACTGGCACAGATTTGGGAGCAAAACAGACAAAATTTATCATTATTTTCCTATTTATTTTTATTTTTTAGAGATATTGCATTTCTGACTGAGCAAAAAATTCTATTCTTTTATTTATTTGTTTGCGAGTAATTAGCAAGGAAACGTTATAACATATTACGTCACCCAAGCAACATTTTACCAATTACCGACTACTTTTTCACTAATTTCGACGTTAGAATTATGACAAATAATAGTCGAGTAATAACTTAAATTTTGTAGTTGTAATACGACGTCGAACCAAATATTGCGTCGACCTCGCAAACCTACTGCTTAAGTCTGGACGATTTACCAACGTTGTTTTGCCGTTAGAAAACGACTTAATAAGGTCTGATATGTTTTCAAATCATTATCCAACGTTGATGAGAAGTTGACAAGTGACTAAAATAAGTATGGTAATATTTTGAATAACTTACCAACGTTGGCTAGACGTGGACAGCTGACTAATATAGGTATGGTTAAATTTTGAGTAACGTACCAATGTTGGGTAGACATTGGTGAGTAACTGAATAGCTCAAGTATATTATGGAACACTTGCCAACGTTGGTTAGACATTGGTTAGTGGCTTAATAGGTTTGGTCCTTTTTAGTTATTAACCAACGTTGGTTAGACGTTAATAACTTAAGTAGTTCCGATTAATTTTTCGGTAATACACCTACTTCGGTATAACGTTAGTAACCGACTTGATAGGTAGCTACATTCATCCCAAGTAACATTTTACCGACTACCGACTACTTTTTTAATAATTATAAGGTCAGAATTATTACAAATAATAGTTAAGTAGCGTCTTATTTTATAGTTATGATACAACGTCGGAGCTACGTAGCTTGAACCTCACAAACCTACTATTTACATCTAGCACATTTACCAACGTTGGTTTGATGTCAGAAATCTATTTAGTACGTAGAGTGTGTTTTTAGATTATTATCCAACGTTGATTAGACGTTGGTAACTGATTAAATAGATTTAGGTAATTTTTGGGTAAAATTCCAACGTTGGTTAGACGTTGCTGACTGACGTAGTCGTCTAGCAACGTCGGCTGGACGTTGGTGTTAGGCTTTTGGATCTTGGTCTAACATAACCTCAAAATTAATGTCGATAATTCAGGTATTGGTAGATATTTAGTAAAGCTTTATACACCAACTGCAACAGACGGTCGATACTATCGCGATTGTTTGAAATGAACGTTAATGTTAGTGCAGATTTCTGCACCAAAGCCTACTAAAAGTTGGTGCAAGTAAAATTATTTAACCGTGACGTCGCTGTTAGTAAAAATAGTTGCACTTATTCCCGCCTTCGCCATATTTTCTGGTTCCACAGAAGGAAATAATAGGCGGCCATGTTGATTATGTGTACAATTATTTTAAATACACAAAATTTTCCTCTTTTTTCAAATAAAGTAGGTAAGCAAAAAAGTTTTTATTTACTCGTAAAAGTAATTAAACAATATTTCAATTGCACTTTCTTTGGAAAAAGAAAATATTTTTTGAAAGTAAAAAAATAAAAATAGTACTTTCGTTCTTAAAGTAAACATTATTCTTATGGGTTCACCTACTTTATATATATGTACCAATAAAATTTCTTTCGTTTCAGTTTTTATCCCACCAGATTTATTAAAATTTTATTCCATGTATTTTGTATATAATACATACTCAATGATAAACACGCCTTATCCATTTTATATAAATAGGTAGGTACGACAAATAGAATAATATACAAAATTGCTTAGTTTCACTACCTACAACCGACTTTTATAGGTCAGATTAAGGGCAAATTTTAAATAAGGTTGATAATAGCCTGACAACCACCTTTAGCCGACGTAAAATTTGGTGAACATTTGGTCGGTAATCACAACGACTAAAGTCCGTCCTCTACTTCGAATCGACCCATATTTTATTGACCAGATTAGTACAAATATGGGTCAGCCCGACGTTTTGTGTACGTCGCACACCGACTTTTAGTTGCGAAAAGCAACGTCGGTTCGTCGTCAGAATATTGCTTGGGCAATGTTTAACATCTAACAATCACTTGTCTTAGATACATCTTTCAACAAAATTTTAGATATTTATCAATAAGGATTTGTGAGATATTTTAATAAAACTTTTTTTTGTATGTTTAATAACTCTGTATCTCGAAAACTAAACCGTTGAGGATGCATGATTTAGAATATTTTCTAATAAAACAACCTCAGAAATGTGCTCCTTGTAATAGATATTATTTTATATACTAGATATTATTTTCACAGATATATATAAAACACAAATATAAAATTGGGTATTCTTCTTAAACTTCTTACATAACTACTTCCCTGGCTATTTCCACCGACGATGGCATTAAATAATATACAAATATCTATATCATTTAACAGCAGTTACATCTGAACAAAATATATTATGCTCTTCGATCACAGTTAAATGCAAATATGGAATGCACTCGTTTAAAAAATATAACAGATTTCACGGTCAAAACTAAAATTTCAAAATATCCCTGTGCCGCAATCAAACGCCTTGGAGGTATCTAAAGCTAAAGCTACCGCGCGCTTGTTGGATATACGTATAAAACTTTTATTTCCTGATGTAAGGTTGCTACCATTACTTTTAATTTCCGTCATATTAATGGCTAAATAATATAATTTATTGTGTAATTTTCTACGTGTAAATTAATTTGTTAGTATCCTTGACTTGTGCAGAATATTATTACGGTTGGATGGTGAATATTTATCACAAAAAAAATATATGCATATACAGTGTGTTCCACTTTAAGTATTCGCCTCTATTTGGGCGAATTGAAAAATTCGTTTTTTTCAAACTGTAGTATTCGACGAGATCTACCCTCCTGAATGACCCTATTAGAGATTTTTTAAAGAAACGGTTTTTAGGAAATATGAATCGGGCATGTTTGGAAAGCCTATACAGTATGCCCCAAATTCGAGGCTCACTATTGCTATCTCTGTTATTATAAGAGATACAGAGTCACTTAGATGGTGAAAGTATTGAGAAATTTCATGATAAAATCAGAGCCACTAACATAAATTTCCCGTTTGCTACGGATTTTGAAAAAATAAAAATAAGTGAAATTTATTATTTTCCATTTTTCCTCCATAATTTTTTTATTTTTGAAATTCATAAACAACTTTTCTAAAGCCACTTTTTAGAAAAAATAATCCTCTTTAGTCATATTTGCTCTCCAATATTTCGGTTCTTCAGAACTCTCATCAACTTCATTTGTTTATATGGGAGCCATATTGGATTTTCACATTTTTAAAAAGGCCTTTTTTATTTCCTTTTCATAAGTTGGTAATCATATCATCCGCTGTGATAAAATTGGCAAAATTAAAGTATTTGCTTTTAATTACTGTAAATACTGTAAATAGTAAGCTGTGAAATAAAAATAATAATAAAATTTAGATACAGTTGGAGACAAGTTTTAATTAACAAATGATAATAACAACACAATGAAACTGGAATAAAATGAGTACTTTAAAAATCGAACAAAAAAAATTATACGTCTTTTGTTAATAGGTATACCTAAAATATGGAAGGAAGTTAAGAAACAAAATTTGTCTTAGAATTGCCAAAATGTTGTCATAATCTTGGCACCGTCCAAGTATACTTCTGGTAACTCTACCTAGCGTATTACGGTTTATGTCGTTAAATGCATCTCTAACTCTTTCTTCCAAAATATTAATATTTTCTGGCGGTTCCAAGTCATACACTTAATTTTTTGTGAAATCCCATGAATATAGATCCAACGGTGATATGTCTGGAGATCGCGCTGGCTAGGCCGTTGGACCACTGTTGGAAATAACGCGGTTTCTAAAAGTATCGTTAAGCCAGCGACTAATGATGATTGCATTGTGTGCGGAACACACATCTTGCTGAAACTATATCTGATTTAACTGTTCCTGTGCAACGACTTGTCTAATAACCGGCAAAATTTGATTTTCTAATATAGCCAAATATCTTTCTCCATTCAGATTGTAGTTAAAAATAAATGATCAGATTAAACGGTTCCTTAAAATGTTCTTCCAGTTATTAATAGTTGTCTACACAACCCACCAGTTGTTCCGTTCAAAAACGTCACTGTCCGGAATATAATGATAAATAAACACTAACCTCCAAATATCTATCTGGTTCCCAATTGTTTATAATAGAGTATTTTTTAGTAGGTGAAGAATTTCTGTTTAACCTTTGGTCGATCTCATATTTATTAAGGAATTATTATGTTTACCATCTAAGTTAATAGTATCTTGTACATATTTACGTTATCCAATATTGTTGTTTATTATTTAAGTACTTTTGTTGTAATAACAGTCCCCAAAGTTAACGCTTTCACACTGAAAGAAAATATTATTAGAAATATGTGTCACATAAAATATGCAATCATTTATTACCTTATTAGATAAATATTCAATATTTACGTCGATATTAATTAAATCAGAAGTTGGGAACAGCTGTTTATAGTTTTCCTTTCAGAAGGGTTGCGACTGCCTTTGGTTGGTTTGACCTTCAGCTACTACTGTTAAAGTTTTCTGTCTCATAAACTTCTCAGCTGCCTACCAGTAGGGAGACAACTTATCATACCGCTCATAGATGGCGCTACGATCTACTTTTGGGGAATAATTAATTTAAATCTCATTGTGTAATACATGTGTTATGTAGTACCATTAGACTATTCTTATAGTGGATTTTAATCATTAAATATTATTTGTGATATATTATGAATTTATTTTAGTTACTTTCATATCTTATTTTATAAAGTTTGATTTTTTATATCAAACTAGTTTACCTCCTTGATAGAGACAGGATGAAAGGCCATTTTAATAATCAACTTTGTACCGGCAACACCTATTGGCAGACAATCGATAACATCAATCAACTTTTGAAATGTTATCTTAATTTACTAGTGTTGTGAACAACCATCAGGTAATACTAATAGTTTTAAATGATTTATTTTTCCTGCAAGTTCTCTTCAAGATGTATATTTTTAAGGAAAAGTTAATAATTAATTTTTCTAATTTTTTTGTGAAGATGTGATACATGTTCTAATAATATGTTTCTATTTATTCCTTTCTTAAATACATAGTCTGAAGACGGCTTAAAAATCTGATATAATTCATTGCTATTAAAAAATCTGATATTATTGATCGCTAATATTAATCTGTTAAAGCTAATATAACTCATCGCTAAAATTTTGAATAAAATTCCTAAAATTTATTCATCGTTAAAATTTATTCATTGTCTAATATAATTCAACGTTAATCTAATATTCATCGTTAATAGTAAATTCACCAGGAATTTCTTTAGTGAATTTATATTTCGCACTCTTCCAATTTCATTTGGATATTTATATTTGCACATTGGCAAATTAAAAAGTCACGATTCTTGGATCCAGAGGATTAGTTCCGTGGATGTTTTACTTGGATGACCAGAATTCATCTGTAACTGTACGTGATATGCGCTCCACAATTTTGAGTAACGTTTCATTTCATCGGTAGACTATGTATTAAGAAACTAGGTGTCCATACCAGACGAGAAAACGTTAACTTCAAGACTCACGCCACCTTTCCATCACAGGTCAGCCTTCGCTGGAGTGTGGCAAGTTATTTTCTTTTAGATTGTGTTCGGTGAACGTGTTTCACCCACTCGTAATAAATTTTTGTATATATATATTTGTCGGTAATTCTAAATTACCATTTTGTGTTGCTGTTGATTTAATAAATATTTAATTTTATTAATTAATTTTTTATTCTGTCTCTACCTTAGACAGAAAATCTGTAGGTTCTGAGTTGGGGGGATGAAAAAGTAATCACAGATAAAACTGCAGATGGCGCCCTAAACATAAAAATAATTTTTTATATTACTTATTCATCCTCGCCTACTACTCGTTGATAGAATTATTTGAAGTGAATAATAGTGAACCAAGGTCTCAAGGAAACAAGAAACGCACGGCCCTTGCCTCCCAAAAAAATCAGCTAGCCGCAGGCACAGGAAATTTCTTCGCTTTCCTTGTTAAGAAGAATAGTTCTTATTGACAGGTAAAGTGAAGGCTTTTCCATAAATACCTGATTTGGTTTCCTCTTGTATTAAGAGTCATCCTAATACAGGGCGAAACTAAAATCACGGTACCACGGGGGTTCCCCGGTTACATTTGACGACGTGGTAACAAGATGTAACATTTGGCTATCAATGTGGTTAGGTGTAACACAGTCCTGTATCATACCTAAAATACCACACCAGACGTTAAACCCAAATCTTGTTTGTAACGTTCTCTGGGTTGTTAATCGAGGGTTCTCGACATACCAGTGGTGCCTATTAAATATTCCATAATTTGTAAATCGAGATTCATCAGTCCATAAATTATATAAAGATTAGGTCCAAGCACAGACCCTTACGGCACTCCTACTGAGAGTTTCTTATGATTGGACTTAACATTATTTCTTTGGACAAAGTGCTTCCTATCATTTAGATAACTGCTGAACCATTCTAGTGATGCACCTCTAATACCATAATTTTCTAATTTTTGTAAGAGTAAAACATGGTTAACAATGTCGAATGCTTTACTGAGATTTAAAAATTGTTCAATACATTTGTTTTTTTGTCTAAAGTATTGTATAATTCTGTCAAGAATTTTTTCACAGCTGTTACAGTGAAATGACCTCTCCGAAAACCAAATTGATTTTCATTAAATAATTTTGCATTTGTCAAATAAACTAACTAACCTGTTTGAGACACATCTTTCAAAAACTGAGGAGAATGAACTTAATATAGAAAAGGGCCTGTAATTCTCCACACTGGCTTTAAAAAACGGTATAATTTTCGCAATTTTCAGTTTATCTGGAAAATTCCCTCAGAAAACGATGAATTAATTAAAATGGTTTAACCATTGACGATAGACATTTTTTTAACAAATTGACAGTAATGTTGGCTTGTCCATTTGATTTTTATTTTTTAAGCCTTTTTATTATATCAGATATTTCAAGTTCTACTGATTTAAAAAAGAACGTCAATGCGAAGTAGGTATACGCTCTAAAATTTTTTTTGGGGGTGTACGACTTTTTTTGACCCCGGATTCGGAATCAGCGATCAAAAATACATATGGATATACTCGTCTCGTTGCTAGGTCAGAATTTTTTTTTTTGTGGGGCTGTGTTATTTAAATATGTTATATAAATAACTATCCATCGAAAACGTTACCTTATACTAATTTTCTAACAGCGGAAGTTATGTAAACCCTAAGTATCTATAATCAACAATATTTACAGAAAATTAACTATTGTTCTTCGTATAGATCTTATACTTATTTTTTGATTTTACTATTTACTGTGTTAGAAAACGGAATCCGTACTTAAAAAAAGCTTGTACTTAAAAAAAATATATCTATATCTTCTAATGTAAAATCATATTTCACATTAGCGTCTAAAGTTTCACCATGTATTGATAACTGAGTGTGCTGAAATTCTGGACGTGAATAAGATAGCTAAAAACTGCACATCTCTTCCATTATGAATGATAAATGGCAATACATTCCGAGGCTTTTAGTTTGGGGATAGTAGAAAAACAGTCGAACGATGGCATGTGCTTTTCTTATTGCGGAATCAATTTTAGTGCTATTAATCCGATTTTTCTTTCATCGCCATTAAACCAACATGATTAGAATTGAAGATTAATTCACGAAACGTTCGTAAAAAATGTATCCTGTCAATAGCACAGAACTGTTAACGAAAATATATATATTTCTTAATGGAGTTTTTATTCAGAATTAAAGCCATTAGAAGACATTTACAAAAATATATATTTTTCCTCTGTTTTTTTTTATTACCGCAATAGGGACGTTTAGAGAGAATGTATCCTAATGTTACAATTTTAATTAATTTCCGTCTATCCCAGTAATATTTAGTTATAAAAGAAATACACTGAATTAATATTCAATGTGTTATATTTAGTGTGTCCGTAAAGTACGGAATAAATTCATTATTTCTTAAACTAAAAATATTTAGAAAAAATCCTCGGACATGTCGATTTTTAATTTCAATTGCACACCTTACTTTTTTTTTATTATGACGACATCACTGTTTTCGTTATGACGTTATTTATAAATATTTTTAGAACACCCTGTATATTATGCGCATTATCCAAAATTTTTGAAAAGGTAGTTTATGACCGCATTCTAAACTATATTGAAAGGGAGGGCCTGCTCACTGAATCCCAACATGGTTAAAGACCAGGAAGATCTATAGAGACTGCATCTAATCAATTTTTAGATTATAGTCCAGTCACATTAGAGATTTCACCTCGGAATGAGAGATAATAAGCTGTAAACTTGTATAAACCTTTATTTTGGCGTTTTAAAAGTTGTCTCAAAAGTCTCATAGAATCTCGTGTCCGCGTCTTAAGATATTCAAGGTCAAAGGTCACAAAAATCGGTTTTTTGCAAATATCTTGCTTCTTATGGTTTTAATGCCATTTGCATTTATTATAAAAATTGTAGAGAATAAAATTCTTTACAACTTTTGTCTCAAACATTTTTTTTATATACTCTACCGTTTTTGAGATAGAGGGCGGAGAGCGCGCCGAGCTTACCTATTCACAGCATAATGCAAGGTCAACCGTAAGTCCCGGTAAATTATACGCCGTATAAAGTCTTTAAATCATAAAAAAATATATAATTATGAATAATTTGCATTGTTTATTAATTAATACATTATATTTAACGATATTTTTCATTTATTGAATATATATTTGTTTAATATTACTTACCTTTCCGTGTAATCAAAAAATTGTTGAGTGGAATACTTTAAGTAGGTATATTTTAATTATATTCTAATATATGTCAATTATATTTTAAGTAGAAAAAGAATAGAGTAAATACATTTTAATTATATCTTTATTTAGAAATACTTTTTCATATATTTATTACAGTTGAAGTTCAAATGTGGGGAAGTTTTTCAAAAACTTTTATAATTAGAAGGACTTGAGTCTTAATTTTCTTCTTCTTCTTCATCATCGTCTTCCGGTCGCTCGAAAATTTCCAATTCAATATCATCATTTTCGTTGTCAAGGATATTTGTCTCTAGATCTTCGAGAATTTCGGGGTCAAATGTACTATCTTCATCGAGATCGCTTTGATACGATAAAGTATTGAGGCACGCTTGCACATTACACTAGCCACAAGCTAAAGAACATTGCAACCCCGATTTCCTGCATCCGCAGCGTGAACCACAACCATTCTTGCAGTTGATTACACGGAAAGGTAAGTAGTATTAAACAAATATATATTCGATAAATGAAAAATATTATTAAATATAATGTATTAATTAATAAACAATGCAAATTATTCATAATTATATATTTTTTAATGATTTATAAACTTTATACGGCGTATTATTTACCGGGACTTACGGTCGACCTTGCATTATGCTGTGAATAGGTAAGCACCGCTCTCCGCCCTCTATCTCAAAAACGGTTGAGTATATGAAAAAATGTTTGGGACAAAAGTTGTAGAGAATTTTATTCTCTACAATTTTTTTAATAAATGCAAATGGCATTAAAACCATAGGAAGCGAGATATTTGCAAAAACCCGATTTTTGTGACCTTTGACCTTGAATATCTTAAGACGCGGACACGAGATTCTATGAGACTTTTGAGACAACTTTTAGAAAGCCAAAATAAAGGTTTATACAAGTTTACAGCTTATTATCTCTCATTCCGAGGTTGACCCTCTTTTTTCGCTTAAGTTACTAGATTATAATGTTTACAGTAATATAGATGATGGCAAATATGTGGTAACTATATTTTTGCACGCTCAAGTAATTTGACATCTTCACTGAATTTGTTGAGACATTTTTTTGTAAGTGACGTTTGCAAATTAGTGATCGATAAGTGATTACTTACCGATCAGGAGGTGGTAATTAAACTAATAAATATAGAAATTTAAAAATCAATTTTTATTAAAGACAAAATTAAATTTACAATATGGACTTCTCGGGAATTGTGGCTGAGCATCCTACTTACCAAGCATTTTCTAAGTCTGATTCGTCACTTTCTTGAATCATAACTTACAAGAAGCTTAAGTTGTGGCAAAAATCTTATCTTGGAGAAATTTCTAATGACAGCAGATGTCACTTGACAATAAATATTCGATCTCATAGTAACCAAAGCGAAAACTTTTTCATGTGCGACTTGTTTGTTTTATATATTTTTGAAATATTAAATTTTGTAGTTTTAATTAAATTTATTCAATATTTAAGCGTGCAAAAAACGTCAGAAGTACTGCGGTCATTAAGTGTCTTACTGGTTTCGGATGTTTTGGAGATCTCGACTTCGTCTCGATCTATAAACATATCCTCAACCGGTAAAGAACACTTACTGACCTTAATACGTAATATACTATATTCGACTTGTCTAAAGCATTTGACGGTGGATAAAACCATTCTTTCATCTAAATTGTCAAAGCTTGGCATAAACGGTCATTTACTACTGTGGGTATGTTCCTACAGGGATAATAGGAATATCAGGGTCAAATAAAATAATGTGGATTCTGTGGAATATAAAGTTAATTTGAATGTCCCACAAAGCTTTATTTTGGGGCCACTACTATTCATGATATTTATTAATGATCTACCTTTGCAGTTATGTACGCTAATGATATTAGTTGCACATTAGTCGTCGATTTTGCTGAGAAAATGGATTCGAAAGTAAAAACTGTACTTAATAATTTTAGTGCCTGGTGTCAATGTAATATCCTTATACTCAACGAAAACAAGACCACATATTTTTAAATTTTTATCTTATAAGACCTATTGCAGATTTCTTTGTTTATTCTGATAAGCAAACAAAACTCCTAGGTACATATATTGATGATACATTGACATGGGAATCTCATATTGATCATGGGTGCAAAATGTTAAATAAGGCATATTTTGTCGTACTTCAATTAACATGTACCTTAAATGAATCGAGACTCAGGTATACTATGTATTAGTGTATTCTCACATGTCTTTTAATATTCTGGTCTGGGGTAGGGCCACTGACTTTGGCAGAATTTTTTGTTATTCAAAACCGAATCATAAGACTGATTTTTAACATAAATTTCAGGAATACTTGTAGATCAAAATTTATAGAAAAGAAAATACTTCCCCTTCTTTGCATACATACTTACAAGTTCCTAGTATATGCCAAAAAATAATATTAATAACTTTCCTCTAATTAGGGATCGTCATTCATACGAAACCAGACATAAAAATAATTTAATTATAGCAGCACTCAAGATTACTGCTTTTAACAGCTTTCCTTACTATAACTGTATTACATTGTTCAATAGCTTACCCACAAATATTAAATATCTTCCATTAATAAAATTCAAATCTGAAATAAAAGCCATACTTATAAATAACTATGATTATGGCATAAATATTTTGTTATGATTCTTGTTTTTTTTTTCTGTTGTGTTTATTACTTAAGGGTTTTTCTTTATCGACAATGTCTATAGAATGAGTACATACTATATACATATTATGTTTTGTTTTGTTCTTGTTTTTTATATCCTTTACTCTATATGTATTTATACAATGACTTGCCAAACGTACAAAATTTGTATCTTTAATAATTGGCTATCTATCTATCTTTCTATCTATTTCTCCATTTTTGGATTCTGATTCAACAGCTGATTCCAAAAAAAGTATCACACTTAGGATCTAAAATTGACAAGTTTAAGAGATACGGCCATTTTGAATATAAGAATTTACTAATTTTTCATGTTTTGTTTGAATAAATAATAGTCACTAGTACTAGCGGTTAGTTAATAATGAAAACAATTTATAGCAAATGTTCGAACTATAGTCCTTGTTTTAGCTGACAGTACCCTAAACGATGAATAAAGTGTTACTGAACCTTGTTTATAGTTTCCTGAGAATTGTTGTTTATTTCTGTTCTAATTCTCTCTTTTAATTCAACAATATTTTGCGGTTGCCAACATCTACAATTTTGACGATTCACTTCACCATTTAATTCGAAGGTGCATTCATCAAAGAGAATAATATTTTTCATCAGAAGAGGATCACCATTGCAAATATTCATCACTGTTTTACAAAAGTATATCCTCCGATCTGGATAATCATCAATTAGTTCTTGCACAAGCTGAATCTTAAAGGGATGCCAATTTTCTAATTTTAATACTTTATGGTACTGACGTTTTAGTAATATCATAATTGCGACTAACGTGGCAAACACTGGTGTGTGGATTTTCTTCAACAGCCAGTAAAATATTTAATTTCTTATTCTCGTCAACACCTGGGCGACCTGTTTTGGGTAAATCTTCAACTGTACCAGTCTCTCTAAATTTTTTTCAATTTTACTCACTGTCGATTGAGTTATGGGTCGTTCTAGATATTTAGTATTAAATAAATTACATACTTCTTGTTTATTCGCATCCTATCACCATACCCAATCATCGTAAGAATTACGATTCTCTGCTTTACAGATACACTCATGTTAAAAATTAAAATAAATCGACAACAATTCTTGAGAAACCACTACTGGCGTAAAGTACTATTAAGTGATTCACTGTCAAAGATGATAATGATAAAACAAAAAGAAACCAAACAAAAACTAGCCTACTACAAAAATTAATAAAAAACTTGTTCATTTTACTTTTTTTACTTGTTTTTTTTAATGGCCGTATATGATATTTGAAATCAGCTGTTGAAGCAGAATCCAAAAATGGAGAAAAGTGGCAGGCTGTTCCATTTAAAATAATATCGATGAAGTCATAACGGAAACAGTGATGACGTCATAACAAAAATAAAGGATAAGGTGCACAATTGAAATTAGAAATTAACGTGTCCGAGGATTTCTTTAAACATTTTTGATTTAAAAAATAATGAATTGATTCAATACTTTACGGACACTCTGTAGAATTCGAACATCGGCGAATCATTGAAGTGCCGTCTGTAGGAACCTTGATAAGAAATGCAAGTTTGTCTCGTGTGAATTTGTTTATATTGTATAAATGTTTAACCATATAGAAAAAGATTCGTTTATGCATTTTCCTTAATCATGTAATTTAAAAATTTTCTATGTTATAGAAAAAGTTAGTTCGATTATAAATCAAATTTCGTTAAATAGAAAACTGTTAGCGAAATATGTAGTTGCATAGACATTCGAATATCCTTTAAAAAATCATATAGGTACCTAGCAATGCAAACTGTGAAAAAGCATTTGCATTATTCTCGCAGCCAGAATGTTATGCAATACTTACCCGCCCTTACTCCGTTGCATAGGTACATATTATGTATGTGACTTTTCCACGAACTTTTACCCAATACGCCATTATCTCTACAACCTATACTGACAAGAAGGGGTACTGGATTGAACGCAGCATCGTATTATTACAGAAACTTGGACGATATAAAAAGGGTCGTACTATAATTAGATGCTAAAGGAGCCGTTGCTATAGAAGATGCTCAACAAGCTATTGTCGATCCCAGAGTCCAAAAGATTTAGAATTTATACACTCAAGAAGCAGCTGAATGAATATTTCTGATGATTTCAAACTGCTCCGAGACTGCTATTGGACCAAAGCTATGAAATAGTGATGACATACAATGAACAAACATCAGCAGCAACACCCACCGACTTCTAAAACCTCAGTGGCACCAATTCATCTCGTGGCTGAGTTTTCTAAAGAAAATGGAAAATATACTGTCAGAAAAGTTGGTCAAATATACCGCCAATGTGAAGTAAGATGACTAACTAGAAAAGCTGGTTTCACACGTGAAAAGAAGCCCTAGATTACACAGGTCTACAAAAAAAAATTTTTCTGTTATAGAGATCTGACCCTACCATTCTTTAGTAAAATTTTTCGCTAAAGCCGAAAATGTAATAAAAAATTGTTATCATGTGGGTTCCCCCCATACACCCCAATTCCCTCCAAAAATTAAAAAAATGCAAACTGGGCGAAAGAACCTACCTATCTTTAGTAAAATTTTCCTCTGAAGCCGAAAATGAATTAAAAAAATTTTATCGTGTGGGTTCCCCCCATACACCCCAATTCCCTCAAAAAATTAAAAACTGCAAACTGGGCGAAAACACCTACCTATCTTTAGAAAAATTTTCCGCTAAAGCCGAAAATGAAAAAAAAATTTATCGTGTAGGTTCCCCCCACACATCCCAATTCCCCCCCCAAATAATGCAAACTTGGCGAAAAAACCTATTTATCTTTAGTAAAATTTTCCGCTGAAGCAGAAAATAAAAAAAAATATCGTGTGGGTTCCCACCACACACCCCAATTCTCCCCAAAAATTAAATTTAAGCAAACTGGGCGAAAAAAAAACCTACCTATCTTTAGTAAAATTTTCCGCTGAAGCTGAAATACGAAAAAACAAAGCCATGGATAGACAAACTAGAAAGTAAACCTGCAGCAGGCACACTTGAACTGACGGAATTTCCTAAAAAATCAGCAGCCAAAATATTTGAGGGAGTTTTCGAAGTACCACAAATTCGTCTTCTCATGAATTATGATCAGTTTATTTATCACATGATTAACATCGAGAAAAAAGCGTGGGTTAGTTTCATAAAGGTCATCGAAAATTTTCTCGGTAATTGCAAATCTCCTAATTACAGTCAGTAAATGAACTGCTAATAAATTTCAAAAAGCAAAGTATCCTTATGAGTTTAAAACTCATTTTTTAGATTCACATTTGTACTATTTTCCTGAAAACTTGGACGACTACAATGAAGAGCGGGGTGAGCGTATCCACCAGGATTTGAAGACTATGGAACAACGGTATCAGGGATGATGGGATAGCCATATGATGTCAGATTACTGCTGGACTTTCAAAATAGAGACAGTTAATGCAAGCCATAAGAGAAAAAGTACGAGCCGTTCCTTTGAGGAAAAGACACTGTGGCCCAAGGAAAAAAGAAAAATTTTATGAATATCTAAATTTTTATTTAAGCCCGATGAGAGGCACGGTTTATTTTGCCTGTATGAGTTTGAGGTTTATTTTGCCTGTCTGAGGTTTAGTTTGATTTTGCCTGTCCAAGGCTAAGTTTGAGTTTGCATGTCTGAACGTCACTTTGAGTTTTGCCTATTTCAGGTTTAGTTTTAATTTGCCTATCCAAGATTAAATTTGAATATGCGCGTCTAAATTTCAGTTTGCATCTCTGAGCATCAGTTCAAGTGTGCCTGCTGCAGGTATACTTTTTAGTTTGTCTATCCATGGCTTCGTTTTTTTGTATTTCGGCTTCAGCGGAAAATTTTACTAAAGATAGGTAGGTTTTTTCGCCCAGTTTGCATTTTTTAATTTTTGGAGGGAATTGGGGTGTGTGGGGGGAACCCACACGATTAATTTTTTTTTATTTTCGGCTTCAGCGGGAAATTTTACTAAAGAATAGTAGAATAACAAAAATGTTTATTTTATTGACCTGTGCTATGTTCGACGCAACACTTTGAGTAAACCACAAATAAATTTATATTATAATCAGCGGACCCGACAGACGTTGTCCTGTACAAAATTTTCCTGAATCTGATCGCAGCGCCAACTATCGGGACACACTGAAATTAAAATAAAATATTTTTGAATATTCCACACTGCGATCGCAACGCTGTCTGCCGGATCCAATGTAAAACATTCCAAGATCAACAATAATTTATAAATAAAAAATTAATTAAATAAACATTTTCCAGTGGACTGAATTGTGAATCTAAACCATTCTCGAATCTACTGGAACACACACAAAAATTTTTATCAAAATCGGTCCAGCCGTTTAGGAGGAGTTCAGTCACATACACACGGACAGAAGAATTATATATATAAAGATATATCTATTGACATATTAGACATAGAACAATAGCGGGAGACTGAAAACTAGCATCATATCGCACGCAGTGCGTACTGTTTTGTATTATTATTTTATTATCCACTTGTAGATTTAATTGTATGGATATTAAAATGCTGCAATTGCAGTTCTTTCTATCGTTTTTTTTTTTCATGAAAAAAAAATTTATGCATTAATAATACACGATATTCTAACTAAATTTAGCGAAATTTGCAAAAAAAATTCTGCTACCTGAGCACGCTCTCTAAAAATATAGCTGCAGTGTTGATAACCCATGCAACACTGACAATTAACTGACAGTTATTGATATGGAGCCATTTTGGAAATCGATATTAACCGTAGTTAAACTAAATTAATTATTTTACTACTAATAAATAATTAGTTTCTTAACGGGTCCTCTGAAAAAATTCAGAGTTTGTACACAATTCTCATGTAGCCACTTAACAAAAGTATGAAATTGTCTGTAATTCATTTTGTGGGAATTACAATAAAATATAATGCAGAGCAACACTAGAGTTCGAAAAGCTTCTATTGTCCTGGAAACTTTTTGAATATTATGAACACAACAAGAGCAACTCTGAAATCTACTTTTTATTAGTTAAGGTATTTACATGCTATATTTTCTTAAGAGCCTCATTTACTTTTTCATATCATTTGCATTTCGTGTTATTGTCCGGAACATTCTATAGTATATCTGAACACTTACATTTTTATTATGTTTTGGTCTATTTAATTTTACTACCATATAAATGCAAGATATTACGGTTAATATATACAGTGCGTTAACTACATGCTAATGGAGTAATATAGTACTTATGTAATTAGTGATTTAAATATTATGCGGATAGACTATAATGTATATGCACCTTTATATAATTAATATGCTAAAATTACATTACGAGAGAATTATGTGATGGAAGTTAAATATCTTAATGAATTTTTGCAACGCCTAGCGCCTACATAATTGCGTATTTAATCTCAAAATTAATATAATAATTGATAATAGTAACTAAAAAGGATGTCTGGATAACACTACAACTACTGACACATCTGTATACAGTGCGTCTGTAGTAGTACACAATGTGACTCTCGGGACTTCTTTTAAAAGATTGTTACACTTGAAAATTTCATGAGGCCTGAAATAAAATAAAATAAAATACCACTGTTATTTTCCTAAATATGAGCTTGTTTATGGGATTTTAATTACAATTTAAATTCAATATTTTGTTATTTTAAATTAGTAATCCATCAGGTAGTCATGAAACTTGTTTCCTTGTGTTTTCCGCGCGTCCATCGATGTTGCTAATCTCGCTCTGATTGTTACTTCAAGAGATCTAAAACAAAACAAATTTTATAGAAAACCATCATCCAGTGGTTTGTTTTAGTAAATAATAAGTGTCACAGGGCAAATGTATAGATGTCTTTATTTTGTCTATATCGCTAATATAATATTAATAGTAACTTACCAATATTATTAGTCCAATCCAGCCTCTTCTCGTGTAAGAAATTATTTCTGTCCTCGTTGCCTGCCACGTACTTCGGCTTAGGGTTGAATTAATTGATATGCATTTTCAATTTTAATTGTTTTCGAGTAATGACCGTACCTACAATGTAATAAATTGTATTTAATAAAATATAACCTATGAAAGAAAACAAACAAAAACGATATCGTTTCTTTCTTACTGTGAAATAAAGAAAATAATTGGGGACTTACCTTGATAGGGCTTGTTAATCCAGTAATGTTTACTTGTGTTAGTAATATACCATAAACCTTTTACTTTACAATTCTCAACTTAGGTTATTATGTTGTCTGTCAAAACTCAAATTAAACTTTACGCACTACGTAGGCAAAAGTAGCTGTCGTTACGGTTGCAACGTTCTAGCGTAAGAACGCAAGCCGTACCGGCTTGCGTTCTTACAGGACCGCCTTAGGTTACAGCTTTATTACTAGGCGCTAATTTTGTTATATTTTCTATTCAGCGGTACAACCAACATAGTAACATACTGCATAAGCATCCTAGCTGTTCAACTGTTGTAATAGGGTAGTAAACAGTAACCATTTAATTGTTTAAAATTGTAGGCTTGTGGCGATTGAGACCTCCGGTCCTGTGTCTCTCAGGTCATGACCTTGATACCATTTGAAGGTCGTGAACTATGTAGGATGTTAACATGACTTACGTGGT
Organism: Rhamnusium bicolor; assembly: GCA_029963845.1. NCBI lineage: Eukaryota > Metazoa > Arthropoda > Insecta > Coleoptera > Cerambycidae > Rhamnusium > Rhamnusium bicolor. The sequence continues at coordinate 66,458 of JANEYF010002328.1, forward strand.
ATGGGTAATTTTCCTTTGTAATTTAAATTTGTCTTCTCTAAATAATATTTTGTTTATTAGGTCTTCTAGTCTAAGAGAAAATAGTATGTGTCTCACTTTGTGGTATTATTTTAAACAGTAGGGCTTCTGTAATTTATGTTCTTCTTGACTTGGATCGTCAACAATTAACGCGGTACATCGTTCATTTCCTGCATTTGAATGGTTTTTCTGAAATGCTGGTTTTTATGATTTTTTTTTTCTCTTCCTTCTTTTTCCGGGAGAGCCATGTTTTGGGGATTATTAACGGGGTAGGCATTGCGTTCACACGTTCTTTATTGTGAGTTACAAATTTTTCAGTATTGGGATCAATAGTGAGTGCACTGCCGTGTTCGTGATTAGATTATCATCTTATGTGATTTAGTTAGTTTTCACGAAATTACATTTTGGTATTAACTCGTTAAGCCTTGTCGAGTTGCCAGTCGAGGAACTTCCAGTGGTTTTAAGGTTTGGAGACTACAGTCAAACCGGAATTTTTTTTTGTTTTACTCCTATTTTTTTTCTTCCTTTCACACTGAGGAAATATTTAAATAGTGCAACATAGTTTAAGTGCACTTTTGGTTCACCGGTGTGAGGTGTCGCCTTTTGGTTCACCACCGTTTTGTGGGACCGACTCCTGGGCCATCGCCGCTATTTACCGTCTCTGGTTTGTTACGATAATCCGTTTGCAGCCTGGTCATCCTACGTGGAGGAGAGCATCTCCTAGCTGAGTAGCGCTCATCCAATCGGCTACAACCCCTAGACCCTATTGACAACTCTCTGCCGCTCACCAGTTACAAGATAAGTGCCCTAGTACACACATTTTTGTTTACTTTTGTTTTACACAGATTTATGCCATTTGTTGGATATTTGTAGCATATATATCTTGTTTATTTTATTTTTATATGCATATATATCCTATGAGTATTAAGTGTATATGGGAACAACCCTCCCATCAGTGCGAGTATTTCTCTGTTGTATTTACCAATATATGTACATATCTATCCGTAAATGTCATTGCATATTATAATATACCTATATAATTTTGTAATATATCCTTTGATTTCAAACATCCAGTTTTTTTTTGTTGTTTGTGTGTTTACCACCTAGCTGTCTTACCTGCTCCCCCCGATGAGCTAGCAAGTGTGTGGTTCCTACTTTATTTTCGAACGGCACACTATAATAAACATTTGCTGCGAGTACCGGAGAGGTATCCATCGAAGATTACTCACCTTTCACCTTTTTTTTTTTGTTATTATTAAATAACGATAAATAATTTTTTTTATTATGCTTTGTACGTAGCAAGATAAACCATCAAAACCTTTACTTCCTGACAAATATTTAGAGATTAGATTCAATTTTCAAGGCCTATTATGATTTTTATTCGATGTCAAGAATTAACAAATTTGATTAGCATTTTTCTTATTGATATTCTAACTACACCACTGGATTCAGTAACCTCTCAAATGAAAAATAAATAAAGAAAGGTAAATTAATCTGATAATAGCTAATGTCATAAAATTGTTAACCATTGTAATTATGAAGAAATATGTAATTTGCCATACACCGAGAATAAAAACCTAATAGTGTGCCATGGAAAACAATTTTTAAATGTCAAATCTTTAAAAATACGCATATTCTCAGAGCATTATGGTTATTGAAATTACGAAATTATGAACTCAATATTAGTTTATTACTTTGTTAGGTATTTATGGCAGATCAATTAAGTTTACAGGAAAACAAAACGAGACTGTTCTCATTGTATCTGTTGGTTAAACACACATAGATCGCCCATCTTTATGTAAATATTTATCGCTCCAAATCCTGGGCACCAAAATTTTAATATCGACAAGAACACACTCTATTTACGGTATTGTCAATTTTGACATAGCAAATGGGTATAAATGATCTATTATAACATATTTACAGTTCCTAAACTAACAAACTCCTAAGTAGGCACTGCTCACAACGACATCAAACTTTTGGGGTCCAGTTAAAGCAATAAATTTTAACATGGGATAGAACTGTCTCTGGTCCGATATAGTACTACGACAATGTATTCTTTTCCCAAACTTATTTATTGTTCAAGAAATTTGTTAAAACATTGACATTCAAACTATTAACTGAATAATTGTTTATTTATTTTATTAATTACGGGATTAATCGATTATTCTGTTCGAATCGGAAATATTCGATAATTTTTAGCAGTTCATTATCTATTATTAAATTTCATAATTACCCATACCTCAAACTATCAAATAGTAGTTTTCATAAGTCAAGTTACATTTTTCTGTTCGTCAAAAATTATAGAAGATATGTAAACGCATTGTTCCTAGGACATGCTTCTAGGTTTTCATTAGTTATCATCGTCAACTAAATAATTTAATTTAATTTTAACATAATCGGAAATTCCTCTAGAAAAATAAACTGTTCTTCATAATTTACAACGAATGTATTCACACAAGGAAAGAACGGTATGATAAAAAAGTAACAATTATGAACATAAAAATTGTGCAACTTATTATTTTCAAAATAACGGTATTCTAACGGTGCTTGAAAGAGCAAAAAACTTAATTTTAATTTAAATTAAATTATGCTTATTAGGTGTTAAATAAATAATGGTGCAAGTAGGATACAGAGAGTAAACATAGTTATTAGATTCGATATGTCTTGGTTATCTCTCTACTATCCTGTCCGTCTAATCCATTAATCATAAATGCATGGCTAATTTCTGTAGATTGTAGTGCCCAACAGCAGTTTTGACATTGACCCCGTATCAACTTTCGCTGTTTATGTTGCGTCAGAGCTTCAGACAGAACAAGCACAACTTATGCAATCATAACAGTGGTGTAACCTTATTTTTCCGATAAGTAAATTTATATGTTCAATATGTTTCAACGTCAGTCAATCGAAATTAAAACGGCACCGTTATACCAGCGCATTATGAATATTCATGTAGTAACAGAAAGGATGGTCCGTTCTTCATTGTGATGGTGTCTTCAGTAAAGTGGGCGGAAAAGTGTGCTCTCGTATATTTTTTTTATATATTACTGCCGTTCTTTTAATAGGACGTTTGGTAAACTTTATTAAAATGTGCTTTAATGAATCGTTTTTATTATTCAAGAATCCCACATTCCACATTCAGTTCTTAGACTTTGTGGGCTCTTCAGTTTATTTACAATCTATTAAAATAAAGGGGTTTCAATAAGAGCGCAAAATTTCAAGGTTCAATAAAACATCGTTTTCTGAGGCAAAGTATTGAAATATTTATTGAGTTATAATGTAGACATTTGGGAGTTATGTATGGTGCAACACATCTGGTAAATGGCCGTCACGGCTTTGCTGGCACATGCGTAATCTTTTGGCGAAATTTTGAATGACGGTGTTGCATACATGTGGTATTTAATTGATATAGCATCTAAATTCGGCCTTCAATACTTCGATGTTCGCGGGCTTGTAGGCATAAACCTGTGACTTGAGATAACCCTACAGCTAAAAGTCCAAAGGTGTTAATTCGCAAGAGCGTGGCAGCCAATTCTGGTCACCAAACCGAGAGATGACACGACCAGGAAAGGACACGTGCAAGACCGTCAATATTTCACGGGCGGTATGGCAAGTGGCACCGTCCTGCTGAAACCACATGTCGTCGAGAGTAGTATCTTCCAATTGAGGCACAAAAAACTGGATAATCATAGCACGATAACGTGCGCCATTCACCATTACTGCATTAGTTGCCTCGTTTTCGAAGAAAAACGGCCCAATGATTCCTCCAGACCACAATGCACACCAAACAGAGACACGTTTTGGATGCATTGCTTTCTCATGAATCATTCGTGGACTCTCTCAGCCCCAAATGAGGCAATTTTGTCTATTAACGAAGCCATCGAGATGAAAATGGGCCTCATCACTGAAAATGATTTTGTCTGCAAAATCCGCATTCACTTCTTGTTGTTCAAGGATCCAATTGGTGAACTCTCTTCACTATGCATTGTCTCCTATTGACCTGGCATGTCATATCTTGTGACATCATGTCAGTCAAACTGGCGTGCAATTCAAATCTTGCGCTCTTATTGAAACACCTTTTATTTCCTGACCCCTCAACGTGAGGAAGTTACGTATTCGTGAAAAAAATTTTGAAAATTTTTATTGCATTTCTGGACAAAGACAAGATAAAACTTTCAAATTTGGTACACACATTCTGGAGGTCAAGGAAGAGATTGAGTTCGTTGATGGGCAAAGTCGGTCCCAATGTCTAAAAAAAGATATTAATGACATTCCACCAATGTGACTTATTTGAAACGTCAAAATGTAACTTTTTTGAAACGTAAAAAATGTGACTTTTTTGAAACGTCAAAAATTACTTTTATTATAAACTCCACCACACGTCGCGTTTTACTACGGTGCGTAAGTTCTGATCCCCAAGTATAGTAGACCACAACTTTAAGAGACACATAAAAAAGGCCATAAAAACCGACCATAAAAATGTCAGAGCCGGCGTAATTACATGCGACTCAGTACCGTACTTAAAATTTTTGTGCGTTGACACACACAATGTTAGAAATTTAAAAGTATTGTATCTTTGATAAATAGTTATCTGATATCATGATAAATTAGGAAAAATTATTCTGTTTTGCTTGTGTCAAGATAAGAATAATATTTTATATATTAGTGGAGCATTGATGAATTTTTTTAGTCTAAATTAAAATTATATCCAATATTCTCTTGTTGCTCAGTTTAGCCAATCATAATTTAAAATATCGAATTATTATTGTTGCCCAGCAAGGACCACGAGGAGGTACGAGCCAAAAAATGTGGGTTCAAAGTTAAGGTTATCGGTATTATTAAAATACGTAAAAGAAATAAAGAAAATCTTTAAATTCTTTAAATAAATAAAACATTATATTTATATCAATAACCCTAACATAACATGATCTAATTGACCCTGATTAAATAAATAAATTAAATTCTAGAAAACAAACAAATAATTATTAAATAAATAAATTCAATTCTGGAAAACAGATAAATAGTTATCAAATAAATAAATTCAATTCTGGAAAACAAATAAACAATTATCAAATAAAAAATATGTATATATATATATATATATATATATATATATATATATATATATATATATATATATATATATATATATATATATATATATATATTATATATATATATATATATATATATATATATATATATATATATATATATATATATATGTATATATATATATATATATATATATATATATATATATATATGTAATAAATAAAAATAATGTTATATTGAACTTGCGCGTATGTAAAACATTGATAAAACGATAAATTAACAATGTACACTAAATCACATAATATTTTATTCAAAACACTAATCACTCAACACTTTACAACTACTTTCTAAATCGGTATCTGAATCAAGATATGTTATTAAACGGTCTTGATTAGGGCTGATGCTTTTTTCTAACTTAATGTATTCATCTTCAATTTTAATGACATGCTGAATACAATTTTGCCAATAACTTGGTGTTATTTCTTTTAATTCAGCTTTAATAAGGTCGATTACTTTAGCATCAAATTTGGGAAAGGTGTTATTTTTTCGATTGCTTCTTTTCAACTGACTCCATATTAGTTCGATCGGGTTGAAAATACAAAAATATGGGGCAACCGTAAAACTGTATGTCCTTGAGCTTCAGCCATTTTATCAATTACATATTGTTTTGAGAAATTTTGCTTCTTAACAATATCCAAAAGATCTTCCTTTTTAAAATTTTTGTTTCGCAGAAGAATGACCGTCCGTCCCTGCATGCTTTCTCGTCATTAAGCTTCTACAGCTGGGTCGGTAGTGACCAGTAAATCGTAAAATATTTTAGGAGGGAGTTGCGTAATTGTATCAAAATAATTTGAAATTATAATTGATACAGGCGTGTTTCCGTTAATTTCTTATTTTAATCATGCCAGAACATACTTTACATGAGAATAATGATGTTTTATGCATTAAGTAATACTTTATATTTATTATTTAATATGCTGAAGAAAAATAAAGCATGCCCCGCTCTATCCTCAGGAGCATCGCGGCAACGCTTTGAGATTTTTTGTGTCTCTTAAAGTTGTGGTCTACTTTAATTGGCAGCGGTTTTATATATTAATTTGAAACTCCAAATTTGAGTAATGTAAAATCACGTATTAGAATTTTCTCATTTCTTATTATTTGCAATTATTATGCAAATAAACTATTGTTATTATTATTATCCTATTTATATCAATACTTTTGTGACTAAGTAATCAACACGGTATTTTATGTTTTTAGCACACTTCTCTACATAGATTGATTCTGTACTGGTGACATAAACTTTGTATTTGTAGCAAAAAATAATTTATAGCAAAGTAACTTGGTTCTACATGTAACTACTTAAATTCAAAAACATGTAATATAGATAGGCCTTTCTTGTCCAAATTTATTGATTAATTATAGTAGCTTCTACTATCAGAGTCATACCGATATTTATAGCATGAAAATGATAGTAAATATTTCTGAAAATTCTTGTTTCTCTCAAGTGTCCTTCTTCTGATAGAGAAAATTCCATTTTTCCTTGAGCTACCTTAATGCTGTGTTGTTTATTTTCGTTTTAAAATTCATATAAGTACTTATTGAAATAGGTATCAGTTTGTGTGATATATAATGAAAATTGCATGTATCCTCTCTGCATCGCATTTTATATATGTATCTACAACGTTATTTCCAATCTAGCCAATGCCAATGAAGGGATCACTAAATCTATTGATTTAAATGCATAGTTTTGTAATTATGACCCTGTAATCCACCATAATGCATAATTAGTATTCACGTAATGTTTCCTAAGGGTATAAGCTTGTATGTCTATTGAACTATTATATCCGGATGGCATAATTATGTGAAAGATCCTGTCGTAATTTATGTAAATGTCTGCTTAAATTATCATCTTTTTAACTGTTTAGTTTTTTGAGACTTACTTATTTCATATACAACTTTGTTGTTATCAATTATCTATTTGCCTGGAAAGCTTTTTTTTAATTATTTTTATATCTGTATGTATTGGGAATTAAAAACACCATGGATACACCATGGCGCTGCGATCAAACGAATGATGATTAACTGATTGTTGGTTTGTTTACATTTGCTTTAAGTGCTTTTGTGGCTTTCTTGGATAGAAAAATATATTATTACATTAATAGAGAATTGGTAAATATATTCAAAAAGTTTAACTTATTTTGCACTATTTTTTGCAACTTTGTGGGAGTACTTAGCCTAAAAATGTCTAACTATTATAACTTTATATACAAGTTAATGTTTTTCCCATCAATAAGGCTTCCTCCCATACTTTTCTTTTACCTATTTTCTCCATGATACCACAGTTATTGGAGATACAAGCAAACAAATAGTGAAAGCTGTTTTTTCTATCCATCCACATTTTTCCGTAAGTGACAATCGTACACACAACAATTCATATTATGCACTGTTTTCTTTTGCATATTGTGGAATAAACGTTAATGAAATAAAAGAAAACTGTAGTAAAACCCCGACTAACAAACCATACAATTCTAATCAAATGAATGTAAACAAGAACATTACTCGTTTCATCACTGAAATTTTTAGCCACCAGGGGCGATGTGAAGGCTTATATTTCCAATAGCTTTACGTTGTTTATTTTTAATAGGAAACTGTTTTTCTTACACAATAATAGTACGAGAAGTAAATCAGCTGCAATAGTACCATTTTAATGTAAAATATCTAAGCATGACATACTGGTGTTATTGAGGATTATGGCAAATATTTACGAAATAGAGGCTTATTTTAGTATTTATCTACAATTAGGTGTCTGAAGGTAGAGGTAAAGTTAGAGGATTAATCAAATTATATGTGTTGCATACCTAATTACTTTCTGTAAATTCATGTATTCATCATTCCCTCGATTTGACAATAAATCGGCTTAAAATTGTTACAGTAAATCGATTCCGTTTCAGACATGCTTAAATGCAAATTTGTGTTTCGTAAGGGCCTATAATAAGGCTTCAATTATTAAAGATTTTTTTATAGTTTTCCAACACAATTATATGTGATAAGGATACGACATTATTATGTAAAATTAAGGGTGCGAGTGTCGTAAATATTAGTGTAGCCTCGTGATTCCACGTTTTATCTAAGCGTGAATGTAGGCCGATATCTGATATGTCAAGCTGGCAGAAATGTGCGGCGGGTCATAGGCGTACGCATCATAATAAGTGTAATAAAAGAAATTAACTAATAACAAAATGAACAATTTATAACAATGTATGCACAACTTATCCTCTTAACTAGCTTAATGAACTAGCTCGGTTATCACAAACTGAAGAAGGTCTGTAACAACTTTACAGCACCAGGTATGTTTCTATGGTTGTCTCCGTGAGTGATGAAAAAGTATGCTTATATTTTGAGAACGGCCGTTCGACATCTATTTATGTAATATAAGCACACTTAAAATAGTCTTTAAACGCACTTAACGGATCTGGAGATGCACCATTAGGACCATTACAAATTTGTTTTAATCTGGTAAAACCAGTGTCTTGCTTTAAAACACGTGCGAACTTTTCTCTAACGCGCTCATTTTTTTTCGTCACCTATAGCGTGTAGCAGTCGATTTATTCCATCCATTATTTGCAGTGATTTCACTAACGACAACGAACTGTTTTGTAAGTTTTTTTATTGCGTCATGTCATCTTTGATAGTTCTTGTGAATAGTTTTTAAAGCTGTTTCAACGGAAGTATCCTCGAATTTTGTCTGACTTTCCTTAATAGCTGCAGTCTCGTAAGGAATGAATTGTCTCATCACAGCATTTATTTGTTATTAATGTTTGGCCTAATAATGAGCTGCCTTCAACCATGTTCCCCAACGTGTAAGAATTAGCTGTGGTGGTTCGGGAATACCCGGACACTTGTTGTGGAATACACGAAGACGTTTAGGAGATTTAAGCAACAATTTTTTGTACTTGTTACTAATCCATCTACCTCTGGAAAACCTTGTCGAATAGTTTCTGCCACAAAATGTAAAGGCATGCATTTTACACATAACATGTACCAACCTACAACCGTATTCTTGAACCAAACGCATTGTCGCGGCACTATCGGTCACAAACATCAACACTTGACTTGTTGACAGGTCAAATTTTTCTAACGTCTCCAGCACCAGCCACGTAATTGTTTTGCCATTACACCTAGTCTTTCGCTAACTGGTATAGTGGAAATATCAGTTTAAGAAGGTTCAGTACACGTACTATAACAATTATCATAGAATTTTGTTTACAATCTGTCGTCTCCTCAACACATAACGGCAGCCGTGTATTTTTAAATATATATTCTCCCGACTCGCTTCAGTATTTGATATTTGTCCACCGGTTGTTGCCTATAAACACCTGATGTCACACCATTGACCGCTGTACGACTTGTCAGCTTTACTCATATGCTAGTCATGCAAAAAACATAATTTAAAAATATCTGACGGCTTCAACTTGTCCGGTTGACCTTAAAAAAGGCAAATGTCAAACTTGTAGATAAGCATCCATGTTCTTTAGGTCAACGTGTCAACAGATTCCTCTCCAAAATACAGCTTGTAAAACTGATATTTAAAATTAATGTGGTTTGCTGGTGCAGATTTCGTGGTATAAGAATCATAGTGTTCTAAGTGACACTTTTGCTCAAAACAAAGATTTCTATTACATCAACTGTACATATTTTTCTGCATCTTTCTGTCTGGAAAATTTCACAAATTTAATAAAATATGTTGCCATAAACTTCATTTCTATATGATCCTAATTAACTACTTGCTACAATTCATGTTTTTCGTTGCTCTTTGAAACCAAAAACTGAAGATTATTTATTTTTATACGTTTTGTACCGTCTGTTTCATGAATGAAAGGGACTAAAATTTATAACTATAACTAAGTATGCTTAACAAAGGCATATGCAAAGGTTAGTTAATCTTCTAATAATTCCAACAATTTTGGGTAACTTCAAACTATTTTGCATGCTTCAAGCCAGGCAGATACTGGACTACTTCATTCCATACGTCTCATAGAAATGGAACCAAAGTAACTTTTCTAGAAATTGAAATCTTATATTCGTTCTGCTATAAATACAGTAAATTGTTACTTAAAACTGTTTTAATTCTCTTCCGATGAGTTGTCTCTGACGTATTTATTAATTTGTTTTTGCTTATTTTATAAGGATTCCAAAGTAAAGTACAGGAGTTGCCTTCGTATTTTTGTAATACAAATAATTCTATTATGTTGTGTTATGTATGGATATGTCTGGAATCTGGATTTTATGCCTTGATATGAAGTAATCTGTACTGTACTGAACTAATAAATATGTTTGTTTGTATTTTGCTTTTGTGTCTCAAATTCGCGCGCATTGGAACTTCTACGATTCATTGTAGTAATTTGGTCTTTCATCAACATGAAATTGGGTGGGTAATAAATAGGTAACATATAATTAGACAAATGATGAATACATATATTTATACAAACAAAAAAGACCATCTTAGATACGCCACTGGAAATGGTACAGCGCTGCTTAATGCGATTGCACGCAACACCCCGCGTTTTCGGATATGATTAATGTAGGAAAATGAAAAACTACCATATGACGTAAAATGTGCTATATGTCGACGCTTTATAAGGACAAGTTGTTACAATCGGGATGTGTAATTTAATATTCCCTTTCATAATAAGGCCATCAACATGAATAAAGTTATTGCACCACTTTGAAGCCATCCATCAAATAGAAATTTTAAAATAAAACAAGAAGGAATTTAATGCGATGGAATAGATCGTGTTTTTCTTGGAAAAGGGATCTGATAAAACTAATTTGTCTTGATATCATTTTAGTCGCATATCTGATAGTCTAAATAATTTGTTTAAGCGATAAAATCGAGATTATATTATTTCTTGGGTATTCTGGTAGACTACCTATAATTGACACTATCAAGTATTAAATCGAAATAAATAACAAAATTGAAATCATATTTGAAACTTCTGTATATAGTTCCATATATCGCTGGCTGAATGCAACTCAAAAATTGATGTTATGAGAAAAATGAAAAAAACATTTTAAGGTTTCTTAATACATAAATTTGCTTTTTTAGTTTTTAAGTTTAGTTTATCTTAATATTAAAAATTTTACCCATTTTTTTAAGTTGTGCCACTATTGTCCTAATGGAAATTTACTAATTGGCAGTTTGATTAACAGGCATAAAACAAAATCACATTTTATTTTAGAAAAATAACCTTTATTTAACAAACATTATGCTTGATATAAAATAAACAAAAAAATAAAATAAAAATAAAATGTCTCTGGATCGTTATGTCTCCCAAAGACCAATAATTAGAGAAAATATTTTCTCTCTCATCCTCAGTAAAATTTGAGAAACATTTTAGTCTACAACTATTTTTACACGGAGGACGAATTTTTCTTTTCAATACTTTTTTTACCCTTCTTAGGTGTATAATATTCTAGGCCAGCGTTTCTGCGATATTTATTGATATTTCTCTTCCATTCTGATTGCTGTCTCTTTCTTTTACGACTATTTTTCTTATCGTTGTTTGAAGTAATACTCTCATGACTAGAAGCGATGGAGGAGGAGGAGAAAGAAGAAATGGAAGAATTTGACAGAGTATAATTTTTATCCGCATCAGAATCGTCAACTTCGCTCTCTGACTGGTAGTCTTTATCCGATAGTTGGTAATAATCAGAAGTAAATTCTTTAGAGGTGGAAGCACCTGCAAGAAAGCTATTGTATAAAATTTCATGAAAAATAAAACGTAGTTTGCGACATACCTTCATTTACATGCGTTGTAATAATACCGTTTCCATTTTTTTGTGCAATTTCTGTATTGCAAGTATTATTTATTTGTTTTGCTTAATTTGGATTTTCCACATTTTCAATACATTGTAGTATAGATGCTACATCCGTACCCTTCTCCTTTTGGTTTTCTGCCTTTGAGTCACGTTCAACAATTTGCCAACTTTCTGTGTTAGTCAACTTCTGAAGCCTGAAAGTAAACATAGTAATGTTTTTTAAGTTCCTATTGAATTATAATAATTTTAAATTCAAAAAATATTATATGGAAAAGTTTCCGCTACAAGATGGAAAATAAAGATAAAAATATTGCTACAACTTACTTAATTCCTAGCATTGCTGCAGATAACATTAGTTTTCCTCGTGACGTAAAGTTTTCTTCCATTTTATTTTAAAATTATCACATGCAAATAGCACACCTCAAAACTGCAATTAACAAGTAAAATATATTTTTAGGCAATAGCGGCCAAAATTAGTGGCATACTAAATATGTGCCACTCTTGCCCAATCTATCTATACTGAAACATAAAGTTTCGTAGTGGCATTTGTGCCATCTAACGGTAACTAGGGAAACTAACTTTTGTGCCAGAATTGCATAACGTTGGTGTTAATCTGTTAAATTAAGTTCTAGTAATAACTCAAATTCCCCATTTTTTGAGTTGTGCCAGTATTTCATTCAGCCAGATTTCAATTGCGTCTAAAGGAATTGTTGCTCTTATCGACTCTTAAGACATAGTGCAAAGTAATAAAGCCGATATTTATGAAATACAATTAGTTTTTGTCATTTATACTGGTGGGCAATGTTAATCATTTGAAATTCAAAATTAAAACTCAAGAAAATATTGGTAGTAAAATCCAAAAGTTAATTACTCAACACATTAATATCGATCATCTTCTAAAATATTCACAGCTGATAGAATTTTACCCAAATCACGGACAGAATAAAGAAATATAGAGTAATCTAGCGCTGTCTACTGTAGCATGGGCCACACCACAAAATATGCGGGCATGGAGGCATCATTCCTGCTGGCTAGCAGGGTATAGAACTAACTAACGATTAATCTTTACATATTTTGCTTGGCACTTGTTATGACAAATTAATATTAGTTTTAATAAAACACGTATTATTATATAATTATTGTTACTGTACTTAATAATTTTTTCGGTCTTTATTGATTTTTGATCAATATCTATGATACCATATCAAAATTAATTTTAACAAATATGGTCGATTTAAAGTAGTTTAAAATTTTACAAACATCGTTTCACCAAAATTCTCAGCATGAAATTTTGGCTTCCGTTAAATAAAATGTTGAAACAGATAGCCAATCATTCATTCCAGCTGTACGATGACACATAATTTAAAGAACCTAGTGTTGTTGCAGTTTAAGTTGGATGATTGTATAAATTTTACCCGTGGTTCTAAAAATATTCAACCCCGGTTGATTCTGTAACTCTAGTTTTATCGAATTTTAGAAAGTAAGAAAATGCAATTTTTTATTTTATTAAATGAATATTTTGGACTCCAGAAGAGTACTTAAATTTTGTTTAAGAAATATGAAAAAAAAAGTCATTTCTTCTCACATTTCCACAACATTTTGTTTTCAACTGGAAATGGTAGATTTTCACTATTAGAAATCATTGTAGCAATAAAAAAAATTTACCCAGCTCTTTTTTTATTTAAAGTACAAATAGTACGTATTGCTCTTTAAGAGTTATTAATACAGGTTTTAACAAAATCTCTATTTTCTTCATTTTCTTAATCAAAAGCGTAGAAAAATCTGAAGAGTATATAGTTACATAGCCTCCAATGAGTTTGGTTTGCATCCCAAGTTTTGTCATTTTTTCCGATAGTCTCTGAAAGAACCAAGAAAAAACTTCATTTCTGGCAGTACTTTACACCCTGTATATTGGAAAGGACTAATTTTTGAACACATGATCGTAACAACTTTTTTGATTATTTTTTGGTATACACTGTAAAAGTTTGGCATACTATTTCTGAACCACTTAGTATACGATCTATTATGCATATACTCGTAAAATAAGCAGACCGCCTATCTATGTCTTCCATAAATACTATTTGTTATTGTTGATTCTACGTTACATGTTGCATTATACTATTTATAATGTTTAGAAAAGAATCAAATAACACATTATAAAGTTGATATAAATAAATACTTTTACATAACAGGATTGCGATTGATTAAAATCGCTATTCGATGCCAGAAAATCAGACACTATAATATCTACTATATTTGGCAATTTGTGCGATTCGGATTTCTGAAAACGTTCTTCCATTTCTTTATTACATATTAAACTTAACATTAACCCTTCTAAACCACATCATAATTTATAAATAGCGGTACTACAGGCTTCTTTCTGCCAACGTAGTGCGTACACTGCTCCCGTGAAATGGAGTGACTTGGTTTTTCCAATACGCGTAAAAATTACTTACAATCTCTCGAAGATAAATTAGCATCTCACCCAAAAGGCTTCTGGGCATATGTCAAAAATAAAAAGGAATCTAGTTCATTACCCAACACTATGACCAACAACAGCAATATCCTTGACAATCCTGATGATATTTCCAATTCATTCGCTGATAACTTCCTATATTCCGTCAACTCATAATGTTGACTATTTCTTAGACACAAGCGATAATATTAACATTACAATTATAACGGTAACTAAACAGGTTGTGTTAAATGCCTTTAAGAAAATTACGCTGAAATTTACTGCAGCTCCTGATGGTCTACTGGCGTTTTTTTTTTTAAGATTTCGTATTATCTTCACCACTCCATCACATTTTTAACCTATGTTAGCAAACAAATACATTTCCTGATAAGTGGAAAGTCTCAAAAATTTGTCAAATTCACAAAAATGGCAGTAAATCTGATGTACAAAACTACCGTGCTATAAAAATTATAAATAATTTTGGTATCGTATTCGAAATTGTCTTACATAACACGCTTTATCCGCAAGTCTATCGAAGCATCTGTATCAATCAACATGGGTTTGTCTCACAACGTTCCTCAACTACGAACCTACTTTGCATAACACAGTACTTAGTGCAAATCATAGATGGTGGTGGACAGGTCGATGTCATTTATACGGATTTTTTTAAAGCATTCGACAGAATGGACCATGGTGTTTTATTAACACATTCGTGGATACGGTATCTTTTTGGGGGTACTCACAGAGCCGCCAATTTTTTCTTTAACATTGATATGTTTTGAGGTTATAAATATTGTGCATATAGAGTTGGGGTTGGAAGAATGGCTTTTGACCAAATAAAACTCATGACTGCTTTTGCTGTCCTGTCCCTACAGATAAGAAAATTGTGTCCTTTAGGGACATGACTGCATGTACAGGCATCAATGTAATAGATTTTTTAAAAGCAAAATATATTCAAAATATTAATAGAAACTAAACATATCTTTGGTAAAATTAAAAATAATACATAAGACTTTATCCATTAAATCAAATCAGAGTGAAATTTCTCAAAACACTTGCCAACACAAAAGGGGGGATAAGTTTCGCACGTTTTACTATGCCATAAGGACTGTCCTCACTTTCCATTTTTTGGAACACTTCCAACAACGTAGAAACTTACTTTTGCGTTGCAAGTTTTCTGGAACTGGTATTTTTTTCACACATATTGGGGTGCTGTTGTAACATCCATATCAGCTGTAACATGGACTGATGTTGGTGTCACTGGTATAATTCAAATTATATACATTGAACCTCGCTTTACAAGTTTCCTTCCATCTATCAAATCATTCGAAATCCCAATTAGACCTCTAATGAGACGCTCTCGAAATTGAAGTAAAGTAATTTTTGACTTTGTAATTTCTCGGTACGCAAATAACTATTTATAACTAAAACGTCTAACAAATGAGAAATTACCTTTTTTGTACCACCTTATTGATTTTTTAGGACAACTGTAGTACGATATAAATTGGTCACAATGGTCACATCGGTCGACTCCTGACATGTTCAAGTTGTATTCATGAACTTGCTTGGGTTTTTTTGAAATTTGAGTTTGATATTTCTACCATTGTTGGATGATATTAGGTCGTTATACACAATACCTCCCTCTTATTTTTCCATTCACTGATACATACTTTACCTTTTCTTTGCCATATATGCTCACCTTTTTTGAGCTTTCTTGAAGTGATAGATTTTGGGTTTTCTTTTCTATTTGTTCTCAATGTTCCAGACGAATAAGTTTCTCTAAGAAGGAGTCTTTTGGACAACCCAACGCTATTATAATAATTATCCATTATCAAGTGGTGACCTTTATCTAAAAATGGATTAATTAGTCGAAATACTAGTAACTGTAGTTTAGACAGTTCTGAGTTGTCCTGTTGTTTTCCTTTATATATCTCAATGTTGTGATTGTATCCATTTGGAGAACACAACTAAAAAAATTTAATTCCCTATTTGGCTCGTTTACTTTTTATATATTGTTTAAACTGCAACCTTTCTCTATGCAATAATAACGACTCATCTAAAGCTAGTGCTTCCTCTGGAGAAAATGCCTTTTGAAAATTTTTGATCAACATTTTTAGCAATGCGCTTTATTTAGACGATCTTCAGTTTGTCTATCGTTGGTACAGTTAAAAGCACGTAACAACTGTTCATACCTTTTCCCTGACATTACATGTGAAAACACGGAATGGTAGTGAAGTGGACCGAGTGAAAATATTTTTCGCAAAGTTGGAAAACATACTTGTCCCTGAAGAAGCGATAGTCAAAAAAATTTATATAATTCTTCA
Organism: Rhamnusium bicolor; assembly: GCA_029963845.1. Classification (NCBI taxonomy): domain Eukaryota; kingdom Metazoa; phylum Arthropoda; class Insecta; order Coleoptera; family Cerambycidae; genus Rhamnusium; species Rhamnusium bicolor. The sequence goes on from JANEYF010002328.1 coordinate 83,129, forward strand.
AAATCGGTACTCGAAAAAGTTGCAATGCGCGCATATTTTGGATGAGGTCTATTTGTAAGCTTCATGTGTTTTCCATACTCATTAGTGCATGAAATCAAGAGGCTCATTACATCGACATTCCATAGTTTTGAAAACTTCCAGCGGTGATGGGACGTGATCAAAAACTTATTTTACCCCCAAGTTTGCATTGTTGAAGTGAAAATCTGGAATGTCAACAACGTCACCGTCGTCAAATTAAGAATTGGTACGTGCACGAACTGAAGGAGCGAATTCGTTAGATTCAGAACTATGATCTGAAGGAACATAGTCTTTATCATTATCATCGGAGCCTGCAAAAGGATAATCGGCTTCTTCGTTATCTCTACTAGAAGTAGAAGTGCTTTCAGATTCCTGTGAATCCTGCGATTCACACTCATCCATTTTAAATTCATCATACAGCGATAACAATCTACTTTTTTCTTTTGAATCCATTTTACTCTAAAAAAGAGTCGGCTATCAGTATCGTAGTGCCGACGGCGCAGCAAGCAAGCAAGCTAACAACATAATAAAACGAAAACTGCCGAAATCAAGCTTTGCACATACACAAAAAATCACCAAAAATGTTTTGTCTGATGCTTGCAAATTGCTGTAAATATATCCAACCATCTCAAAACAGCAAAGTTATTAGTTTAGGATTATAATAAAGAAACTAATCTACACAAGTTTTAAAGCGTACCTTCGTGGGACACAACTCAGCCACAACTATATAAACTAAATGAGACACTCGTCTGCAGATGCAGACAAGATCTCGTAAAATCAGCTGATCATTAATGCGTGCGCAATGGTCTATATATAAAAAAATTTGGTTTCCAGGGACAATTCTCAAATATGCTATTGAATTCAGTGGGACACAAAAGAACTTTCAGTAGTTTGGTCAATGCAAATAACGACTGTTATCGAAGACGTGTCCTTTACAGTTAGGCTTCATATGCAGTCGCGTCCTATCTGCAATAGCAGACGTGTCCGTGAATGTGTTAAAAAATATATATTTCTTGGCCTTTAACCTAGAATTAATCCAGATAGGATTCAACCTATCTTCGTAACAGAAATTAATTTGTACAATACCAGGGTCATAGACCTATGAAATTTACATTTCAATCAGGCATTCAACAGGGTTCGGTATCGGGCCCCTTATCGTTTATTAACCTCCGATGCCCATCTCTCTTATATGATGATGACTTGAAAATTTACTATAAAACTGACAGTATATCCAACTGTAATAAATTACAGGCAGACTTAAACACTCAATGACTGATGCAGCAAATATAAGGTTCGTCCAACAGTAGTCTAGAATTAATTTGAAATTGTCAGAAATATTCACCCAGTTAAGTATTAATGTAAATAGAATGATCTTAGAGTGTAAGGGACAACTAGGCGAATATTTCTGATAGTTTCAAACTGGTCTGAAACTGCTAATGCAAAAAACCTATATATAAAGCAATTTTGTTTCATGCAAAGTTCAGGGAGTTGAGGATATTCGTTTACTACATCATGACTAAGGTAGTCAAAGGTCTGTGGTATCGGAACACTCGGAAACAATGACCAAACGTCAAAGGAGATTAAAATTTCGCCTTGTTCGATCCTTGATTCACCCGTGGTCTTGGTAAGATTTTTAAAGATACAGGTATGACAGTGGTTTATTCATCCGTAAATAAACTGCAACAAATTTTAGGCAATCCAAAAGACAAAATAGAAACGAACGAAAAGTCGGAGATTTACAAATAGCTGTAATCAAAAGTATGTTGGACAAACTAGACGATCAATTCAAATTAGAATCAAAGAGCATATGGCCCATCTAGTGTTGCCCAACAACCATAAAATAGATATTAGCAATTTAAGATTAATTAGGAATGTAACAAATACTAGACAGCTGGATGCATTTGAAACCTTGGAAATCACAAAGTGTAAAAGTAGTATGTATCGTGACAGAGGATTAATCCCAAATAGCCCGCTTTATTGGATAGTGGGTCACGGTTCGCGAACCGTGACAATAGTTTAGGTATAAATAGGATACATTGTCAGCCTAAGGTTAGTTTTAATCATCTCCAGGTGATGCAAACTTGATTGGCGAAATGCGTATCGAGTGCAGTATATGGTGTTTTGGTGTTTTGTGGAAAACTACGTCAGTGGTAATAAAGGCTAGATAAAAAAAGATATAAGGAAACAAAGTTTATCAGAATGATGTTTTTATATACCTTTCATTATATTTTCTATTTCCCGTAAATATTATATTTTTAATCATAATGGCTATGTTCAAACGAATAATAAAATCATACATTCATCTGTATATGTAAATGGTTGTTTGTACATTTGTTTATTTGCCTGGTTTTTATATTATTCCTTGTTTAATATTTGTATCAAAATTGTAAACATCATTTTTATGTAAATATTAACATTTATCGAATTAATAGCTAAACTAACTAGGATCCAAAATAGAACTGTCATAAACAAGCTGGAAAATAAACAAATTCCAGAAAAAAGTCAGTGTTTATGCTGAATATAGTAATCATTGTGATTATTTTACTAATCATAATAGCAAGCTTTGTGACAGATAATAGACGTACACAATTTTCTCCTATTATTTTTATATCGATATATTTTTATATTGTAACTTGTAACAATAATTATTTTGTGAGCCTGTAAATGAATATTTTAGAACACGTCCTATGAGAAAATTATAATAATGTTCGTCTATATGTATTTCTAAAATGTTTTTGTTGTTAGGATTTTGAAGTTATTAATCACATCGTGTTCCTCATTTCAGCTCACCAGTGCTCTCTTGTAAACAATGACATTTATCCTGTAATATGTTTTTCCTGTCTGTCGTCTTTGTTAGACCTAACACGTAGGTAGAATTAAGCACTAAGAATTTTTCTCGCTGGAATTCTAGAATCACAAGAAAGTTTTAACATAACAATCGATTTCCTAAAAACCTAACGTAACATAACCGAACGTGGAATATTTTTTCTGCTGTCCCGACACAACAATTAATTACCTTCTACGATATTCATTAAATTTAACACTTAGTAATTAATAGTTTTCTTAGAATTATTGAACACTAAAAAATTCTTCTCACTTTTAGCAACATTTTCTCAGTTTTTCTAGAATCATGAAAAAAATTATAATATAAAAAGCGCCATCCTAAAAAAGACAAGAAAATAAGATATATTTTATTATATATTATACAAATACTGACATATACCATACTGAATTTTCAACTCAGTTGAGAACAGGGTTTTGAAGTGTATAATATGAATTTAAGTTTTATGCTTGTTTTCTTTGATTTTCCAATGAAGTCATGCAAAGGAGAACGAAACCCCTAGAATATCTAATCATTGCATAAGTGAAATGCTGTGTTTGGTGGGTGGTGGTAAGTCATCACCGCGAAGGGAGGCAACACCATATCAACAACATTTCAGGGATAAGACACAACAGACCCAAAGAACTATCGTTTATAGACAATTTTCCCGTTATGTATTTGTCACGATGTATATTTATTTTTTTGTAATTGAGTATCCGCATGGACGAATCTCATTAAAAAAAAATTCAAGAAAAAAACATAATTGCTTAAAAAATCGAAAGAATTTTTTTCATTTATTATTTATTGATGATTAAAAGAATAATAATGACTCAAAAATGAAGAGAAAAAAATATTTCAATTTCATACTACGTACCTACGATGTTATTTCAGAAATCTCATTAGGCCTGTTTTTTTTCTTCGTCTCTTCTTCTTGTATTTCTTCTTCTTCGTCGTCTTCTTCTTCTTTTTCCATTTCATATTTGTCAACTAATGTAAAACGGAGAGAAGGCTATTTTACCATTTAGGGTACTTGTGCATAACTTAATAATTTTTGATATATGGTATAGGTAATTTATTTTGGTTTTATAAATGACAGAAATATCGGCTATTTGCGTGTTTTTCGGTACGTTGTCATTAAACAGGAATCTGAATTTATTTTGTTTTAGTGACACTCTCTAGGAAATTAAGTTTGATGCTCTTATTCGAGACTACAATTCTTTTTTTATATTAATTTTTGTGTAATAAACGTAATTTGCAAGTTCAAAAGCCGCTGTGCCAATTATCTATGCAAATCAGAGCTTTATTGCAATCTGCGATTAATGGTCATTTCCTCATTTCATTATTTTATGTAAACTCTGCCAACTGTTAGATTTTTAGAATGTAAATGCAGCAGTAAAGTAAAGCTGCAAATCGTTTCTGTCTATCATGGTCGTGGAGTACAGATGTACTTACTGTCGCCGGATTCACATTGCGCGAAACTCTTTCTCCAGTCCAGTCTATTATTAATTTTCGAGTTGTGTACACGTTAAGTCACTTGGGCGTCTTGCATATTGTTTTTGTATTTTTATTTTATTTGTTGTACTGTATTGTTAATATTAATTTAATAATAAAGCATGGCAGACGTACGCAGGGGTAGAAAAAGGCCATTTGCTGACAAAGTGAATAAATTCATAGGTGAATTCTCGGATTTTTCTATGATGGTGCTAAAATAATTTTTAAAGTGTGCGAGAAAGATTTGATGTGCTGGGATAAGCGTGATTGTGGACTTCACGTAAATAGTGTACACCATAAAAATAAAAAAAATTGCGTGCCTTCGACAACACAGTTTATGTTTGATTTACTATTAATGCTGATTGCCTGTGATGTTCCGCTGCACATAGTCAATAAACAACCATTTCGAGAGTTCTGGAATAAATACAATGCCCAGCTGAAGTTACCAAGTCGCAAAACGTTATGTAACTATCTACCAACTGTACACATAGACATGGTAAATAAGATGACATGTGAATTAAGAAATACACGGCTGTGGTTATCTGTTGGTGAGACAACAGATTGTAAAAAAAATTCTATTTTAAATGTTATAGGTACGAGTACTGGACCCTCTTAAACCGGCAGTTCCACTGTTACTAGCTAGCAAAAGACTAAGTCAGTGTACTAGCGAAACAATTACCAGGATGGTGCTGGAGACGTTAGACAAATTTGAACTATCAAAAAAGTCAAGTGTTGATGTTTGTGACTGATGGCGCCGTGACATTGCGTTCGGTAGGCCGTTCTTTGCAAGAACAAGGTTGTACGTTTATACATGTTACGTGTAAAGTGCATGCTTTACATCTTGTGGCAGAAACTATTCGAAAAGGTTTTCCAGAGGTGAATGTATTAATAGCAAGTACAAAAAAAGTGTTTCTTAAATCTCCTAAACGTCTCCGTGCATTTCATAGCAAGTGTGCCGGTATTCTTGAACCACTACAGCCAATTCTTACACGTTGGGGAACATGGTTGCAGGCAGCTTTTTATTATGCTGAATATTTCCTACAACCAAAAGTTGTGATATTACAATTCAATCCAGATGAGGCTGCAGCTATTAAGGAAAGCCAGACAAAATTCGAAGATATTTCCGTTGAAACAGCTTTAAAAAATATTGCGAAGAACTATAAACCATTACATGAAAGCATAAAAAAAAATAAAAAACAGTGCGTTGTCGTTAGCGGAGTCACTGCAAATAGTGGACGAAGTAAATCTACTGCTACATGCTATAGGTGACGCAACAAATGATCTCGTTAAAAAAAAGTTCGCAAGTATGTTAAATGAAGACACCGATTTGACCAAATTAAGACAAATTATGTGATGTTGCAGCCCCAGATTCGTTAAGTGCGGTCAAAGACTATTTTACGTATGCGTGTATTACATCAGTAGATATCGAACGGTCGTTTTCAAAATATAAGAATATATTTTCACCAAACCAACATCACTCATGGAGACAACCATAGAAACATACCTGATGCTGCAAAATGGCTACACATCTTCTCCAGTTTGTGATAAGCAAGCTAGTTCATCAAGCTAGTTATGAGGGTAACATTGTTATAAATTGTAACAGTTTATTGTTTCTCATATTAGTTAATTTCGCGTACGCCACTGTCCCAAGGAACATTTTTGAGAGCCCCACTAATAAGATATTTAGAGAAATATCCATTGAACTCAGTTGTTAAGATTTTTTTAACACCGTGCCTTAATTTTTAAATTTATCACTAAGTACTATGTACTTATAAGAAAAAAGCCGAGGTGACCAGCGATCAGCCCTATTGATGAAGATGGACGAGAAAATTAAATTCATTGCACCCTCCCCCACACGACGCCCTAGATATTCAGTGAATATTATTTATATTTTATATTTATGCAGACTACATTAGAAACTATAAATTATTAGCAGATTGTGTAATAGAAAATAATATTTGAAAGGAAATGATTTTCACACACCTGTGTTTTGGAATCATTTTAACACCTTATACACTAGAGCCAAATATCAATTATCATTTTGAAACTTTATTAAGTTACTTAATTAACAATAATATAAATAATAATATTAAAAATGATGTTTTTTTTTTATTGGAAAATGGTATGCAGCAAATGGCCTCCACTTTCAACAACGCTAAACAAAATTACCCATTACATTATGTAACATATGCTCTGGTATTATGCGAATTTCATCCTCAACACTATCTTTTGAGGTTATCAAGATATCTTGGCCTGTTTTCATATACGTTGATCTTGAGGTAATTCCTAAGAAAGAAATCGGTTATAGATCAGGCGATCTCACTGGCCATGGCAAATCTCCACCACGTTAAATTAATCGTTGCGGGAGAAGTTCCAGCAGGATTTCCATGGGAATTGTTGCTTTATCACTTGTAGCATCGTCTTGTTGGAACCAATATTCTTCAGGCAATTGTTCATCTTCAGGCTTAAACTATTCTTATTCGCATAACTTTGACAAATTACAGCATTTGTTCGAAAAAAAATGGTCCAGTAACGCTTAAGCTTAAAATTGAGCACCACACCGTAACTTTAGGTAAATGGAGTGAATTTTGCATAGCCCAATAATAAAAGTTTTGCCGGTTAACGTGGCGATTTAAGTGATAAATCGTTTCATTACTCGTAAATAGATATTCCATGATATCAAGATCTTCCCTTAAGAAACGCTAAAAAACTGAGAACGAGCCAGTTTATCATTATCGGGTAATTCTTGGACAAGAGCCATTTTGTAGGAATAAAATTTTATTTTGTGTAGCATTTGCCGGATACTTCTTGTCCTTGATAAATTTAGTATTGATGCGTGTTGTATAGAGCGTTGCGGACATCGAATAGTAATCTCAACTCCTCTTGGTTTTCAATAGTGCAAACCGATTTAGGAGCTCCCGTTTGTTTTCCATCACACACTGATCCTCTTGAATACCACTTCAACCCATTTTTTATGGTAAATCGTGAAGGACAATTTCGAACAGACACGACGTCGAAAACAGTTAGAATTATTGATTGAGTTTCCACAAAATTCTCGACACAAAATATTCTTTGTTGAATAGAGTACGAATTCATTTTGAAATATCAAACTACATTGAAACAACTCCAGATTTTACTTTATTATGTAAACACAACATCATAGATACCTTTGCCATTTTACTTTTTTTACTGTTGTTTGAAAATCATAATTGACATTAGGCTCTCACTGTTTAAGGGAATTGACGCATTTTCTAACCAAGTGCGTCAGTTTTTTTTTTATTTTTGCGAGAGAAAGGCTTTGCCTCTATAACGGAAACGCCACATATGAATTGTTCTTGTAATTACTGAACGCACTTTACTTAATAAAAATGTATGCCACTCGTGATTAAGTTATGTTGTTATGAAGTGCTTAACACAAATAATTGCTGAAAATTATTCCTTAATTATAACTGTAATAATCAATGCAGGCGGATGAAAAGTCACTTATGTTACTAAATACAAAATAAATATTTTTAACAACAGGTGCACGAAAAGCTGGAGGCAATTTATGTGGCAACCCAGCAAAATCGCTGATGTACGTTATTTTAGTCAATTGTAAATTGTATGTATTCTCCCTTATCGAAAATAAACCGAACATACTCCAACATGCCCATCAATTTCGTCTAATTTATTGTAAATACCACTTTATATGTAAGATGGAAATAATGCCACAGTACAATAATTGGTCTCTTATCAACAAACGCAGAAACAAGCTAATGATTTTCTTCATTATCTAAATATGCGTAAGGAGGTCATAAAGTAAAACGTAACTAAATTAATGGACTGCTCTTTTCCATGTTACAATTATCAAACACGGATGTACATTTACACACAATGCGTAGTCTTGAAAGGTGGGTGGACCTCTCTGGGGACCGTCCGGAAGGTTACAAGATACAATACCGTCACCGTAGATGGGGTTTTATAAAGTGCCACCAAAGGATCTTTTATTATTCATTGTTTTTACATGTTCCAGCATGTTAAAGGAAATGAGATTCATGGTCTTCTTGTTTGTTCGTTTCAAATTCAGTACAGCCGTATATTGAAAACCTTGTGATTAAATCCATAAAGGAAAGTGTGCGCATTTAATATACATTATTTCTGTTTGAGCTTTCCCCGGTTTTAGCTTCTATTTGCAGAATATTTAGCAGAGTATTTAAATTGGTGTAATGGTTTTTCAATTCATTTTAATAAAAAAATTCTAATGATTTTGGCTTAATTCTGAGAGAAGAAATTACTAATTAATTTTCGCATATTATTAACATCGTTAATGTTACAATAATTGTTTTAAGAAAACATCGTTCATAAATAATAAAACCAGGTATAATAATAAGAAAATTATATTTCTAATGAAAAGGTATTACTCTTAAGGAAATTAATTAACAATTAGGTTGTAATGATTTCATGAAAACGGCTAAATTATTTTAATAAATTATTTCCGACATAGCACATGAGACATATTTTATAATAACAAAGAAAACTATCTATCCCGATACCATAAACTTAAGACATTACATTTTTGAGCTCCTTGGTACTAGATGGCTTTGACTTAAATATTATTTTATGTTGTTCAACCGCTGTTAATACTAAAGGATCATTAACAGATGTCGTGCCGGATGATGTGTCACGATTAATGAAAATTGACGAATCGGTTCAATAATTATATTAACACTTTATAAACATGGAGCACAAATAGAACCGAAAATTATTTATTATTTTGTTGCTTTAACGTTGGTTTTGTGTATCATTTGTATTTATATCATATGGTGATTTATGGTACGGAGTGGATTCGACTTCGAGGTTCGGTATATATGCCAATATTCGATACTATGAGCTGAAAATATAGATACTTTGAAAGTATCGAAGTATCGGTAGCATCCCTAATTAACCTTCAACAAAGCAGTAACACAACTATGATTGGGACGAAATCCTGATTGATTTTCTGATATAATGTTGCAATCACGAAGATATTCTTCTTTCATTTGTTCATTTAATACATGTATTCCAATAATTTCGACAATACTGATAAAATACTTATCGGCCTTAAGTCTTTTAGCTCTTTGGGATCCTGTATTTTAGGCAATGGCAAAAGATGCACAATTTTCCGATTCGATGGGAAAACATTAAATTCAATGCAATAATTTACTAGATGTGTGAAATAAGATATAATAAATGGATAATGCAATGTCATATGCAAAGAAATATTGTCGGAAACAATAGAATTGGTTTTTATATTAAATAAATATATTTTTTGTAACGCCATATCCTAAAATGACATTTATTGGACAGTTTCAATGAATCAAAACAATGTCATTATTGACAAGTGAAAAATAAAGAAAAAAGTGTGACATAAGGAAATTTTATTTCACAGTGTGAAATAAAACTTAATAGTCAACAGACAACAAATTAAAGTTCTTACATCAAAATATGAATAGTTTTGTTACTAACATTATTTATATTTATTCCTGGAATTATAGGTTTCATATGCGAAAAATATTTGATTTATTTATATTAATATGGTGGTTGATCTGATTTTCACCAACGACTACATCGGCAGACATAGTCACTTCTGTAGTATTGTTTGATACTATCTATTTTGAAATTTCTTTTTTGTTCTGGATGCTATCTTCTTCAGCAACTGTTGAGGATTTCCATTCCCCATGATGTTTTAAGGTAAGAATATCAGCACCAGAACCAGCCAATAGTGATGCTGAAGATCTCCTAAAGCTGTGACCCGTATATTGCTCAGGATTAGATAAGTTAAGGTATTTAGCTATAATACTTGGTATTTTCGAAAATGTATTAACACCAATTCTTAGGACCGTACATTTTTCGCCTCTATATTGAAGAAAAACCCTTTGTGATTCACATGAGCAGGGCGAATAACTGCATATTTATCATAAATATTTAGTGGATTTATTCCATTAACTGTCTCACCAATTACATCTTCTAGTAAAAAACGTTCGACATCTGCTCTGTCAAAAACTATAGATTTCTTAGCTCTATACCCAGTGGATTATTTTTTCAAAAAAGCTTTTACTTTTGATAATTGGATACATCTACATTATTCTTGACATTCAAAATTGCTTTAAGCATCGAAAACTTGGACCAGAGACATGAACATTTTAAAGTTTTTGCTTTTTCAGATAGATAAGTCAAAACAACAGACTCAAATATGTTAGTCACAGTTTTCTGCTTACACCAGTGCATCATATTCTTTTTCGTACAATTTTCTAGATTTCGCTGGTAATAAATTTAAAGTTACAGCAATTGCTTGCTGCCTGATTTCCGAGGAGTACCAGGAATAAAATCTTCCTCACTATCACTCATTTTGTTCCAAATAATAATTATTGTAAAGTAGAATGTTTCAAATGCGACGTTTAAATCTTCAATGTTTAGTTGTTTCATTATTGGTTTCTATGAAAACAGCAATAGAATTTAGTCATTATGATAAGGTAACTTTGTCAATTTGGCGTATTTTTACAAGATTATACTGTTTTCTAATTTCGAATAGCGATACAAAAAATTTTGTATATAACTCGAGACAAAATGTATTTTTTTTCTCATGTGGTTTATAGCACTCGCCTTCGACTCGTACTATAAACGCCCCACGTAAAAAAAAACACCGTTTTAGCCACTTGTTATATAAAATACTATTAATTGTGTCAAAGTGCGAAAATAAAACTCCTACATTTGGCATTAAATTATTACCATAAACTCAAGATATTTTTATTCGGATTTTTGTACCGTTTGCTAATATTTCTAAAATATTGAATGATTTTATGAATATTTGAAATGTGACTGGGCATACCAACATCTTTATTTTTTTAGAATGAATATTCAGATCTTTCAGCCTTCTAAATTAATTTTCTGTTAGTTAGTTTTCTCTCAAAACACTCATTTTTCTCATGTTTTAATACTCGATTTGAACAATTTTTTAACCTCTTGCATTCTTCCTAGTCAGTATGACATTTTGTTTTTTATATTTAGCTAAGGTAATCCCTTAATTTAAAAATTAGTTTATTTATTTTATTTATCTTATTCTTCATTTTGTACAAATGTTCACTTTCATATTTTAGGTTTAATTATCTTCTAGGAGAACTATTCCTAAATTTATTACTGCCCACTTCATAGCGAAAGTAAATAGAAGTCAGTCGAAGTTGGTGCAAGTCAGTGGGAGTCATAGGAAAAAGTAGAAGTCTGGTGTATAAATTTCGACCGCTGCTGCTTGCCTCTCGTAGTTCATTTACTTTAACTGCTTTTATATTTAATTTAAATGTATCATAATTTGAGTCCAATGAGTATATAATTAAAGCAGCTAACTATAGCAATATTAAAAGTACAGAAGAGTTGGGATATTTGAGGCATCCCTGAGAGTACTGATATGGTCTGAAGCTATTTATTTTTACAGTATCAGATAGAAATTGCATTATGCATTACGTACATACTCAATGTTGTACAAAAAAAGGTTAACACTAGAATTCGTACCATATAAAGGGCTAATATCACCTAAATCTTTGTATGTCTTATGACTACCAACAGATTAAATATATATTTTTCCTAATTTACCTATAGTTACAAAATTCCAACAAACATAATAAGGTGCGGCGATGGCAATAATAGCGATGTTTCAAAATAATAATATTTAGTAATTTTAACAAATTGCTGCTAAATATCCAGTTAATGCACCATAAATCGTGTTTGGTTATATCAGAAATCAATCAATCCACTACTCTTTACAGTTTATTTTTAATATGATAATTATTTATTCGATATTATGAATTAATAACTACATCCGTAGAGCCCGTTCATCTTTCATTTAATTTATGATTTTTTTGTCTACAATGGTTTCTCTTTAATTAGTATATAACTGTAAAATAAAATAGATACATACGACTAACGTTGAATACATTGATTTTAAACGGCAGAAACATTGTATTAGCAAAATACTTAATTATAAAATTAATTTTTAATTATATACAAATTATTTTTCAGTCATTAGTAATTATTTGCTTTTATTTCAGAACTTTTTCATTGGTTTCTAAGATCTTAATGACTCTAATATGTTACGTACACTGTAGGATAAAAAGTGTGCTGGGATGAGGATATTTAAAACATGTTATTTAGGAACGTTGCACCACAGAATAAAAAACGGTAGATCAACACATGTGTTTAATTTATGGTAATTACCAATGACGGTAATATGGTAGCTAGGCCATATACCGTAAAGTTAAACATATTAAGTTATTTTTGTTTCAATGTTGTATTCTGACTATCACCTAATTAGTCAATTACTTATAAAATGTATCCAAATTGAAGAACACTAGCAGTTGTAATAAACTGAATTCAGGCGTTGCCAAATGCTAGGACCTATTTTAATTACGATTAGTTTAATATATTGAGTGGGCCAAAACAGAACATGAAAAATATGAACTTTTTCCAAAATTGTTGAGAACTCTCCGATTTTTTTTTTAAATGAACGTGTTACGATTAATTCTAATTTTGTAATTAATATTGTTTTAAATTTGTGTCTTAAGTTTAGAAGATGATCAAAAATATAAAAATAAATTGGTTGTTTATAAACATTTGCCAAGGGATTTGGCGTTATTAGCTAATAAATTCGATACGTTATAAGTTTAAGAACTTAAGTTTTATTAATTAATTAGTCTATCTTTACATATTTTGAGAAATTATTATTGTTAGTGTCTTTTAATTTGTAGACTACAAGTGTATAAATAAAAAACATATATTTTTTTGTCCTTAAATCCATCTGGAGATGATTAAAACTAAACTTATGCTAACAATCTACCCTATATATACCTAAACTATTGTCACGGTTCACCAAACCGTCACGGTTTGGTGAACCGTGACCCACTAACCAATAAAGCGGATTATTTGGGATAGGCCCTCTGTCACTATTCATACTATTTTTACACTTTATGATTTCCAAGCTTTCAAATGCATCCAGCTGTCTAGTATTTGTTACATCCTTAATTAATCTAAAATTGCTAATATCTATTTTATGGTTGTTCTCAAACGCATGTTGGGCTACACTAGACTTATCTGTTCTACCATATTTGAGATGGGCCATATGCTCTTTGAATCTAGTTTGAATTGATCGTCTAGTCTGTCCAACATACTTTTGACTACAGTCCTTACAGCTAATTTCGTAAATCCCCGACTTTTCGTTTGTTTCAGTTTTGTCTTTTGGATTGACGTTGTTGTAGTTTGTTTCCCAATGAATGAACCACTGTCATATCTACATCTTTAAAAATCTTACCAATACCACGGTTGAATCGAAGATCGAATGGTATCGATACAAATTTCGGCTTTTCTCTTTCATTTTGAAAGGTCGAGGAATTTCGAAGCGACTTTTTAAACTTTCGTTTCCTAATTATTTTATCAATTAAACTTACATAATATCCATTACTCGCAGCTATATCCTTAATCATTGCCTTTTCTTTTTCAAACCTCTCCTTATTGAAGGGGAACCTTAATAGATGATGGACTAGAAAATTAAAATTCGCCATTTTGTGTTGAGCATAATGGTAAGAGTCCTTAGAGATATATCTTGGAGTACTGGTATCTTTTCTGTGTATGTCAAATTCTAACTTATTTTTACTATTTCTAATTACTAATACATCTAAAAATGGTAGTTGTCCAGAGTTGTCAGTTTCATATGTGAATTTAACTGACGCGAAACTACCGTTTAATTTAGATACAAAGTTATCAATATCAGCGACCTTTGTATCGAACACTGCAAAAATATCATCCACATACCTAAGCTAAACCCTTGGGAAATACTCGAATTCTACTTTTACTTCCGTCTCGAATCTGTTCAGGAAGAGACTGGTCATTAATGGTGACAAAGCCTGTTGCTGTTCCTTCATGTTCTTCGAAGAAATTATCGTTGAATCGAAAACAATTTTGTTTCATGCAAAGTTTATTGAGTGTAAGATATTCTTTTACTACATCTTGACTGAGATTGTTTCATTCGAGTAGATCCTTAAGGTAGTCCAAGGTATGTGGTATCGGAACACTTGGAAACAATGAACAAACGTCAAAAGAGATCAAAATTTCACCTTCTTGCAACTGAATATTTTTCACTTTATTAATGAAATCGTTGGAATTAATCACAGAGAAACTAGGTGGTGCAATAGGTAAATTTTCGTACTTTTTTGTTAACCATTTTGATAGGTGGTAAGTCGGCGATCCGATTGCTGAAACAATAGGACGTACCGACTTTTCTCGTTTATGTATTTTAGGCAAGTAGTAAAATCTAGGTACACTTGGGTTAGATACATGTAACTTCCTACTTAAAGCTGGAGTTATAATGTTGTTGCAGGATTTAAGTACATTTCTTACTTCAGTAACCATTTTTGGTAATAGATTTCTAGAAACTTTTTAATAAGGACCATTACTAATCAGATTGTCTACCCTTTCATAATAATGCTCTTCACCTAAATAACAACCTTATTGCACTTATCAGCTTTTTTAAAAACAATCTTTCTCACGCAACTGTTTGATAATTTGTCTGTCTTTTGTAGATTATTAATAATTAGAAATAGTAACAATAAGTTAGAATTTGACATATACAGAAAATATACCAGTACTCTAAGATATATCCCTAAGGACTCTCACCATTGTGCTCAACACAAAATGGCGAGTTTTAATTTTTTAGTCCATCGTCTATTAAGCTTCCCCTCAATAAGGAGAGGTTTGAAAAAGAAAAGGCATTAATTAAGGATATAGCTACGGGTAATGGATATTCTGTAAGTTAAATGATAAAATAATTAGGAAACGGAAGTTTAAAGAGTCGCCTCGAAATTCCTCGACCTTTCAAAATGAAAGAGAAAATCCGAAATTTGTATCGATTCCATTCGACCTTCGATTCACCCGTGGTATTGGTAAGATTTTTAAAGATCTAGGTATGACAGTGGATCATTCATCGGGAAACAAACTACAACAACTTTTAAGCAATCCAAAAGACAAAATTAAAACAAACGAAAAGTCGGGGATTTACGAAATTAGCTGTAAGGACTGTAGTCAAAAGTATGTTGGACAGACTAGACGATCAATTCAAACTAGATTCAAAGAGCATATAGCTCATCTTAAATATGGTAGAACAGATAAGTCTAGTGTAGCCCAACATGCGTTTGAGAACAACCATAAAATAGATATTAGCAATTTAAGATTAATTAGGAATGTAGCAAATACTACAGCTGGATGCATTTGAAAGCATGGAAATCATAAAGTTTAAAAATGGTATACGAATAGTGACAGAGGGCTTATCCCAAATAGCCCGCTTTATTGGTTAGTGAGTCACGGTTCGGTGAACCGTGACAATAGTGTAGGTATAAACAGGGTAGATTGTTAGCATAAGGTTAGTTTTAATCATCTCCAGATGAAGCCAACTTGGTTGGCGAAACGCGCGTCGAGGGCAGTGTATAGTGTTTTGATGTTTTGTGTAAAACTACGTCAGTGTTATCTTCACATCAGAGGTTCCAGCCCGCTCCAGGATTTAAATCCATGTTTCATTGCGTAAAGCGATATTTTAAATTGCACTGCAAAACAATAATTGAAAACATTGTGGAATTATTTTTGTATAGGTATGTAGGTATCTATCCATTACTGTATACATCCTGTATTGTAATATTAAAATACAAATAACTACAAAACGATGGTTCCTATCGAAATTTAATAAGAGCACCATTTTTATGCAGTTTTTAATACTGGTGCCTTTTGCCGTTTTAAATGTTTAAAAAAATAATATAAACAAATTATAGCGAAAATTCACCATCACCCCCTCCGTAACTATCCCAACAACACATGATATTTGGTTAAAAATTTGACAAAATATGTAACATTATAAAATTAATAAATGGTCCAAATTTAATTTTTGCAAGTTAAGACGTTTCGAATTTATTGACAAATAACTATGTAGTACTTACTTCTTTTAAGGCTTTGTAGCTCCCTTAGGAACTCATTTAAGGCAAATGTTAATATACAAAACTTTACTTATTTTTTCTAGTTCTACCACCGCCTTGAAGGAAGGTACTTAATTATGGAACACCCTGTATAGCGTAAATGTTACTATAGATAGATTGGTGAATGGTTTTTTTAATATAAGTTTGGAATATTAAAATAAAATAAATTCCTAATCTTCACGGAATATTAAAATAAAAGCTAACACAGAAAAATGAACATACTTAATTTTAAACTAAAAAATTTACTTCTAAAACAGAAGTATTTATTAATGGCCATTTGTAGCAATGTGAGTCAGTTTTGAATTCGGTATGCCTCCTTGAGTACATTTCGCAAACAAAGAGTTAAATTTGATTCAGAGTTAAACCTTGTTCATACAAGTCATCCTCATCAAGTAAACATAAATATGATTTTTTTTATATCACAACTCTGGACAATTTTCAACCCAATCAAAACCCCATAAACCTAAGTCTCTAATGACTCCCATGATGTTTACGAAATACCATGCTCGGACAGTTTACAACCTTGCATTGAACAAACAACCAGACGCATTAACAAAAGAGTGTACAAACATCGTTTTGCTGTCAGAAAATCTGATCGTATCTCATCCCTTAACTAGCACCATCTCCAAATAGGATATAACATAGACTTCGATAATTCAAAAACAGTAGCATTCATCTATTCCCTAAAAACACGAACAATTCAAGAAACAATTGAAATCGAGAAGCGTCCCAATTGTATAAACAAATGAGATGACTGTCTTTGATTTCTTAATGCCTGGACATCACCAATCTCTTGATTACCTACACGACCTTCATCCTTAGCTCGCAGTTCTCCAGAATATACCCAGAATGTTTGTTCTTCTAGGTTTTAATGATGACAAAGAAAAATCGAGTTATAAATTGCACTGATATCAACTCGGTAATGTAGAGGCCAAATAATCACAGGGTGAGCCTTCATAAAGTGTACATGGGATAATAGTGAACAAAGGACACTAGGATGTGTCCATATTCGCCATTGACAACACTTAATTAAATATTGCCCTCTATTGAGATACAGGGTATTTTGACACTATTTTCAAGTAATTCCACCATATTTTCCGTGTATCTGCGATATGAGCACGTTAAATGTTCATACCCCACGATAAAGTAGGGGTTTGACTAAATTTCCTGGTTAGGGGTACCAGTTCTTATACAAGAACTAATGATCTCCTAGCTTTTGCGGTTGGCCTTGATAGATAAATGATATAAATAGAGGGAGAAAGTAAGATATTTAGATTTTTCGATATTAAGGGTTAATAAATTTGCACCCAAAAACATCTTTACAGTACTGAAACTAGTTCTACTTGTTAACTTATACATCAAATTTCAACTTCCACTTTTGAAATGTAAAACAGTGCCATCAGCATACATATGATACTATTTTGCCATCTGTGTTTAATTTATATGTATATTAGAACCATAATAGGACCCAGTAATGTACCTTGTGGAATTGCCATTTTCCAATTTCTTTTCCAGCAAATGAATTACTAATTTTTACACATTGATCTCGCTCTGAGATAGTTACTAAAAAGTTGTAATACGTTGTATACCAGTACCTTTCATTTTATTTAACAGTAGACACTAGACACTAGATTTCTAAATATGAAACAACTAAGATATTTTATAATCTAAGATTAAGTGAGTGGCATTCATGCCCCCTGTGTATTTATTTAAATTATAATTTGCTGTTTTCTTACATAAATATTTGTCTAGAAGTTCATCTAGACCGCCACTGAGTGGTGATATTGGAAAATTGATCCAATCTAATTTTCCATGTAAACAAGTCAACACATAAAATACAATTTCAGGTGATTGATCTAAAAGTAACATGCAACCTACTAGGCATATCATAATTTATAAATAAATTTTAGACAAAATAATTATTCGCTTTTGTGTAGCTCACGTGATTCGTTTTAATTATTTATTTTTATAATATATTTTTTCAAATGTTTGGAATCACACTGGAAAAAATGGGATCGCGTGACTTTTGGCCCTCTCTGTGTAACAATTCTTCATCTACTGTGAAAGGAAGTCATGAAACACATTTTCGACTGTCAGTCAAAAAGGCAACATGTTAAAGCAATCAGCTTTTACAATCTAGGCAATTTATTAAATTACCAGTGTAATTTTGTAAAACAATACCCACCAGGAAAAGGAAATCAGGTAAAACCCTATTATTAATTTGATCTCCGATTAAATTATCTGTTTAAATACATATCCAGTGTATTCAGTTCATGAAATTGGTTAGATTTCTGCTGTTAAGTTTTGATAAACAACATTAAATATATGTAAATCATTACCTAACATATTATTATTATTATATGTATAATAGTATCACCTGCGGTACTATAAATTTGGAAATGCTTAACATAACAAATTACTAGAAATAACATTCATCATAATATTTCTGCATTAGTACACGCACCAAGGAAGCAGGAAAAATATAATGATAGGTAGGTATGTGTGTTTCCTTTATTTATCTGATCAGGATAAGAATTTTACGAGGTATTTTACGACTTGGAATGAATAATATATACGATTTTTGTGTAAGGAAATTAATTTTGTTTTGTACAAAGAGAAAATAAATTTGTTTTCATGCGTTTTGTTACAAACCCAGATAATATAATAACTGATTTGAAAAATATGGACCACCGGATATTGTAATCTTAATAGCATAATACACATAATTAATTTAATATATCTGTGTAAATGTAACAGGTATTGTGGCTTAAATGAAGCGGTAATTTATGATCATAGAAAATTCATTAAAAAAATGTATATGTGTGGGTCAAAAATGAAGAAGAACTATGTTTATATGTTTAAAAAATATTCCTTAGCTCGTACAATAGTAATTCCTCAATTATTACAAAATTTTCAGTTAGCTTCCCAGTGCATTATAAGTTTTCAAAACTCTGGCAAAAATAGCTCACAGCAAGTACAGTCTGGCAAAACCATTTTATAAATATTGTGAAAGAGCATAGTGTTGTACTTAATTTTCAATGTAATAAAAATAAAAGTCATAAAATTTAAAAAATGGAAATGAACAACAAACTGAAATGTAATACAAACCACATGTAAACATACATACTTATCATTATAAGTTTATAAGGTGCAGATAAAATGAAATAAAATGCATCAGAGAGTTTAATCTTATTGTTTAACACTTATTGGTGACCGAAATTGGTGATTCATAAGCATCACATCATTTATTTCTGAGATACCTACAAATCTAAAATAGAAATAAAATAGAGAAGTTAAATTTTTGGAACCATTGTCGTCGCTAGAGTTAAACTCAAAAATTGTATCAATAATCGAGATTTTTTTCAACTAAATTTCTTTACATAAACATTTTTAATCTTTCTGACTATTGTCAAGCGATTTTTTAAGTGAACTTTTACATATTGTTGCTCTTATGGGTTGTGGCCAGCTTTTTCACCTTCTATTAAATTTATTTGGTAGATAATGTCCGTGGATATAATATAATTATTGTAATCATAGAATTTATTTACAGAATACATTTCATAGTAGATGGAAAAAACAGCCCTTAATATAATAAGTACTTATTTTTACCCTAACTTCCTAACAACAATGTTATTTAGATTTGGGCCAAAGATTTGTCAGTTATTGAGGATCATATCAGAAAATAATTCAAATTCGACAGAAACTCTCTAGGGACTATAAATCATTATTGTTTTATATAATTTTAATGTTTTTCTTCTTACTTATACAGGGTGGGGAAATAATGCGTCCGTAGTATCCAAGTAGCATTTTTTAAATGAAATGCCATGTATATCAGAACATTTTTTGAAACATCTTTATGACCTCCTTTTACTTCTGACTTTCTCCCAATCACTTAGATGTAATGATTTTTCTGTTGAAATTATACTATTTACACGTGTATATTAAAAATATCACTACAATCACAACTATCGATTTTAAGAAAAAATATGTTAGAACGAGTTATAAGACATCTGTGTGATGATACCCTTTTTAATTTTGGACGATGTGATGTAGGATTGAAAAACGAACTTTTTTTTTCTACATTCTGTGGTTATTTGTGACCATTTTCAATTTATTGACAATAACTGCAAAATGCAGAAGTAAAAATTAAAAATGAGGATTTTTTTCAAATAATTCAAGAGAAGCGTGTTACATGATGCCCATAAAAACATCAGACCAACAACAATCCAAAATTTGAAGGAAAGATTAATAAATACCTTTAGCAATTTTATGAACAATAGAAACCTCATTTCAAAGACCCGTAGAAATATGTGTCAATCAAGATGGCCAACATGTGAAGCACTTTTTATAATATCTTCTTTTGAATTACAAAAAACATATTTTTAATTTTTATAGCTGAATTTTGCAGTTATTGTTCAATAAATCGAAAATGGTTACAAATAGTCGTAGAGATATACGTACAAAAAAATGTTCATTTTTCAATTCTACATCACATCGTCTAAAAATATAGGGTATTCCATTTGAAATAATTGAGAAAAATCAGTTCAAAGCGTTGTAAATTTAAAAATTATTTTTGGCCACTCTGTATACCTTTAGGAAGTCAAAAAGGCTGAATGTCATCACACAGATGTCTCATAACTGGAACTAACATATTTTTTCTTAAAATCTACAATTGTGACGTGATTTTTTTTAATAATACACGTGTAAATGGCATAATTTCAACAAGAAAAAAAACCTTACGTCCAAATGGTTTGGGGAGAGTCAATAACAATACAGGATCGGAAGGAGGCCACAAAGTAAAATGTTAGTGGACCCTGTAGAAGGTTTTGGCTCACCCTGTATATTCGAAAATAATTTCCGGTTATAGAGTTTTTTGTCTAGTTTATTTTTGTTTTTAAATCAAGTTTCTAGCTATCATAGACCACGACATATTGCCTCACCCTGTATACTGAGATTAAGGAGAAAAAATAGTTTTTAAAATTTTGGTTTATAATTATTTATTGAACTTCGTCGTTTCGAAATAAATGATTTTATGTGTAACAAATGAATAAATAATATATTATTCAACTAGCTTGTAATAATAAGTAAACCACCCTAGAGATTAATGGACATTACATGCGAGTAGAATATTATACTTTATCCACAACTATTAAATAATAACAATTTTCGGGAAAATATCGCGATAAAAATTCTGACATTTGACTTTGACGTTTCAAATCAAATAGCAATTCCGTACTTTGACTGATATGTCATGGCACGTTCAATGAAATTGAACAAGTGATGAATGAAGTCATTATTCACTAGTGAATAATGCATAGCGTTATCCTTGAGGAAACACATGCATAATGGATACATTATTTAATAGTCGTGGATACATATGTTCATCTTATTACTGTATTATGAAGCTTGACGAAATAAACAAATATTAATTTATTAACTTTGTTGTTTTTATATTTTTACAATATTCTTCTTGTTCTGGACTTTTTGTTATAGGCAGATGTAATTATTTTAATTCACAAGAAATAGTTAGAAAATTAGTAGTTGATTGAGCCGTCATGAAAAACCATACTATTGTGGGCAGCTTGTTTGTGTACAATTTGTGTACAATTATAATACTTTTACACGCTCTTTAAACTACGAAGAAGCTGCCTATAATTATCATACATAGTTTAATTAACATTCCTTCATCTTAATTTTAAAAATAATTCTAATAAGGAATTAAACTTAAAAAACAAATTGCATTAAACAATGGCTATAACCCAACAATGATTGATAAGATTATTATTAAAAAAACCTATAAAAAGCTATATTAAAATTTACCAATAAAAAGAGTATTAAATTTTAAAACTTTTTCGTATTTTGGTAAAGATACATAATAAATTGCAAAAAACTTAAGGAAACAAAACACTTTTGATATTGCCTCCTATAAAATAAACAACAATTAAAAATAACGAAGACAAAATTAAAACGGAAAGTAATTCAAGTCTATGGGATTTTCTGTGGTACTTGCATTAAGGTATGCATTGGAAAAATTGGAAAAAATTTTAAGAAAATACTGTCTAAACATACAAGTTTTAAAAGTGGATGAGAAGATTTCATCTATGCTAATCACCTATTAGAAGAGAGTCATAGTTCTAACGATAATTTTGAAATTTTACGTGTAAAAAACAAACCATTAAATTACCACTATTAGAAACTTTGTAAATTAATAAACTAAAAGGCTAAACAGAGTATTAAATGATCATTGTAATTGTAATCTATATTATATTTATTTACTTATTAGTTGATTTTTTAATTTATTTTTTACATTTTAATTTATTTCTTATATTCTACTAATGAATAACATGTTTGTATATTTTTGTTGGATTCTTGCAAACTAATTGCTCAGTTATAATTTATTCAAAATTATTTTTATAACTTTATTGAACCTATTTATACCCTCTTTTGCATTGTAATGTGAATGTAAGTCTTGAACTCACATCCTAAGAAGCCACTGTGTTGGCGAAACAATTATCATGTTTTTTTATGTATTTTGTAAAAAACGTAAAGGTAAATAAAAAAATTATAAAGATCATAATACAAAATTTTGTTCAATGTCAACAAGAAAATTAAGACTCATGAAAAATTAGTCGCCCATAGAAACTCGTATGAAAAATATTTCATGCCATAGCAATTTTTTTTTTTTTGATAATACACAGTTGAGCAACTCTGAAGTTTCAAGTAATAGGTACAGGAGCTCACACTTCAAGCACATGCTCTACAAGTAATGTCACATAATTATAGGGTTTCTGCAATATAGTGTTATTCTAGAAGTTGGTATAATGGTCACTTTTGATGATGCAGGATGCGGATATTAACATCACTTAGTGTCGCCTCATGTAGTTTTATATGTGTAATTATCCTTCAGATTTTGTGTTTTTTTTGTTTCAATTAGTACCTGCTACCGACATTACTTAATTTGTTTCTTTTTCATTATAATTTATCACTAGTTTTGGTGTGTTCATTATATTTTTTGTTTTGGTGCCTAAGTGCGTTACACGTATTAAAAAAAAAATAGCTCAACGCAAAGACTAAGCGTGAAATTAGATAATTATACACTGTGGGCCAAATGACTTTGGATCCCTTTCTTAACTGTTGTAAAATATCATCAACGACATATGCGTCATTTAAGTCATTTTTTTTTAAATTTAATATAAACAATTCAACATTTAACATTTAAAATGATTTTGGATGTGTCCTCCATTTTCAGATACCACTGGTTGTATTAACTTTTTGTTTAACTTCTTGCAAGCTGTTTATTTTGATCTTCTACAAACCAGATTCTCTAAGTAGAAATCACATAAAAGAATACCGAGTTCATTGTGAAATCTATTACAAGTATAAGCAGATAGAACCGCCAAAAATTGCTTGTCAATTCGTAAACTCTTTTATTAGTTTTCTATTCCATTTCAAACTATATGATCTTTTTCTTTGATCAGTATTTGAACTGCAATAATTATAAGAAATGTCACCTGCCATCATATTACCTACGTCAAAATCTCAAGAAACAATCAAATTAATTTGGGTCGTAGTGTGACAGAAGCAGTCTTTTGGCAAGAATACGTAGTTAACAAATAACGTTGAAAGAATTGCAATAAGCAGGTGTACAGATGTATAAAAAATTTAGATACAACGCTCCTCCGATATTGAATTTGATAAACATTGTAGCTCCTTTATGAACTGATTTAAGGCAGATGTTTATAAACAAAACTCAACTTATTTTTTATAGTTCCACCACTCCCTTGAAAGAAGGTACTGAATTATGGGACACCCTGTATATTAGAATCCTTGGAACAACCTATAATAGAGCGGTTAGCCTTTAGGCGTGTTCTGAAGTATAACTCGACCCCTTGTGGCATTTAAATTTTCGAAGGAGCTGATCCATAGGGGGTGGGGTTGGAAGATGGTATGAAATTTGTAAGGCAATGATTGGTGTTTTAAAAACAGAAATCGACCTACTTGAAGATTTTTTCTAAAAAATTTCTGTCATACAGAATTTATTCCATTATAAGTTTCCATATTACACAGCTTATCAAATGCCCTTACAGAAGGAAAATAATGCAATATGCGCGCATTAAGGAAAATAATTCTACAAAAAAAACTATAAGCGTGAACGTTGTCATTTGCATATGAGCATCCGTTGAATTCTCCGACGCTACAAATTTTGTCACAATGAGTAGACAAAAAAACTAAAAGGAAATATTACCGAGGGCGTTTCTCTTCACGCTCTAAGAACCAACGTAACAAAAAATAAAGGTCTACATGCGATAACAATAAATCCTATTTGGAGGTTCAACGGTTCACAAGGTGTATAAAACGGTGGATTCTTCAAAAATCCGGAACGCTTATATCCGGACTAATCAAACAAAATAATTCTTAACGTGAATAATTCAGAGAATCCTGGAGTTGGATCGTTGAATTTAATAATGTCGTTTCCTTTATCTCTTTTTATGGATTTATTTTACAAACTTGCATATTAAACCAAGGGCTCGTATGCAAATAAAATACTTGGCTCATAAAAAATAGATGGGAAAACTGTGATAAGCTAAAGTTATCGATTGCAGTAAATTTGGTGGGTAACTAACTAAATTGTAAAAGTATTCGTATCTGGGAATTATGCATACTAGTTTAAAATATATGCCAATTTCAAACTTTGTGAAAAATCGTTCTCTACTGATTTTTGTCTAAACACCACTGCCAATTACTTGGGGATCAGAACTTCCTCACCGTAGTAAAACTCGACGTGTGGTGGAGTTTATACTAAAAGTAATTGATGTTTCAAAAAGATTTTGACGTTTCAAAAAATTCACTTTGACGTTTCAAAAGAGTCACATTTTGACGTTTCAAAAAAAGTCACTTGACGTTTCAAAAAAGTCACATTTTTTGGCGTTTCAAAAAAGTCACAATTTGATGTTTCAAAAAAGTCACATTGGTGGAATGTCACTAATATTTTTTTTAGACATTGGGACCGATTTTGTTCATCAACGAATTCAATCTCTTCCTTGACCTCTAGAATGTGTGTACCAAATTTGAAAACTTTATTTCAAAAACTGCAGCTGCTATCGCGAACCAGACACACAGACAGAAAATTTTTTCTGTCTGAAATTTTGTCTATCGTCACAATTCGTCGAGATTTGTCCAGAAATGCAATAAAAATTTTCAAAATTTTTTTCACGAATACATAATTTCCTCACTTTGAGGGGTGAAAAAAGTAAAACAAGTAATACAATTATTTTATTTATTTATTTATTATTATACACTACGCAACAGATAAAAATTCCATTTACTGGGTAAGAATTACAAAATACATTTATCGAAAAGATACTTAACTAACATAATATAAAAATTGCAAAAATAAAAAGAAAATACAATTTTAATGATAAAACCGTAATTATAAAACTTGTAAATTTAATTTCTTTATGGAAGTTATACTGCAGTTAAAAATGTCAATAAGTTTGCTAAAATTATTACAGTTACTGCATATTCTAAAAGCGAGTATTTCTGAACATTGTTCTAGGCATGGGCAGATAAAATATGTTGTTTTGCTTAGATGTCAATCTGAGAACATGAAAACTAAACATATGTAATATTTCATTACAATTAGTTCAACCATGAATTAATTTATAAAGGAACACAAGTTCAGATATATTTCTGCGAGCTTTAAGAGAAGTTATTGAAAATCTATTAAGGAGAGCGAGGAGCTTCAAGAGAAGTTACTGAAAATCTGTTAAGGAGAGCGAGCTTCAAGAGAAGTTACCAAAAATCTGTTAAGGAGATTGTCATGTGGGTAACCTGTAGCTGGATAGACTCCATCCGCCTTTGAATTGTCTCTAGGTTATTAATATGAATATTATAATATGGAGACCAAATAACGGAAGCATATTCAAGTCTAGATCTGTTGTAAGAATCATAGAGCAGTTTGATCATGTCAGTGTTATTAAAATCATGAAAGCTTCTCATCTTAGTTGTTAGCAACACACCATGTATGTATAAGCGCAGCTTGTAGAATTATGCTGTCTTTTTCTACAATTTTAGATCATCTGCAAGGAACGTCAATATCAACAACTATATCATTAATAAACAGATTGAAAAATAGTGAACCTAATACAGAGCCATGAGGCATTCCTGATTTTGTTGTGAATTCAGCTAATTGATGATCATCACATTCTACAAACAGTGATCTATTTTTGAGATAGGTGCTAAAAAAGTGCTGTAAGTTTTTTGAAAAACTAAATTTTGCGAGTTTCATTAGTAAAATGTTATAGCCTAAGCTTAACAAAGGCTTTCGAAAAGTCGGTATAAATAATATCGACCTGTGTATTGACATCAAAGGCAGTAATTATGTATTGAGTATGGCAAAACAGATTTGTTGTGGTCTATCTTTCACTTATAAAGCCATGCTGAAATTCTGTGATGTGTTTTTTCACGTGATTAAAAACTGAGTCATAAAGGAAAATTTCAAACATTTAGAAAGATTGTTGATAATTGTAATTTGTCTCTAGTTTTGTATATCATGCTTATCTCCTTTTTTAAAAATAGGAATAATTTTGGTCTGCTTAAATATGTCTCAATGAGAGATAAAAAGAATGGTTAAAGGTCTAGTAAGAATAGAAGCACAGTCATGAAAAAGAAAAGCAGGAATTTCATCAGGACCCATAGTACTATAAGCCTTGATATTTTTAAGGGCTTTGATGACGTCTTCTTAAGAAAATTATTCAGATTAAGAATATCGGAGGTTAAGTCAGCTGTCATATCTTGATCAGAACTTGCTATAGAGTAAGAATTTCGAAAAATTTTAGAGAAAGCATTAGTGATATCCTGAGTGCGGTATATCCATGTCCATCGTAGTACGTTATTGAAGTAAAATATTAGAATTATTTTTATTTTTTTACAAACCGCCAGAATTTGTTTGGATCGCTTTTAATACTACTTTCAATATTTTTACGATATAACTTATAATTATCGTGAATGTCAGATTTTATGTATCTTCTTAAAAATGTAAATTCCTTCAGAGCAACAGAATCATTAAAAGGTTTGTGGTCCTTCCAAGCTTTTTGTTTTAATTTTATACATTTATAATAATACTTGTATTATATAATGGAAGATATTTTCTATTACTTGTCTTAATCTTAGAAACAAATTCATCGATAAATTCTAGCAATTTACAACAAAACTTATCATAAGCCTCATTATTGTTAGTAATATTAAAAAAGTCCCAATCACAATTAAAAAATCGTTAATACAGCCCGATTAGAGATTAAATTATAAAACAAATAGTATTCGCAGCCTAAAATACCAAAAATGTGCATGAATACATATTTAGTCAATTTTTTCAAAAACCGTTTATTCAATCTAAAAAACCCAAGAGTCAGTTCTTGTTTAGACAGAAAAGACAATTAAAAAAAATCCGAAAATAACAAAAGCACAGTGGCGTACCTTATATTCATACAGTAATATTATTGGTACTACCCATACGAACGCCTCTGATGGAAGTAAATTAAATTTCGTATAGGTACATTTATTTATAGTACATAACCAATATTTTTATTTAATACTTATATTAAAACTTATGTATAGTAATATTGTGACGGGATAAAAGTTGTTCTTAAATCTAATAAATCTAAAATCTATACTTATTTGTTTATTAATATATCTAGATAAGTTGCCTTAGAGGATGTTATTTATTTTCATTCTTTGTTTTTATTAATTCACGTAAAACTCCTTTATGCCTATGGCATAAATAATTAACATTTATTTCCATGTTGTTGTCATCTTAATAATATTTTCATGCCTTTTAGCAAACATTCCAAGCTAAGAAAGTGGCGCCAGCGGAACACGAAGTTAACGGTACATAAACCTAATTAAGAAGTTGTTGTCAGCATTGAATTAAGTGATGAAATCTGTGTTATGGTAATTAGTAATAACAAAAATAATTCCTAATTTAAAATATTAATAATTTGTATTTGGAACTCTGCCGAATATACGCAAGTAATTAAGAATTTGCCTTAGATAGCAGCAAATATTAATACCAACCACCTGAAGACTTCTAACAGAATATCAGCATTTTATATTTCTACCAGAAAATCTCGGTTCACTTTTCAGCAAAAGTCAATATAACACAAAATTATGTTATTTTTGTTTCGTCGAATCCCAAAGTATGACAGCTTACTTTCGGGACACCCTGTATAAATCACAATTGCATCAAATATTCAAGATTAAACAACTTACCTCTAAGGAAGTTCAATCGTAATTATACGACTGGTCAGAACCGCAATAACCCTGTCTAGCTAATTTATATTTATTATTCATTTCTTCTTGTCACACGCAGATCCGTTAATTATTTATGAAAAAAAAAAAATAAAATAGAAGTAAAAGGAATATCACAGCAGAATCCTGATTTACACTGATAATAATAATTTATTGCAATCAGTATGTTTAATATATCATAACAAAACTGCACATAAATTTCGTTTTGGCAATCCATGATTAATTTTCAATGATTAGCAGGAATTTGTTCACACTAAGTGTATAAAATCACCTCACTTCTTAGGAAGGGGAGTGAGATATCCGCTTGTAATAAAAATAGAATGAAATCGTATCGAAAATAGTGCTTTTTGTGAAAAGCGTATCAAAATCACCTACGACACATACTTATCCGAAAATTTAAAATGGCACATGGAGTCGAGCATTTTGAAGGTATTTTCAGACATATACGTTCATATAAAATTCTGAAATTCGAATGACTAATAACGAAGTTACGAGGTAAAATGAAATATATTGCTAACAAATAGATGCTAATATTATACGTACGTAATGGTTAAGTTGGTATCTTCACTCACAATCGATATAAGAAACCACAAACACATCTGACTACATCACCGAGCAGACAAATTTGTTATTTTCTGGCAATTCTTTAGTTGAGGGATTTTTTCTGGGATTCTTAAAAAACTCATGTTCCTACAAAAACTCAAGTATTTATAATGAATCATACATATGTTCATTACTATAGTTTCGGAAATTCCCGTTAGTCTTGTCCTATCTAGCACTTCCTGCAGCCATGGGATGAATCATGCAGATGTTCATCTCTAGAAGTTTCTGCAATTACCGTTCTGCATGTGCTGCCACGCACTTCCTGCCGCCATGAAATATGAGACGTCACAAAGGCCATAATCTTGGTATACATAAAATCGCCGTAACCAAGAGAATTAATTCAGTTTTCTACTGGCAACTATCTTCAGCGCGCTGAGCTGGATAGTTGAGGAGTTTTAAGCACGTTGAGCACGTTAGAATTCAGAATCCGACGACGCCGCCGCTCGGCTGAAAGTCTGGTAGCATCTTAGGGTTTTTTGGGGTGCTGAGCTAGACCTATTAATGTTGGTAGCCATTTTACCATACTGCTCCGCCGTCATTATTCTAGTGATTATTTATTGCCGTTAGTCTTCAGCGCGTTGAGCTGGACCCGCCGTTAGTAAATAATTGCCAAACCAACCCCCGTCACCAATCTTGAGATTATTTATTGCCGTGGGCTTTCAGCGCATCGAGTTCTGGATGTTTCCTTCAGCATGTGGAGCTGAAACCTACCGTCGGCGTCGTACCGTTTAATCACCGAATTTACACTCCTCCCCGTAAATTAATTTCACCGATGTATATATGTAAAAAGGATTTATTAACTCTGTACTTGACTTGGTTTAATTGTTACAAACTCTGATTTGATGTTTATTTGACTTCATGTTTTGGATAAATGTTGCTTTAATGAAATAAATTCTGTTATGTATACTTTGGGCCTTCTTATTTACAACGAACAGGAATTCTGGATTGTTTCTCCAAAGCGAAAGAAAACACCGTTACGTACTCCGACGCCCAAACACAATTTCTTACATATTTTGAGCGTCCGAACAAACATCGTTACATATTTGAAAAGAAATTTTGTTTTTTGAACTGTACAGTTGTACAGAATTAGACACAGCTGGAATCTATACAGGATTTAGAATGGAGAATTGTGGAGGTATGTGGAAATATCGCTAACGAAACATTTTAGAGAGACGAATTAATTTAAAAATTTCCTAGCAATGTGTCAGGAAATGAATGGTGCCCATTTTGAACGTTTACTTTGATTAATGAATGAATATACTTATTTTTTAAGTAGTACATTTCATCTTATCCTCGTAACTTCGTTAGTAGTCATCTAATTTCAAAATTTTTGTATGTAAAAAGGCTTAAAAATACCTTTAAAATGCAAGGTCAGTCAACTCATATGTCATTAGAAATTTTCGATTTGGTATTCAATGAGACGCCGCGCGGCGCCACCAAATCACGACAATGTGCTCTCCACAAAAAAGCATTATTTTCGATAGGTAACTTTATGGACGCACTATATACAAATATGCAATTACAATGTGCACAGAAAGTTAAACATATAGGAA
Source organism: Rhamnusium bicolor (assembly GCA_029963845.1). Classification (NCBI taxonomy): domain Eukaryota; kingdom Metazoa; phylum Arthropoda; class Insecta; order Coleoptera; family Cerambycidae; genus Rhamnusium; species Rhamnusium bicolor. Next base: position 113,944 of record JANEYF010002328.1, read on the forward strand.
AATTCACACTTCAATACGTCTCTGCAAAAATGTTCTTCCGTGTGTATGCTTCTGCATGGTTTTTAAATGTCGAGAATAAAAAATATGTCTTTTTATCATGCGTATGCAATTAAGTCTCATTCTGTAGTTAATTGGGTTCAAGTGTGTTTGAAGCGATTGTGTGGAGTTTTTGGACAAATATGGAAGTAAAGCATTGTTTATCAAAACCTAAGCTAAAGCGTCATTAGGCTTGGGGATCGGTTTTTGGAAACTAATTCAAAAACGACCTAAAAGTGGTCGACCCCGGTCTAGAACATTTCGACAGGGTCGTTATCTCCCACTTACAATAAGAAGGAATCATACCCTTTACGCTTCTCAAATAAGAAGCTGCTTCACGTGAAGTTATAATAAGTGCCAAATCAGTACGCAATAGATTCAGGGAGTTTTTTTTCTGTCAAATCATCCTTCATATCGAGTCCCTCAGTTAAGTCCCGTTGACCATGCAGCCCGTTTAAGGTGGGCAAGGAATCATCAAAACTGGGACATGAAATGGGATTCAGTTTTATTAAGTGATGAGTCTCATTTCGGCTTGCACAGCGATAACAGACATCTAAGAGTTTGGGGATGTCATATATTTTCAACACACAGTAACTTTTAAAAAAGGTAGTGTTATGGTACTGGGAGGTATATGTCTTGGATGACGCACCGATCTGTACATCTTGCAGAGGAACCATGACTGAACAAATATATATCGATAATATTGTCAGTGATGACTTGCTCTTGGCGAAAATTTTATGTTTATTGATGATATACTGGCCCTCATCGTATTCACAAGTACTCAATGTCCCTGAAACTCACGGAATTAATTACAGTCCTTTTCCACCACGTTCTCCTGATTTAATTTCCATTGAACATGCGAATGATTTATTGAGTAGGGCACTTTAAAACCACCAACCGGCTTCACAGCACATTAGACAACTGTCAGATATACTTCCCATATTATGGGCACAAATCTCACAAGCTGTGATTGACCACATCATCAGTAGCATTCCCAGACGTATACTTGAAGTAATTACAGTGTGGGGTCAGAATACGAGAAATTGATGATAGATTTACGACATTGTTGGTTACCTACGGCCGAACACTCCTTAAACTAAAATTCTCCTCGTTTTGTCATAACCAAATTATGCCAAAAAATTAATAACGAATTTGTCAGTCCCCCCATAATGAATTCTTTTAGTCCAATCCTTCCATGAAAGTATGAAGTATCTTCAACTTTCTGTGCACAGTGTATTTTGTTTGATGTTTGGCCTTGATAGAATCAGAAGATTTAAACGCAATTCTTTCTATTATGATAACTAAAATATTATAATAAAACGTATGCATGAATACTATTATGCAAATGCATTCATTACTATTCTAATTAAAATTTTCATATACTTCAACCTTGGACATATGAAATCTTTTTAATATTAACACAGTTTTGTTTTACGTTTTCCCATTCTGATCTAATATACATAGCCAGATCGTTTGGTAATGATACTTTTACATCTGAAACAATCAATTTCCTCAAGTATGAAAATAATATAAAACCGAGTGAGTTATAGTTTGAAAACGCTACAGTAGACGTTAGTTTTAGTCTTTCCGGAGGCAAATAGAAGAGGCCGTAAGATAATAACTCTAATTTAGAGGCAGGGCAGGTATATAAACTGCTTTTCTTACTGCACGACATATGGAACTCTTCTCATGGGCGTTACAAATTTATAAATTTTACAAAAACTTAAAAACAGTGTCTCTTAACATTTTCAGCAAGAAAATGTATGTAATGACATACCCACAATTTATAGCAAAGAAGAAATAACATACGTTAATTTACCAAGTAGATATTTAATTATTGAAAAAAAAACGTTTCCTTTCACGATTTATGTTTCCTAACCCTATTTTTTCTGGGATAAATAAATAAGTTGACCAAAAATTGTTAACTCCCTTCTCTACAACAAACTATATCTCACTAAAACAATCATTAACTGTATTGTAATTGCACCATATGCTGAATGCTCGAGATAATTTTAAACGTTTTGTAAAATTAAAACTGTTATGAACTGAAGTTTAAAATAGATACTTTCCGTACTGATTCTTAAATAAATTTATTTTGTTTAAAATTAGATGATAATTTATTATTTTTTAAAATTTTCTGTGTCAGAATTACATATAAATATTTGATTAATTGATTATTTTATTTCGATTGACTTATTTCTGCAGTCGAATCTGCGTGGCTCAGAATCTATAATTATGATTTTATAAAACAACAGATATTAAAAGAAGCTAAAACATAGTTGCCAATCTAAATTAAAACAATCTAAAACACCTTTTTCAAAAAATTTTGTCAATACTGTATCATACAAAATATGTAAACATATGAAATGGACTTTAAACATTATAATACTCAACATTAAATACAATTAGTGATCGGTCTAAAGCCGGCCCACTTTAATAAATTGACTGACGTCGGTGAGGGACATGGTGTAGCTTACAAAGACTTAACTCTTATATCATGTCCATTAACAGTTGCTTATGGCTGTCATCGTACACTTGCATCATTAATAAATATTCTTTTATAACAAACGTGACCTGCTTCTATCGCACAAAATTAAAAAACAAACAAAACAAGTAAAGTATATAAATACGCACTAAAAGTGCAGTAAAACTAATAAAATAATCTATAATCTGGAGTGCAGTAAACGTACAGAGAGGCCACCGATTACTGGAAAATAAGCTTCTAATTTAATGCTTGATGACGAAATTTCGTTTTTATTTCTATTTATATAGTTTAAGCCTAGTGACAAGCCGAGATTATTTAATGATCGCTGAAGATCTCGATGCATGACGTACGTTCGGCCTTTACCTCCGTACGACAGAGTGCATTACAATGGACCTGGCTTTAGATTGATCACATTAATATTGACAAATTAAACTTGAAACTATTTTACATTGTATTATATTGGGTTAAGTTTTACCCAGTGTTCTTCATCTGCAATAAATCTACAGCATACCTCTATCTCTCGAATAAGAAGAGTATGATAATCCAAACAATTCGCGGAAATCAAATAAATTAATATCGGAGAAGCTACAAAATTCACAAATAATATGTAAAGACGATGGCAAGAAAATATATTATGAGCAAGAGGGTCAACTTTGACAATTGAAATACGTGAATTAGTTGATACACAAGGTAAATCGCTAAGTTTATATCTGCTTTATTTTCGCAAATAAGAAAACATCATCAAAAATGTATGAAAAAAAAGTACGTTGACCTCATGTTCAATATATTTAATAAGGATCTATAAATTGTACTTAAATTATTTACGTTTGTCCTAACATTTAAAATTTATATGCATCATTTCCAATAAAAAGTCATTTTTCTAAATTCTGTTCAGTTTCTAACATTTTTATATTTTCATATTCAAAGTTACAGATATGTCCCATTACATAATTTGAAAGCCAGTGATGTTTTTTTTGCTATATCATATTTATGATTTGTTAGCCTTGATGGAACTCATTGTTTTGTCTGACCAATATATTGTTTTTCACATACACTCGGAATCTGATGAAATAATACTACTTTTTTAATTCAGGCGGTTTTTTGTTAAAAAGGTACTTTTAGGTTTTCATTGTTTCCGAGAATTCTTCTTAAATTTTGAGATAACCCACTAACAAAAAGTATTTTATAGTACTTTTAATTGTTGTTATTATTTATCGTGGATAGTAAATTAGAGAAATTTTATGAACAAAATATTACTAATTAACTTTTCGTAGTAAGTACCTTTGTTACATTCAATACTACATAACTTTTCTTTATATTTTATGGACTTAATAATAACAATTTTTTTAATTAATGAATGACCTGAATGGAAATTCAAAATTCTGTTAGAGTTTGTTCTCTTTCGAAGCCATTTAGTAAATATATCATCACCTCTTCTAATATCCTAAAGTAGGTTGGCTTTGATGTGAAGCTAACGCTGACGTGGTTTTCCACAAAACACCAAAATAATTATACTGCACTTAGTGCAGTATATGATGTTTTGCTGTTTTATGGAAAACCACATTAGTGTTACCTTTTTTAATAAATAATTCGTCTAAAAAGGATGTATTAATCATCTCTCGCTACTTTAAATTCAATATGGTTGTCAAAGGAACTAAATTCTTTTAAAATGATGTCAACAAATTGTTCTGGGGCGAAATTTATCAGAGACTTAAATTTTGCGAGTCGCGTGCTTAAACTGAAAGCCTTAGGTCAAGAAGCCTTTAAACTATGTCAAGACCTAGTAGGATAATATTATGTAGACTAGAAATAATTTGATTTTTATTTTCTATGTATTTCTAATAATAATAGTAGTCATGATATTTTGTAGAATTATATTTTTTTAAGCAAAGATTAATATGGAGCATTAAATCTTTCCAATATCTAATGATCTTTTGATTTATTTGCCTAACGGACTGGTTAGAATTCCCGCAAAGAAGCATTTCACATGACATATGTGAATATAAAGACGATCTCTCAGGCGATGCATGTATTCGGTGAATAAGCGAATGTTCGTGTATTTAATTCAGCATTCGCCATACCTGCCACACTATTTGGTTGTTTGGCAAACGTTTGGCTTCGGTTGCCTTTTTCGACCTATTTATAAATTTGCAAAAATTCTAATATTAAGTCAACGTCCACTTAATTTTTTTGCACTGGTCTGGTGCAATTGAATTGAAACTGCGTAAAAGCCTTTACAAACACTAGCGATTCATGTGGGGGCTTTGACGAAGGCATACGGAGTGGGGTCTCACACCTTTGCTTCGTGCCAATTTATCGACAATCCGTGGGAAATTATTCAAAAACGAACGTTCGGCGAAGTTTGCCTCCCACATGCAAGATCCCAAATACCGAATGTTCGTCGAATGCATTGTCTGGAGCCGCCATAAAGCAAAGTCGTTAAAATAATTTTAAAGCTTTCTTTAGTTTTCTTAAGATGAAATTAAATTGAAAATTTTTAATCACGACGTAATTATAATAAGTTGTGACGTTTCTGTTTTAAACTGTTACCGAAAAGAATTCCTAGTATTCTATTATGGTCATTAAAGAAGTTATTGATTAAGTTTTTTCCATTTATTCTGAAATCAAATAGCGCTTAAATTCTAAACAAAAGTGGCCTAAGAATAGACCCTTGAAGCACTCCATGCATGGAAATTTTCAGTTTATAAATTAGATTTAATAAAATTCAGAGTATTATTTTCATTACATAGCAAATGAATAGTCCAGTGAGTAGCTATTTTCAGTGTTATTTGGTTTATAATAGATGACAGACATATGTAGTTATTCTGTATTCTATATGTTGATTTTGTAACTTTGTTGAAACCTTATTATTGTTCCATAATGGTGACAATTTTGGTATGGTGGTTGAAAGTTTAGCTCGCGAAGACACTATGTTGTTATTTACAGTAGTTAAGTACTAAGATCCCAAATGCAAAATGTGAAAAAATGTTTGCAAATACAAGTGTTCTTAATTGAAGCATATAAAATGTTGGCTACTTTAACATCGTTTTGTATACGAATACAAATAAATAAATGTGTCTGTTAATTTTATTACATGGCTGCAGTTTATAGTATTCTCATATCAAGTGCATAAATAAATACATTAATGTTTACTAATATTCAGAAGCAACCAAACATGAATTTTTCCTATCAACGAATTTCATCAAATAATTAAACCGTTTTTGCATAGAGAATAAATTCTGTTGTTGGTGGCACTTTTGATCTGATATCAACATTGAAATGATTTCCACAAGTTCCAAAACACTGAAAGCCTTTCACCTATCAGGTTGACATCATCGGGAGATGATTAAAACTGGATTTAATGATTTATTGTCTTAATATCAAATTTTTAATATTTGAATCGACAGAATCAAATTATGGGACACCCTGTATATTTCTGAATTGAGAAAGAGGTTTTCTTTAAACTGAACTAATTATACAGGGTGTATTACTTAAAATAAAAAAAGTTGTACTAATTTCCGGTTAAACCGGATGGAGTAAATTTCTATGATAAACATATAACCTTTTTCTGATGTTCAATAATGAATTTTTCTTTCCAAATTAGGATTCCTTAAAAAAAAACATATGCATAGTTTTGTAATTTTTTCTTAGATAACAATCAAGCAATGAAATCGGGTGAGATAATCACCCTGTACAAGATAGAGTCATAGTTCATAAAACTTTAAACCGTAAATTACTAGGATAGCTTTTTTTTGCCTGAGAATACATTATTACATATTGTTACGTATCTTGAAACTACCATGGATATGCCATTGACAATACGGAGTGGATGAAGCTGTGATATGCAGTTGTTAAGGTACTTATTAGTAATACTTTTCGGAGCAGGTAAATAAATTTAGAAATTTTATTACGTATGTGAGACGTGTGACCCCCAAGATAACATCGATTCTAGTTATACTCCTAAATATTTAATGTCCTCTGGATTTTTTACATCTTCCAAAGTAAATGCCAGTATATCTGTGTTAAAAATAATAACCTACACTCGAGCCGTACCTGACTGTCCCGATACGCGGGGAGTTCCGGGAGTAGAACCCTTAGATGATAGGATGGGATTTTATGACCTCTCTTTTTGCATATATTGTGCTTAAAACACAGGTCATAAAATCCCATCCTCTCGTCTAAGGGTTCTACCCCGGAACTCCCTGCGTATCAGGGCGATCAGATTATGCTCCAGGGTAGGTTATTCTGACCGTCCCGATACGCAGAGAGTTCCTGGGGTAGAACCCTTCCACGAGAGGATGGGATTTTATGACCTGCTTTTTACATATATTGTACTTAAAACACAAGTCATAAAATCCCATCCTCTCGTCTAAGGATTCTACTCCCGAGACTCTCCATGTATCGGGGCGGCCAGGTGCGGCTCGAGGGTAGGTTACGCAGGGGAGTTCTGGTGGTAGAACCCTTAGACGAGAAGATGAGATTTTATGACCTGTGTTTTATGTACAGTATATGTGAAAGACCAGTTTATAAAATCCCATGCTTTCGTCTAAGGGTTCTAACCCCGCGTATCGCGACGGTCAGGTGCGACTCTAGGGTAGGTTATTATTTTAAACACTCTGTTTTTGATGCAAATTTGTTTGAGGCAAGCCACTTTTGGTTGCCAGATTCTATACATGAAACTTAACAAATCCTTGATACTGAAGTTGGACACAGATAAGTTAGTGCCGTTGGCAAATAAAATGGTCAGTTCGAGATATCATCGTTCATCACTATTGTATTTTTTTGTAAATTGGTACTACTATTGATTTTAAAGATACTGTTAATTTTGAGGGTCTAATAACTGAATTTTCAGCTTCAAACTAAACAGTGTAAAAAAAAGAATTGACATTTTTGTCTAAAAAAAAAAAAAAGTTTCGTCTTGTAAATTTAATCCGATGTTATACTGTATACATGCATCTTTTACAAAAAAGGACGACTATTATATAATATGTCAAGTATAATTGGTACATCATTTCAAATCAGTAACCTGCATTCAGCTTATTATCGTATTCGAGATCTAACTACGTATACGTGACGTGACCTTCTAGCCTAGAATAGGGACATCATAAGAATATTTTCTAGTAAGCTTCTTGCCTTGCCCTTTTTGACCTTACTGTTAATAAATTAAATCCGCTTGATTGATGAGAACGAGGCAGGCAACGCCTCAAAAATTTATTTAAAAAGTTATATATATTTATATATATATATATATATATATATATATATATATATATATATATATATATATATATATATATATATATATATATATATATATACATTTTTTTTAATTTGCGATGATTTATAATGAAATTATTGTATAAAAGTTGTCTTCCATTAGTTTGTAGTGCTCTGTAATACAACTGAACGTAAAATAAAATTTTTATATTTTCAAATCACAAGTCCCACACAATATATAAACAGAAAACCCGGGCTGCGAATTTAAATTGCTTGTTGATATCGAAGGATAATTACCACGGCAATATGAAAAAATATTAACGTTTTAAAATACATTTGTGTTAGTAATAATAGTAGCGTACTTTCCCTTTCATACGGACGCCTATGGCCCTTTGTAATTTATGTTTATTTATTCGTAAATATAAGCGTGGGAACTAGTGACCAGTGGCTTCAAGTTTCACGTGCTGTTAACCCTTCGAAAACGCCCCCGTCACTCATTTATTACTGCACATTTCCAACAGGAACTTTCTAGTAATTTTATGAGATGAACAGCATTATTTCTAACCCATTAAAATGAGCAGTCGAGTTGACAGACGGTTATTCAAGAATCAAGATAAACATCGCTTTAATTTGACATGGGTGGCAGGACCAGACGAGATAATGGTAATGATTTATAATCTCATCAATTTTTTACAATAAGAGAATCAAAAATATTTAATATATACTCACGACAGATATTTCAGGACATTCCACATAATTTACCTCAGAATTATGCGTATTTATTGATAATAGTTTTATGACAGATATTCAGCAATTTTAAATTGAATCGAAATAGAAGAATAGTCACTGGAATTCTATAGGTATTTGTGGACTGGATATAATGAACATTATTAAAGTGTATGAAACAAAAAAGATTGTTAAGGGCGCACTTTCATATCAGAGTTTGGACCAGAATGTTCTTTCTTATTATTAATTTTTCTTCAAAACAACTCCATAGTTCAAATTGCTCAGAATATTTATTATTCTACACCCAATCTATATTAACCTTATACAGTGCGCTCAAATTAAAACTAACCACCTAGAAACGATATATCTGCAATTGGAAATCACTGTTGAGTGAATTTTATGTTCCAACACTTCAGAAATACAACCCCTATCTTATGACAATCATTTCAAAGGGCATAAAATGTCCTATCCTTCTGCCAACAAACTGAATTCGGTTTATCCGTTTCTGACACTGTCAGAAGTGTATCATTTAGTGAATAATAGTAATACACTTACGTGTGCAGATATTTATTTTGTTCAAAATGTGCGCCATTTCTTTGCTAAACAATAATAAAGAGTTTACGAACACCTACTTGACTTTTCTAAATGTTTCTCTGGAAATTTGTCTACATTCTCGAGTCATCCAAATTCTGAGATCGGGAATATCTTCTGGCGGAATTTTGTAAATTTGAGATTTTAAATAACCCCAGAGAAAAAATCAAGCGCCATTAGTTCCGGAGATTTTACCAGTCATTCTTGTACACCTCTCCTTTCAATACATTTTCTAGAAAATCTCTCATCCAGCCATTGTCTCATGGAAACAGCATAATGAGCAGGAGCTCCGCCTTGCTGGAAATACAAATTATGCACATCGGGCATCATGATTTCTTCTTCATCGATCTGGTTTATTAGTGAATGATGAGTGGATTATCTCATTCACTAAGAGTTCTAAATATAGTTGCCCAATCAGGTACTGGTCAATAAAAACAGAGCGGATAATCTCGTACCCTAGAATATCATCCCACACATTGGCTTTCTCGGGAAACTGTATGATCCACATGTAAATTTGTATTGTCCCAGTACCTATAATCATGTTTGTTGACACTCTCATTTAAGGAAAATCTCAATTCTTTGCTAAAATAAATATTTCTTAACAAATTTGGAATATTTGTGATTTTCCATATCCTATCGTCGTCTTCACCTCAATGATGAATTTTCAGTTTATAGGAAAGAACTTGTTTACATTGAATGAGCACCTTATCTACACAACCAACAAAAATGGGGATTAACTTAGCTACTTTCACAATAGAGGTGTTTGCATTCATAACGAAATGACCAAGGACTTCAATTTTTCCACTATTGCTTGGTGTTTTTTATTATTACACAATGAACCCGTTGCTTGAAATTTTCAAAATAAATTGATTACATACTGGTAGCCCAGATGGTTTTTATGCACTATGGTACTCCTGCTCATTTTTCTGGAATATCCAGAAGGTGGCTGCACAAAATTTTTTCAAAAAGCTGCATTGATAGAGGAGGAGATGCGCCTATCCACTAGCCTGCCCGTTCGCCAGACCTCAACTCGTTTGATTTTTCATTACGGGGCTATTTAAAATCAAAAATTTTAAAGCACCGAAATCAGTACTGTTAAAGAAATTCCAGAGATAACCATTAACGAGTTCACAACCCTTCCAAACAATCAACAAGTGTTGCAATGGGTAGTTTGTTCTCTAAAAGGAATAATAATAATAATATAATAATAATAATAGTAACACCACATAACGTTGTGCGGGAGAGATACACATTTAGAGACAACGGATACACACCTAATATTCGTGTACAGTGGAACTAAATTCTCTTCCTTATCATGCGGTATTGGACTCTGTTCTATATAACAAACTACATTTTATATTTTGTCTACTATCGCTCCCTGAATTATTATGCATAGTAAAATTATAATGTAATAAACTACGATTTTGATGAGTTTTGATTTAATTGTCTTGTTAATCTGTTATCTGACCGTTGTGTTATATTATATTTGTATCTATGTGTTTATATATGCTTTATATTTAAAACTGTAGAATAACTAATATAATATTCTGCTGATGGTGATCAGTGATCAGAAATCTCATGTTCTGTACGTAATTATATCCCTAATTTATAATTCAGTCATCTGATTAAAGTATATGTTTGGCTCTATTGCCCAAGGATATTTGAAACACAATACAGAACTACTACAACAATGGACAGATTTTTTTGGATTCGCAAATAGGACAGTGACAAATCGCCAAGTAGTATTGAATGATTATTATATTCAAAACGTCTATTTAAATATACTATAGTACTGTGTATGAAAAAAAATGTTGTTACTAATTTTATGGTAATATTCGATGTCGGCCACCTGCAGTTAATCACCTGTTTATTTTCTATATATATTTAGTCTAATACGAATAATAGGGACAACTCTTCCAACCATTGCTACAGAGTGTCCGAAAATTATTACCAAAAAATTCACTAGGTGATGATTATATAAAAATATTGGTACAAGTTCATATAACCCTTTTCGAAATCTCAATATTAGGGGAGTTACATAACCTTAAAGTTTATTTTTTCATATCAACATTTTGTCATAGCTTTTTTTGCTAGTTAAGCGATTTTTTTCAAATTTGGCTCACGTGTTACACATAATAAATTGTGCCAACATAAAAATTGAGAAGTCATAAAGGGCTTAAAGCTCCATCATATTTAACTAGAACTTCTTCAAGTGCAATTTTTCCAATAATTTAATCATCTATTGTTAAAGATCATAAAAAAATCTTACAGATGGGTTCTTTTGTTTTAAATCGATAAAATGAACCATTTTTGAGAAAAACGCATTTAAAGTTTTGCAAAATTCCCTAAATCCTGTTAAACCATAACAACATGCATAAAAATACAGGTTATGTAACTGTTAGTAACAAGATTTTAAAAAATGTTATAGGAACTTGTACCATTATTTGATTGCTCTAGATGCAAAAATTCAAAATATCAGTTACACCATCGTGTTTGTCTGGTTAATATCTACAATCTAGGTGAACATTTTGGTGCAAAAGCCGTTTAATAATAGAGAAAATCGGTGCCTAAAACCAGGACTCGATGCAAAACTGGCGTTATGCTTAACAAAACGGGATGCAAAGCTCGCTTCACAACATAGCCAATCATCGTTAAAGAAATGGTTAGCGATCCAAAAGCAAGCGACATAAATTTGTATGTTTTCCCGCCATTTGCTTTGTTGAATGTGTTAGTTGTTTGTAGTGTGCAGTTCCAAATAGAATGGTTTCATAATCGGTTTTTTATTAAAATTAAATTTATTAAAAATAATAATTAAAATAGAAAGAGCTGTTGAATTATTAACCGGAATTCCTCAAATTTTGTTGTGAACATCTTATCAACCCTAATAATAAAGGTGAAGGTACTTCCAATGATCAAACTGATATTGAGGCTGAATGCAGCGACTTGATTTTCCTGTATAGTGGCACAAACTTATAAAATTTGTGTATTGTTTTTGACGATTAAAATAATAATATCAATTAAAATATGTTTTTTATTTTTATGCTAAAAATTATACAAAACTAGCTTTTTGAAAATGTTTGGTACAAAACTCACCAAATGCATTTTCTTTTAATTGCACAAAATTCCTAACTAATATTTTAAAACTTTTTTGGGAACATTTAAATGCATCTTTATGATTTAAGACGACAATTATGAAAATATCTACAAATTATATCCAAATATGTTGTTTGCACTTCTTATAAATTACCGTTTAATGCAATAAGTGAGTTTTGCATCTGGGATACTCATTCTTATGAGCAGAATCACCTCCTGAATTTTTTGCTTCTAATTTCCAGACACCCTATATAATTTTGTGACAGTTTTAAATCTATGTCTTTGTAAAGATGGAAATAGTATGGGGGATAATAATAATACACAAATACCTAAGAATCGAAACGTCGATTTCCTTTAATGACTAGAAGTAGGGAATTTGGATGTCATTCCAGAGACGGATTTAGAAACCTAGTAGAATATTACGAAAAACTCGTCAAACAGTAGTAATAAATTTATCAGTATATTCCCGAATTTATTCTATAATGGTGCTACAATAATTTATATGGTGTGCGAGACAGACCTGTTGTTCTGAGATAAATATAATTGTAAACGACACATAAATACTCTGCAGCATAAAACTAAAAAAAAATTGCGTGCCTTCGAAAACAAAGTTTATATTCGATTTACTGTTCCGCTGCACATATTCGATAAACAACCATTTCGGGAGTTCTGGAATAAATACAATCCCCAGATGACGTTACTAAGTAGGGCAACGTTGCGTAACTATGTACCAACTGTACGCGAAGACATTGTAAATAAGATCAAATATGTTGACAAGACGACAGATCGTAAAAAGAATCTATTATAAATGTTATAGTACGTGCACTGGACCCTCTTAAACCGACATTTTCACTATTACTAGCTAGCAAGAGACTTATTGAATGTACTGGCAAAACAATTACGCGAGTGGTGCTAGAGACATTAGAAAAATTTTATCTCTCAACAAGTTAAGTGTTGATGTTTGTAACCGATGATGCGTTTGGTAAGCCGTTCACTTCAAGAACACGGTTACGTGTAAAGTGCATGCTTTACTATTCGACAAGGTTTTCCAGAGGTAGATGCATTAATAACAAGTACAAAAAAGTGTTCCTTAAATCTTCTAAACGTCTTCGCGCATTTCACAGCAAGTGTCCCAGTATTCCCGAACCACCACAGCCAATTCTTACACGTTGGAGAAAATGGTTGAATTCAACTTTTTATTATGCTGAATATTTACAGCAAATAAAAACTGTGATACTACAATTCAATAATGACGAGGCTGCAAATATTAAGGAGAGCCAAACAAAATTCGAAGATATTTCCGTTGAAACAGCTTTAAACCTATTCGCAACAACTATAAAAGACTACATGACGTCATACAAAACTTACAAAACAGTGCGTTGTCGTAAGCGGAGGCACTGTAAATAGTGGACGAAGTAAATCGACTACTACACTCTATAGGTGACGCAAAAAAAGAGCCCGTTAGAGAAAAGTTCACACGTGTGTTGCAGCAAGATACCGGTTTTACCAGATTAAGACAAATTTGTGGTGGTACTGATGGTGCAACCCCAGATCTGTTAACGGCGTTCAAAGACTATTTTAAGTATGCCCGTATTACATCAATAGATGTCGATATATTTTTTCACCACAGTGAACAACAATTATGGAAATAACTAGAAACATACCTGATGCTGCAAAGTTTTTATAGATCTTCTACAGTTTGTGATAACCAAGCTAGTTCATTAAGCTAGTTAAGAGGGTAAGTTATGCATACATTGTTATAAATAATTATAACAGTTTATTGCTTCTGTAACTAGTGTATTTCTTTTATTACCCATATTATGATGCGTACGCCTATGTCCCGCCGCATATTTCTGCTAACTCTAATTCTAGACCTGTGTATTAAAACAGCCAATCTCCAATTTTGCCGCTTTTGACTAAACACTAAAATGCCTCAGTTAAATACTACCGATAATAAAAAGGCCAATCTCCTAGTGTTAATGCTTTCTGATATGTCATTGTCAGTGTAGGGCTTATCTCCAAAGTAGTTTAGAATTAAAATGGCCAAAGTAAACATAGAACCCACCCAAAACTACTGATTCTTCACTAAAAAGGCCAATGTCCATAAAGCGTGGATATTGCCTATATTAACGCAATTTGTATCGACAGAGTAAATGTAGATTGGCCCTTACTAAAATATAACCTCATTTTATTTTTAATTTATGTTTTTATATAAATTAAAAATATAAAATATCAAAATGTTATATTTTATACTTTAATATATAACTGGAAGAAGATTAAAACTAAGTCTTCTTTAAATTTGTAAATTTAAATTTATTTAAACATTAAAAGTACCAAAAATTAATGCACTTGCGTATCATAATCCACAAATTAACTAGAAAAAAGTACTTATACACTTACAAAACTAACTTTCACTGGTATACCCCAAGAACACACATTAGACATTACAGCCAACATTGATAATAGTCTAATGAAAAAACACGATCATTTAATGGAACTTTTACCTTATGTCAGTAATTACAATAAACCATTTTTTCAAAATCTTAAACGTTCATCTGATCTTAATCTTGAAGATTTTCCTGCCTCAGAAGATGAACTTTCAAATTTTTTTGGTTAAGTGTCTCTGAAATGTTTGGGAACGTTTTCATTTTGTTAGATTAACGCAATTCGTTTGTCTTTAAAATTTAAAATATGTTTTATTTAATATTCACGCATTTTTTCATTAGACGTTTATCAATGTTGGCTTTAAAGTCTAATGTGTGTTCTTGGGGTATACCAGTGAAAGTTAGTTTTGTGCGTGTATAAGTACTTTGTCTAGTTAATTTGTGGATTATGATACGCAAGTGCATTAATTTTTTGTATTTTTAATGTTTAAATACATTTAAGTTTACAAATTTAAAGAATCTTCTTGCAGTTATCCCATTATCCAGCTTCTAAAAAAAAATGAGGCGTAAGGGGTACTATCTCCCATACCGAATTCATTAAAAGGGCCAATCTCCATCTAAATCATAAAATATCAAAAATTTCTGACGAATAACATAACTAAAAATTGTATTATTTTGAAATATTGTCCTGACTTTCATTAAAATAAATAAATACTTACACTTTTAAAACGTAGTTATTATTTGCTATAAAATGTTACGCACTAATATCTCAAAACAATGAAAATGGAAATTATTTCTTCAATAAAAAACAGAAAAAACTTTATTTCCTATTTTTATTTTTAGAGGACTTCCAGCCAGGTATATGGACAATTATTTATCCTACGTTTCGTCCGAGTTTTCGGACTTTTTCAAAGGTTAAAAGCTAATATCAATTTTCTATTTTAATTTCATTATATGGGCTGGTTTTATTTTTTTTTATTTGGTAGGTATGTGTTGTAGTTCGACGAGTTAGACATAGAATGATCAGATAATAGGAAATAAAGTTTTTTCTGTTTTTTATTGAAGAAATAATTTCTACTTTAACAGCCAACAACTTGTAAAATATCATCTATAATGAAAATGGATATTGGCCCTTTTAATACTCACGTCCAGAATTATCTCACGCCACTTTTAAACACATTATATAAATCACTCATATAGCATTACTTGTAATTTTGTATCGTTTATTTTGGTTCCGTTTGTTTGTTTTTAATTAACGATTAATATTTCCGTTTATATTTGTATAAAATGTTTTTTTTAAATTGTCTATTAATTTAACCAAAAAATTTTTAGAAAAATTCAAAATTTCTTATTTTGAGTGACACATTCGACAAAACACAAAACATGGATTTGTACGATTTTTTTTTTATTTTGACGAGTCAGAATTTGGCAATGTATTTCGTACACCAAGCATTATTTTTTCCATTTTCATAGAAATTCAAATATTGGAAAAGACATTTTTCCATTAAATTAAGCAGGCAAGTCAAGGAAGTAACATGTGCCCCATTTCGTAATATTAGTTATAATCAAAATATTTATATCTTCATCTAAGGAACAATTTCCAGGTCACCTCTTTTACTGAATTAACTTACTTTAAGCTTTAATTAAATATCACTTGTCCTAGATAAGTTATTTAATTAACTAACAATAATAATACTGCCTATCTCTTCTTCACAAGGCGAGGTGCAACGCAAAGTGCAAGTCACGTTAAGATTAAGCTCTTCGGATAAATATTCTTATTCTGAATAATCGTCATAGCAGTGACGTACGAGACAGCTGTAGAAGAATAATTTAGGATATTGGAAAAATATGTGGAAACATGGAAAAATATGATAGTTTGTCTTCAATATAAATTTAAAATATTTTGAAAATTTCTAAGTAAATCTCTTAAATCTAGGAAACCTAGTTTGTTCGCATTAAGGAAACGAGTTCTGCATTATACACAAACGTGTATATTAGAGTCCTAACTATTTGAAGTAATAGTGAGTTGTAGATGATTCCAGTTTTCCACTATCTTGACCTACTTATCATAAGGCGAAAATCACAATTTATTTTTCAATGATTAGAGAAGCAACTGGCCGGTTCTCCTTTAACCCGCGGGAAGGCGCATAGCTCCACAGATAAATATTAGGCGCATCCGTCTGTGACACCGATTTTTGATTTGATATAACTGATTTTTTTTTTTTTGTTTATTACATAGTGACTGAAAAAAATAATAGAAATAAGGCTGATTAAAAGCAGAAATGTTTTTAAAATATATATATTTGCTAAATAATACAACTTAAATTTTATCTCTTTATCTTATGATACAGCATGAAAAAATAAACACAATAACTAAAATCATAACAAATATTATTAGTCTTCCATCTTATTTTCTAAATTGTGTATATGATTTGCATACCATTTTTCACGTATAGAAGCAACATACTCTAGGCACATAAATTTTGAGCATTTGTGACAAAAAAATGGGTTCTTCTACTCTTCTTCGAACTGCAAACAGCACATCTGCCAACTTGTCCTCTTTTTTAACACGCTTTTATTAGCTTCATCTGTATGTTTGTTTGTTTGTTTGTTTGTAACCGACTCTTTGGAGTCGACTTTGACCCACTTTAAACGGACAGATTTAATTGAAACTTTGTACACTTACGAAGAACCGGTAACAATACAATAATTTGATAAGTTTATATCATTATCCTGATCAGGATCGCCAGTCCTTTCCTCACGTATCCTCTGCGTGAGAGCAAGAGGCTTAATGTTGTAAGTATATTCCATGATTCTCAGTTCGGTCGTTGGCCGATCGGGCAAGTCTTAGTCTACGCGAAACGACGGACTCCTCGGGTGTGAATTCAAATCCCATGGCTGAAATAAAAAAAATATTTTCTTTTCAGAAATATCTGTTGGATCGTAATATGTTATAATATCAGCATCAATAAGCAATATAAATACAGTTTAAAAAAACTACAAAACACGCTTTCATAGCACATCAAACTGAAAAGTGAAAAATAAATATAGTTTAAAAAAACTAAAAAACCCGCATTTAAAGCACATCAAACGAAAAAGTGAAAAATAATTATTAATATAAACTGAAAACAATAATGAACGAAAAATACTAGTATTATTGTGAAAAAAGCGTGGGGCGCTTTGTGCCATATTTTTCGTATCTCGAGCAACCCACGCTTTTTTCACAATAATACTAGTATTTTTCGTTTCCTGCACTCTATTTCTCAAAGATCTTGGTATTTGTTGAATTTGTAAACGCTCTTGAATATGTGGGCAAATAAGTTCATGCGATAAAGTCTGTAAAAACTGTCGTCGCCTCATGTCAGCATTCGGGTTATTAGATGTATATACTATCAAGGAGCTTATGCCAGCAACATTCAAAATTGCATAAAAAATTACCATTGGCCACCGTTTGGTATTCCTTGCCACGTTGTAATTGCTACAGAGTCGGTCTACAATGTCGACCCCCCTTTGTAATACTATAATCTAAAATTATCTCTGATTTTCCAGAATTCCTGTCAATGTTGTTATCATGATGTAAAGATGATACAAGTAGCACATTTTTGTTTTTCTTCGGAATATATAACACCAGTGTACAGCAGGTTCCAAAAGCAAACATACTACTACCAAGTGGGTATCGTTGTTTAGTAATTTCTAAAGGAAGTCTTTCTTGTTTTTCCTTATGGTCTCTATTACGGTTAGTTTATAATCCTTAGTTAATGTTTCTACTAATGGAATACTCGTGAACCAATTATCTATTGTAATATTTCGGCAGGTACCTTTGATTATGTCACAAAGCCTCATTACAACACTACCAGGACTATTACTCACTCTGAAAGGCCCCTCTGGCTGTTGTTCTGTATACACCTCTAAACTACTAGTGTAGTATATTTGCGCGTCGCAAAGCGAGAAAATGTTGATGCCATACCTATTGGGTTTAGAGGGAATATATTGGCGCCAACCACACTTGCCTCTAAATCCTTCGAGCTTCTCATCTATAGTCATATATTTTTACGGACTATACCCATCTCTACAGTTTTGATTGAAAATGTCAAAGAAGTCCCTAATAGGAGCTAATTTGTCAATCGCCCTTCTCTCTTCTCGAGTACCTATCTTTATTGTCGAATCTCAAACAACAAAACAAAAATTGGAATCTTTCTATAGACATGGCCAGCCGAAATATTTCTACTCCTGATCCATCTGACTTCCAGAGGTCTTTTACGTTCAACCTGTTAGCCTCCAAAACACCAGAATAAATCAGTAAACCCAAGAAGGCGTATATTTCGGTTTTATTTGTTGGCCTTGCATCCCTATTTCTTTCGAAATTGGTACATACAGAATTTATATATAAATTGGTATTTTCTACAATTATATCTATCAAAGCGTCGTTGATAAAGTATCTAAAAAGTATATAAAAAGTTCGAAACCGATCTAGTGAGGAATTGACAAATGATTTTATCTACCAAACAAGACTTGCAGATTTAATTAATGCTGGTGGGGGCTTTTGTCCACTGAGTAGTTGTTTCTTGTAAATCTTATTCAGTCATTTGATTGTTTTCACGTATAAGCTTATAAAATCTTTCTTTTTTGAAATAATCGAATAAATTTTTTTGGTTGTAAACCATAAATATTCGTTTTTCACAATATTGCCATCTTCTAAATTCGAGAAAGCATATTAGCGATTTTCTTATCCAAAATCTGACACCATACCGTTAATCAGGACCCCTCAAAATGCATTTGCACCAAATTTCATAAAAAAAAGGAGTCATCCGAATGAGCATAATTCCGTACCTGTCAATTGTGTATTAACTTAATATACACCACATGAAAGAGGAAATCTCCCAGTTTTAGATGGTCACCACAAATGGCTTCACTGTCTCTATTCTTCGCCTGAGAAATTGTGACAAAATGCAACGTGGAATGGATTATTTCCTAAAATACCCCAAAACAAAAAGTCACACGGCATAGGATATGGTGATCTAGGGGGCTTTAGATCATGAGGTCTACTTCGACTAATCCAACGACGAGGGAACACTTCGTTGTGGGAACGGCGAACATTCAAATGCCAATGAGGCGCTCATTGCATTTTCTCACAGACTTCCTGACGCGGAATATAACAGAGAAAAAAATTCTAATGCAAAATTTATCAAGGTACACTTGATTTATTTGGAAGTGCTAATTAGAACTATTGTGTCGAAATTATATGATTATTTTTAGAAATAAATTTCAAAATTCAGTAAATTGTAGATTTATTTTAGACTTTCTTGAAATTTTACTACTCATTTAAAATTTGGTAGATATGGAAATTGACACCAAAAATTGTACAGTGCGTTTGTTAGAGCTGCGCAAGCTTTTATATTATAAGAAAGCTGCTTTTATCTTTAAACTAAAACGTTAAGATTAAAGTACATAAAAACAATAGTATAGAAAATTTTAATAATATAAAACATACAATGATTTCCTAGTGTGAATAAGCCACAGTCTACTGCGTTCGTTTATAATTTAAAGCTGCTTTAAGTTTGCAATTAAAATATTCGTGACCCATTCTCTACGACTCTGAATATTGTGGAGTGTAGAATACAGGTAAGGGTTATCGTTATTTGCTGGGTCACTGGCAGGTCGATCTTTTGAAGCAGATAATAATTTAATGAGCGATTGGAGATCAGCGTGACGTCACGTCGATGGCCTTGCAGTACAATACAGCTGATCAGATTATAACTCTCACCTCACGATTACATCTTTCGGCCTACGCATCGCTTCAGGGACAGGCTGTGATCTGTGATGAAGATGATGAAGATACGGGAACCTACACACCTTAAGGGCTCGTATTTAATTTTGAACCTTACTGGTTTTATTTATGCGAGTAATTGGAATTTATCATACATAATAATTGTAATGTACTGGTGGGATTAGATGAATCAAAGTCATAGGGACAGTCATGATTTCATGAGAAGTTGGTTTCTTACCTTTACTTCAGTAGTAAAAAAAATATCTAGTAATAACATGAGTTGCCTAGATTTTTTAACTACTCATTTCTTTCCCGTAAGGAATTTAATGAGATCATCACTATGATTTCTAAAAGCTTTCAGTGAGTAAATTTTCAAATTAAACTTATATGTATATCAATAACTTTTACGTAAATTCTTTAAGTGTGTGGAAGTGGCTATCATTATTAAAAAAAAAAAGAGGTTT
The DNA here is from genome assembly GCA_029963845.1 of Rhamnusium bicolor. Lineage (NCBI taxonomy): Eukaryota > Metazoa > Arthropoda > Insecta > Coleoptera > Cerambycidae > Rhamnusium > Rhamnusium bicolor. The sequence continues at coordinate 134,707 of JANEYF010002328.1, forward strand.
TCTCTTAGCTATTATTTAGAGCCTAATGGACTTCATTAGTTGTAAACTCTCGACTTATGCAACAGACATCACTTAAAGTCATAACAAAATCATTATATCTTTTAATGTTCGAATATGATCCTTAGGTAATGCGTCAATAAAGGAACATGCCTGAATAATAGATGTTTTTTTTATTCCTTTCAGTTATAAATGATTTTTAAGAAAATTAATTTATTACCTGTTAGTAACAAATTATTCATCTTTATGTATGTGATAGTCTTTCTTACCTTTTCGTCTGTTAATTTATTAATGTAACTGTATGTTCTTGAATTGTTGCTAACTTTTCTGAGAATACGTCAATATAAATCACTTCACGTGTAATTGAGTTTTTCACCAATTTATTTGCTGAGGTTTACATCGAGATCACGGCGTGTTTTCACCGAGTTTGTGATGTAGGGCTGTCAAAAATGTCCGTGGGACATTAATTTTCGGAATACCTGTTGCGGAGGAAATTATTCTTGTAGAAGGGGAAGTATCATTTTGTGTCATTTCCAAAATTTCAATTGCATTATTACGCCCTATTTTCAGTATTATTTAATGGTCAATACAACCAGAATTCCAAAAGTTTCTATACCATTTTCTAATTGAATTTCTTGTTGGAGGTTTTTTGTTAAACATAGTTCTAAATTTTCTTTGTGTTGTTTTGTAAGATTTAGTGTCAGCGCAAAAGATTACATACTTAGCATTTTCACTTAAAGAAAACTTTTCTTAAAGTAACTCAATTACCCGAGTTGTTAACAAACTAATTTGACGTTTACAAGTGATATTATCTTTTATTTCCATAGTCTACTTTGTGAATCATTATTTATTTCATAGCATTTAGATGAAACGCAGTATTCACTTTAAAAGCTTATAAAACCATCACTCTGTATAATTTCGATGACAAATATAAAATTTACGGAAAGGGGATGCAATGGGCTTTCCAACTGTAAAAAAATATACAGAGTGTTCCATTTGAAATAACAAAGTTGCCCTATCCCCGAAAATACACTGTGATTTCCGGTTAAATCGGAAATGAGCAAAAAAAAATACAGATACTCAAGACAAACTTATCAAAATTAGAAGAAGACTGGCGAAAACTGCATTTAATTATTTCAACTAGTTCAGTAGTTATACAGGGTGAGTCAGTTTTTTGTAGACAAACTTTAACAGGAGATAGAACACATGTTTTTAAAAAGAAAAGTTCCTATAAACGTATATCGTAGAACGCTTCGTTGCCGAGATACAGGGTGTTGAATATAATTTTTTTTTCTCGAATTTTCATTATAACTTATAAACGAATGCTTAGATTTTTTTCCATGTTTGGGGGATAATGCCTATTAATTAAGGGACATAATACAAGCGATAAGAATGTTCAAAAACTTGCACAGTGGCGGAGTGGAGGGGGTGCTCAACCGCTTTTTTAAACAGAACTTCTACACCAATGACTATTTTTAAAAAAAACTGTTATTTTCATTATCTACATACAGTTTAACAAAAATAATGTCCTTCTTCTCTTTCGAAATTCCTGTGCGTTTCCGAGTTATTTTGATTTTTAGTGTTTGATGTGGTACTAAATTAAGTAATTTATTCAGGGTGAGTCAGTTTTTTGTAGACAAACTTTAACAGGAGATAGAACACATGTTTTTAAAAAGAAAAGTTCCTATAAACATATGTTGTAGAACGCTTCGTTTCCGAGATACAGGGTGTTGAATATAATTTTTTTTTTTCGAATTTTTTGAGTATGTATTTGTATGTATTGTATTTGAGTATGGCTTGATATAACAAATATTTATTTTGACTACATTGGAAAGAGATAAAGAATAAGAGATTTCGGCTTTTTAGAATCCTTAACAAACCATATTTAGGTAGGTTTCGTTGAAAGAATTAAATATTTAGCCGATAATTGAAAATAAATAAATTACTATTTATTTCGGAAACGAAGCGTTCTACGACATATGTTTATAGGAACTTTTCATTTTAAAAACATGTGTTCTATCTTATGTTAAAGTTTGTCTACAAAAAACTGACTCACCCTGTATATGTAGGTTTAAAAGGGGTCAAAATATAAAGGGGCACCCGGTATTTCATTTCATTCTATTTTTTTTTATTTTATATTTTACCAAGAAGAGGATACCTAATTTGTTTTAAATTATTTTAGTATGTTGTTTGTACTTTTATTATAGACATTTGCACCCAGAGTAATCCCACAATTAATTCCAGCTTTTCCAGATATTGGCATTTAAAAGTAGCTGAATGCAACGACAACATTTATAGTTAATAATATTAATCGTTGTATTGAGCTAAAATTTTAATTAAGATATATGTCGCTTCGGTATATCTTTTAACTGAGTCTATTTCTCTTGAATTTATTCCTAATTTAGGATAGAAAAAAATTGTTGTGACTGTTGTATCCAATTCAAATTTAATTGGCCTCATCAAAATAAAAATCGCATTAAATAAATTATTTTACATTCGTATAGATATATAATGCATACATTAGCATGTAACAGTATTCAAGCTCCCATGCATAAGTAAAATATAAACACATTTTAATTAGAAACGATGATATTAAAATTCTTTTTAGATATACGGCAGTCGAATATATTCACATGACTACTGTGCTACGCTTTGACCATTTTATCATGCATTTTTTATTAAGGAGATTAAGGTGACTTTTATATTCTGAACTTGTCTACCATGTTAATACCTATTCAACAGTATGTTCCGTTTTAAATCCTTGTCGAGATTCATATTTATGTATTTAAGTTGGGTGGTAATGTACTAATGGAAATACACGATTAAAATTTTATGAGTTCACTTTAAATCTTTTATGATGGATATAAATTTATTGTGCCTGCTTATTTTATTTGGTCAGATAAAAATTATGATTTCTGTGTATTCCTAGGGGTCAGTTCTATCGTTATCGTTATTTTTAAAAACTGTAGTCCAAATTGTTGAAATTAAAAATAGAGTTTGAATTAATCATTGACGTAGAATATACATATGTGTGGTTAAAATCCTTTAGATAAAGTGATATTAAGTTTATTTCGCAGTTCAGTACAAAAATATAAAATCAGTACTGGGTCTATCTGTAATTAGTATTAATAGATTTTGAACATTGCTGTATTACGGAAACTTTAGAGACGATTTAACAAGACTTTCCCATTTATCAACGGAATTTCGTTTTGGATTTTCCACTTTATGTTATCCAGATTAGCGGGTTAGTATACCACAATTTGTTTATGGCCGGCATGTCAGTACTTAAAATAGTTTTGAAGATATTAAGATCGTCAGATTAGAACAGATAGCACACCTTAATTTAATTCATGATGTAGCTAATACTTATATAGAAAAAGAGGGGTCTAGGAATTGACCCATGTGGAACATCAGACGTACGTATTAGTCTAATCAGAACTTAATATTTATACAATTGTTTAGTTCTCTCTTGCTCAGCTTTCTTCCTAATAAATTTCCAAGCCATGGTTTCCTTACGAAACATAGGTACTTGAAAATAAATACTCATACAAATGATACCTTTATAGTGAAACTATTTATTTAAAGAAATCGCTTACTGTTAAACAATACGTAATGAAAATGTCGAAATATAAATAACTAAATAATTAATAAATATTAACAAACAGCGAGTTTGACTCGCTGATATAAGGGTGTTGAAAAATAAATTTAATAATAATAATAATATATATTTATTTAGATAAATCTAATTTAAAATCAGTTTACAATTAGCTTACTATACCGGGTGTGACAGGATCATGATACACCCTCCATTTCTCCTTTAGTTTTGAAGATAATTGATTGAAACTTGGGATATCCTTTATACATGATAAGCGGTACTTTTTGACTTCCGCAAATTTATACAAGAGATAGAAAAGTGGACCTGTTAATTATTTATGGGGAATGTAGAAAAAATGCCGTTGCAACTAGACACCTTTATGCCGAACGATATCCTGATAGACAATGTCCAGCGATAAATTATTTTAATCATCTTGAAAATCAATTCCGAAGTGAGCCCAACAATGATCCCGAAGAAAATTTCATTCTTGACGAAGGAACGGAAATTAATGTTTTGGCTCGAGTAGAAGTTGATAAGACTGTTTCTTTAAGGCAAATTGGGTTTGATTTGGAAATCACTCACCAAACAGTAAGCCGAATTTTGCACAAATACCACTATAAATCTTTTAAATACCATTTGCATCAGCACTTGTATGAAAATGATTACAAACGTAGGATGGAATATTCCAATTGGATTTTGCAGAATAACGTGCAGCCAAACAATGATTTTTTCGAAATGAGTCTAGGTTTACAAATTTGGGATTATTTAACCGACAAAATACAAAATATTGGTCACCATAAAATCAAAATTTATTACGCGAGGGTAACTTTCAAGTGCGGTTGGGTTTCAATATTTGGCTTGGAATAATCGATAGTAGAATCATTGGTCCAATAATATTTGAAGGACCCTTGACTGGTGCCAGATACTTGGGATTTCTGGAAAATAAAATTGAGGACAGTTTAGCTGAATTACCTTTCCATTTACGACAGGGAATATATTTCCAACAAGATGGCGCTCCTCCCCATAATTCAAGGATAGTAATTGATTACCTTCAACGGAGATTCGGAGAATACGTAATTTCGACGAATGGTCCTGTGGTGTGGCCTCCAAGGTCACTGGATTTAACACCCCTTGATTTATTTGTTTGGGGTCACTTACAAAATATTGTCTACCGCCGTTACAACCCGTCAAGACCTGGAGCTACGAGTAAGACGCGCAATTAATAGCATAATGGCCTAGCAATTGGCGAACGTTCTTCGAGAAACAGCTATGCGAGTTCAGAAGTGCATTGACGTTGATGGACAGCATTTTGAACAACTGTTGTAATGTTTTGTGTTCATTTTGTTGTATTCCAAAGCCACTTTATGTATAACAAGGTAATTAGAACAAAACTGTGTTTTCTTATTTTCATTTAGCTGTAATTTTGTTTGTATTTATCGCACATTTTAATACGACATATGAATAAATTCCTTATTAATAGTATTAATAAATGGTTCCATTTGAAAAAATTGAGTTTTTCCCTAAAAACCATTTTGATGAACTTTATTTGCTCATAAATCACGTAATTTAGTTTTTTTGATGGGATTTGGATTTTTTTAGCATTACCCGGGTCATTTAGAATAAATCGGAACTATCATGGCACACTTAAATGGAAAATTAAAAATAATACTATAAAAAATTTTGACGTTTGAAATGTCACTTGCATTTAGAAAATTATGCAGGATTCAAAAATGCAATAACATGCAGGGTGTTTCATTTAAAAATCGAAAGTTAGTGTCACTTCCGGCTAAACCGGAAGTGAAAAAAAATCACTTGTATGTCGAAAGTGCCGCTTATTATGTATATAGGATATCCCAAATTTTAATCAATTATCTTCAAAACTAAAGGAGAAAAAGGGAGTGTACCATGACCCTGTTACATCTGATATATTAATTACAGACCTGTTATCCTTAATATATTTCAATAATTTGTTTTTAAATAAATTTATATTATGTATTTCCTTTAAATAATTTGGAAGACAATTAAATTTGACCAACCCCCTATCGAGTAAACAATTGTTTGTTGCTGTCTTTTGCTAAAATTAATATGAAAATTATTTCTTGTTCTTGTGTTATAATTATGAATATCCTTATTATATTTAATTTTCTGTTCAAGACTGTTAGGCATTTCCTTAGTAAATAGTTAAAAAAAAAAAAACAATTAAAATATTAATACAGTCTTTCATTAACCGAGAGCCAGTTTAAATAATAAAGCATCTCTGTTGTTCGTGTATACCTACTACAATTTAATATTACCCTCATAGCTCAATTTTGTAACGTTTAAAGAGTACTTATATTTACATTGGAGCAATAAATAATTGATCCACAATATGTAAAATAAGGTGGATTAATAGTATTATAAACAGTTATTTTTGTTGATTATGATAAATGAAAAGATATCCTTCGAAAAAAAATTTATTTTATTGGATATTTTTTTTGTTATGTATTCTATGTAATAATTACATTTCAGATTTCTTTCTATGATTAAACTTAGGTATTTAATATTATCAACATATTCAACAGAGTTGTCATATAAAGTAATTTTAATTGTGTTTACATAAATGAATTATGCATAATATTACTACCAAAAACCATGCATTTTGATTTATTATGATTCAATAACAGCTTATTGACTTGTTTTGTTATTTAATTTAGTTCCCTATTTAATGTCCTTATCAAATCATATACATCAGTGTTATCAAAATAAATTAAAATATTATTGGCAAAAAGATGTATAGAACATTTTTTACCACATTGCTAATGCCATTATATAATAAAAACAATAAAGGGCCAAGACAGCTGCCTTGCGGAATCCCTATATTGTTTCTTATTGGTTTAGAAAGCGATTCATCTATTTTGACAACTTGACTCCTATTTGATGATAACTTTCTATCCATGTTAATATAATTTAAAATTGGTTTTAATTGTTTTTATCTGATTCTTCAGTGTTTCTGAAATCAGCTGCGTAATGTTTTAAACTAGAATTCAAAAAACTTATCAAATTATAAAGACATTAGTAAATAAATTTAACCAAAATGTAAGATTATAATACCCATAACAGCAATGCAAATGTAAACCAAGAACTACGATACGAAGTTTCTCATTTCTTATACCCATTTGATATCAATGAGGATAAAAACTCAGTTTTCGAACAAACTGTGACGTATTTCGGCTCTTTCTAAGTGGTGAGAAGTGGCACTTTGACGTTTTAGAGTACGGCGGCTGATTATATACGGAATATCTCGAGCTTCGCTTCTTGTTTTTGAGTGTAGGAACACCACTTTGAAAGTAGAGGCTTGGATTGCCATAGTGAAGAAACGAATTTTCGTTGCTTCGCTGTCCAGGGGACTAATTAACCAGATAAAATAATACTCAGAATTTGAAACCAAACAAAATAACTTTATTTGTTCAAGTTTTGTCAGAATGTGAATAAAGTAACAACAGTTGGCACTAGATATAAAGACGAATAATATCTACAGAAAATGCGGCGGCATCTAATGTAAGTGTAGCAAGTTCTATAGTAAATGTTGACTTTCAATGAGCATCACGATTCCAACAGAAAGAGAGAAAAATAAGTAAGATGATTAAATAATAGGTATTGTGAGTTACAAAGACACGGACAGGCGGTCAGACCTAATCGGTATCTGATTAAATGAACGACCAAACGGTAAGTGTGCGTGAAGAGAAAGGGACACATGAGTATTAATGGAGGCAATTTACGCGATGTATGGGTAACCAGGATCACACGGAAGATTTTTACGGAGGCAGGATAGTGACCTACCGAGCTATCAGACGTGATCCGAGAGAGACACCTGAGTAAAAACGGTGGCAATTTCCGAGCCGTATTGATATCTAGCTAGGATCACCTGAAAAGGGGCTTTCTGGCGCGAACGGTGGTAAAGCCGTCCCACACTATCAGAAAGACACACTTGGAAACTAATGGCTGCAATTTCCGAGCCGTATTGGTAACCAGGATTATCTTAGAAAGAACTCTCTGGACAGAGCTCATTGGTACGTCCACGCAGTCACACGCTTGGACAGAAATGCTACACCTGAATACTAACAGACAGTTGTATTGGTAACCTGGGTCGCCTCAATGATACGTGGGGGAGATGTTGCGTTAAAGTATAAGTTTTCCAAGCAATGTTATTGCATGAAAATAAATAGTCATAAAATTTAATTACTAAGTACGGAAACTATGCCACTATAATAATTATTTAAAGTCCCCCAATAACTTACTTACTCTATGTCCGCAAATACCCCAACAAAGCTGGTAAAATATTATAACAACCAGAACAAAATATTGACGGAAGTATTTTAGCAGTTTAAAATTTCATGAACTGTAAACTCAGACACTAAATGTGTAATATCTGATAAGTCGAGCCATTGTCGTTCAAAGGTTTAAATGAATACGGGAAAAGTATCAAAGTGAATGAACTTAATAATTATTTTGCATGTAAATAAATTCCTTCCAAAAAATATTCTGCAATATGGTAAACAGTGCAGTTTTAACTTTTTACCAGAATTGACATTTACATGCGAGTAAGTGCGGGGGTCATATTGAACATTTGTTATAAAATTCCTGGGCAATTTTAATGAACCAATAAATGTTTTCTTAAAATAATGTTTTCTTAACCGTCTCTCACGTCATCGAAGGAACTCCCAGAAAATCCTAGGATTTTGTATTATTGTGGAGTCCGAACCACATCTAGGGCATCGACAGTTCTGTCCCATCTTAATCCGAAGCAAATTACAAATAAAAATTGTTGCTCCGGGATGGATTCGAACCATGGATATTCGGTACCGAGTAAATAGCTATAAGCGCTTTACCCACTCGGCAAATGTAACATTTTTATTCAACAGATTTTTTTTTGATACATTATGGCAGATAGCGACAATATAACAAGTGGTCAAAATGAGATTATTAGCTCAAAAAAAGTTTTAAATATATTGAAAAGATTGGGACTTATTTGTAGCCGGATGACCAATTTTTGACCACTTACAAAATAGCTGAAACCATCTCTGTTGATTAAAAAAAAGGCTTGCCCCTCTATTGCGACCTAACGAGGCACTTTTGAATAGATTTCAGCTGGAAGTTGGGTTAAACTCATCTTATTTTTACCTCAAGAATATATGGTATCGTTTTGTATAGATCTTTCAGAGACACGCTGTATATTATTTTAAGTTATTTTAACTTTTAAAATACGAAACTCTTTAAAATGCTTTGTTAAGATTTAAGTCGTTACGTGCAACGATTTGAACCTTTCTATCAGTTGCTAGCGACTAGTTATTGTTATTAGTACTGTATTAAACCAAATACTTCCTCAGGGATCTACCTACATAGCTGTAAAGTATTTAAAAAAATATATCTCCAAGTTTTACAGGCAGAGCCTGAGCACTGTCTCACTTTAATAATTTTAAGTCATGCATTTCATTGAGTAATGAACCTCGGTAGAACAAAAAATCGTTTACCGTTTACGGCGTTTACATATACCAAAGATGTTTTACACGACTACTGATGATTATGAAAAGGAGGTCACGCTCTAAAAGGCGCCACGGAAGTATTTTTCCTTCTAAATTAACACTTGAAGTCGTCAAGGTTTCAATACCTCCAGTAGTCAGAGAGCAAACCCGCTGAACAGGAAGAGTTCTGAACTGCCATTGACATTGACGGATAACAATGATTGTATGAAAAATTCCGACCGTGGCTAGTATTAAATCTTTTCATCTAATTACTATGAATTGACAAAGTGGCACTTACATAATACGCAGTATTATGGTTGTACCGAATTTTGATCTTTATCTGATGAACCCACTTTATTCACATCGTTTTATCATTGATTTGCTACATTGGTTGCATGCATACTTATAGCTTGAAGATATTATTTATAACTATAAGTTATTATAGATACATATATGTATGTTAAAGAGCCCCGAGCTTATACAGTAATGTTAATGTTGAAGTTATATTGTTTATGTTAGATTATGGAGATATATCTGTCATGAGATTAGATTTACAAACTCTTACAAGTGGAATTCATAACCATAACATAATAACAATTATAATCGTCCTTATTTAAAAGATAGTTTACACAATATAAGTGACGGTATACCTAAGGTTGAACCAGTATACGTAATCACTTCGGATCAATATAATAAAGGATACAATTAAGAAAAACTGAAATACGATTTCTTAATGTATTACCAATAATTACGTATAAACTTAAACATAGTATATGCTAACTTCGTGGGCCTCTCAGCTATAATTTATTTAAACTCAAGTTATGTAAAATGAAATAACTGTTGCTTTAAATCTATAAAACACGAAAAGAGCATTACTGTTTTCAATATTACAAATATTCATTATGTTTTCAAACCACCGAAAAAAAGTGATACAATATATTTTTGTACCATCAGTACAAAGAAATAGTAATGAGTACAATAAGTGAGCGAGAAAAACTGGACATTTTGGGTTTTGCGAAAAAAAAATTTTGATGTTGAATACAATAAACACATTTAGAAACATGCCAACTTTTGATTTGAAGCTTTAGCTGTTTTATTTATGGTTATACAGATATTTATGATGTAAAGTTAAAAATAGAGAGCACAAACGAAGGTGGCTGAGAAAATTACACAAATAAATTTGACAGATGCTACTGGTAATGGTGGAGTAGGCTGACGCCTGGCAAGTAGACCGCAGACTAGCCCTTTTTACCCACCTTCAGCCATCCCCTCAGCCCTGCATTTCCCTTGTGTTGAATATTTCCAATCTTCTAATGAAGATCAGGATGTCACTCAGTCCTCCCTACTGGGAAGTGTGAAATTATATTTCTTTTCCACCAACCTTGGCTAGTCTTTCGTTTTTCTCACCTTTATAGTAGAAATGGGGATTTCTCTCTCCACCAGTCCTGTAATTGCTGGGTGACTTTCAGCTCTACCTGAACATCGCCAGCTCCCAAAATCCCACATTCTCAGATAAGCTGGCGTAGTATCCCTCTTTATCTACAAAGGACGAATTGGCACAGAACCTCTAGAGCAGCTGTTGGTGTCGTCCTCATTGCGCCAGTGATCTCTAGGCAGGGTAGTTTCCGGACTTTAGCCAGCTTTCGAGACATAATCGCTTTTTCCACGCCCGGTCACCAGACCACAGATCCATACAGGAACCTTGATTTGATGACCGCTGTGTACAGCAAATGTAGAATTTGTGGATTGCGGCCCCAGTTCAGAAGGCAGTTGCTAAGTTCAGTAAACACGCAAAGATAAATGTGTTTTGGTTCAAGCTTTTTAATTTGAATTATGGAAAGCTCTGTGGATATAACTAAAACTATAACGATGATAGAAGGTGGTCGTAGTAAGATACGCATCTAGAATCACTAGTATACCACGTCCAACTTTACAGAATTAGATAAGACTGGCCAGTACATAAGGAGATCGATCTGGCCAGTACATAAGGATATCTGGTTCTGGGCAAAGATTGATGACCGTTTCTTATGTATTAATTTAATATGGAATCATTTTTCCACTTGCGTGGAGTTAAGAAATGGTTTCCACAGAATTCTCAAACTACTACAAGTACACTTACAGTACGGAGTAGATTGAATGAAGTTGCCCTAAAAGTTAAAAGTCCAGTAAATTGTCCTAAATGGCTTCCTAAATACAAATTTGTAAGAACACATTTTGCTCGTCAATATGCAAATTGGGGTGAAGCACAGTGACGTAACATAATTGTTATAGACTAGTAGCGATGCTATTTAAGGGCCATCTAATGGTAGAGAGAGAGAGTGTATAGAATATCAGGTGAGAGGTATCAAGAAAATATGTTTTCGTCTAGACAGAGGATCAGTAATGGCTTGGTGAGGTATACAGTTGAAAGGCTGGAGTGATTTGGTTTTTATTGAAGGTAGCTTGAATACAGTACAATACAGAAAACTATAGAACATTCTCTTTAATAACATGTTTAGCACAAGTTTTTTACAAAGTTGTAAAAATAGGATTTTCGCAGTATGTTATGATAATTATAATAATCGTCCTTATTTTGAGTATATAGGTATACTATACAATATACACGTATATAAATATATATTGGATATTGGGGATGCGTGCGCGAGGTTTAGCCAAGGTGTACTCTTACACTTAACTGCTAAACTTAATATAATAAAAGAAACACAATTAAACATACGAACTATAAATTAACCTAAAATCTAAAAATGTATTAGATTACACAAAAGATTGGTCTAGTTTTAAACATAGTTAAATTTGTAAATGTGTAAACCAAACCATAAACTAAATTCAAAATAATTAATTTGTTACAAAAAAAGTGAAGACAAACATCAGATACAAGGAAAGTAACAATAATCCGCAACAATCATATAACCAATACTATTAATTAGAGAGATGACTTAATTTTTTCCTGAAATGATTCACAGAAAGGTCTTTAAAATTATTGGGCATACTGTTTTAAATACTATTACTACACTACCAATTTGATTTCAGAGGCGGTAAGTCCAGTCAAGATGCTATTTCCTGTTTAACTGTGGAAATATACAAGACCTCGAACTTACACTTTATGTATTTTTTAATTTATTCTGGCTTCTGATATTTTCCGCCGTTGACAGTTACTTGAAATTTTGAAAAGTATGGGATTAAGAGGTACTACATATAAACTGACGGAAAATTCTTTAACCAAAAAAAATAAAAACAGTGTGTAAAAATAAACACAAACACCTCTAAATTCAGCAGATTATGGTGTTCCACAAGGAAGGATCCTTGAACCTTTGTTTACTATATTCATATACAGTATTTTCTATAGGGTATGGTATGGTAGCCCAGTGAGTAAATCGTTTATAGCTATTTATTCGGTATTGAAGAAATTCTACAAACTGTCGATGGTAATAATTATTCATCTAGACAGAAATTACAATCGCACGTAAACTTTCAACTTCTATAAATTGATTAAATAACGTAGCCATGTTCATCTTTTTTCAAGAATTTATTACTTCTTGCCTGAGAAACTAAAATTAAATATTTTAACATTAAATTCTCTAATATTAAATACTAAAGTTGTAGTTTTAAGTATTAGTATGTTTTAAGTATCAGTATGTTTGAAGTATTAGTATGTTTTAAGTATTAGTATGTTTTAAGTATTAGTATAACTATAATACATGCAGTAGTAAATGTTTAAAATTGTTAGTTAATAAATTCTGCAATTAGATAACTAGAGTTTACACTTGAAATTTGAGATTTCTCCAGTGTTTTTCTTTTTTCTTGGAGTTTACCACTACATGAATAATTAATTCTTGGTTATTTAAAAAATACAAGAGGGTCAGAGGGTGATTTTTGACAACTAAATAAGCCACAAGAAAGAAAAAGAAAAATTTAGACCCACAAATAATATTCACAATATTTTTCTAATGTAATTAGGCACAGATATGTATATTATTAAGCAAATTTCTATAGAACTAGAACATTACATGTACACATATTTAAAGCTGTATTAATTATCTGTTTACATAGTAGTCTCAAAACTCTTTAATTTTCTTGGTCAAAATGTCGAAATTTTGGATACCCTTCTTTATGAGTTCCTACATAAATATACTCGTATAAGAGCATATTATTACATTTGACTTGCGGTACTCTTAATAAATTGGTATGTGTCTTCTAGATGTACGAAATATATCATGTAAATAATAATTAGTTGGCCGCAGTTTACACAAACAACTATGATGGAAATTTTCTCATAGTGCTATTGACCAAAATTATGCGACAAACATTATATCATAACAATCACCGCAAGTGGAACAAAACATCCTATTTGCAAATTATACAAAATTACATGAATATTCAAATTTTTTTTACTGTTTTAATAGTAGTATCGACCCGCGACTAATGTTTCCGCAAAATTTGTAACTTGTGTCATCATTTATCTTATTTTTATACTTTGATGGTCAAATATTATGCTTCTTTAGATGAATATACAGGGTGGGTAAAAAGTACTGCATAATGTTCTAACTTTGTGAATACTGATATAACAAAAAAAATTTATAAATTGTTGGTAAATCGTACAGGAAGGAGTATAATACAGAAACACAACAAAATTAATTAATTTACAAACTAGTAATAAATACTAGATATAATACCTAAATAGGTACCAAAGTTGAAATCCCCTCAATTAATTTAGTTGAAAATTAAATACATTTTTGCTAACACACACTTCTGAATGATTTATGTATATGTAAATTTGTATCATACAAAGAGAAGTGATATAAGCTTTTATTGCGATTGCCCACTATATTTTTAGCACAAAAATGGAAATCACTCTTGAGGCCGATGTGCATACCATTCGTAGACTGGTATCTGGTTTTTGACTTCATTAGTATGAAGTAGGTATATATACAATGACATCATGAGAAATTTCATACTCACTAGGCTTTACATAAATGTAGAGTATAAATGTGTCGTAGTAAACTCTATCAACCAGTGTTAATCGCAATGTAATATGAATTGGAAACACACCCAACTAGCGATAACTACTCATAAAGGTATAATAAATATTATAATACCAAAGTATTACAATAGAGAGAGCAAACGTTAATTTACATCATTAAAAAAAAAAAAAAAAAAAATATAATATATATATATATATATATATATATATATATATATATATATATATATATATATATATATATATATACATATATTGAAGCATCCCAGACCTGGGCTGCTTCATCGCGAATAAATTTCCTATAATTTTTACATAAAACGAAATTATTCCCAAGCATTTATATCATTAAATTACAAATTCATTATTCCATGAAAAGGGTTAAATCATTTTCTTATAATTTTGGCAGAAAACGTATGCATTCAAACTATAGAGTCTAAATTATTCAGCTAAGTAAAAGAACACACAGTATTCATTTAATATTTTAAAACATTGACAAAACTGTACAAAATCTCAAAGCATTCTTTAGTCAAGAGGAAATAACATAAACAAACCAACGTAAACACGTAGGGTTGTAAGAGTTTTACTAAGAAATTCCAATGCTGTAAACATAGAGTCATTATATTATTCCTCACCTAAATGCATATCGTGGGTAAAGCCAAAAACGGAGCGTTTGCCTATCTCCGTCTAACTTGCAGGCTCGGACCACGAATTCACTCGTGGGAAATCATATAAATACGCGAGGCGGCTTACGATCGTGGTCACATCTCTGACAGCCCCAAGCTATACGCTTTGGTTCTAACGAACCGGCCAAAGAGATTGTCCAGTTCTACGTGGCAGACTCGTGCCCCACATCTGACTACCCCCAAGCTTTTAGCTTTGGTTCGAAAGAACCGGGTACGAAGAGTTTGTACGACTCTCTATAATCTAGCTGTGCACCAGGTCGACTCTGACGGCCACAAGCCTATGCTTTTGTTCTGAGGAGTCGAGAAATAAGAGAGTGGCCCTGTCTTGCCGTTATAACTAGCATTGGGCGTCGCGCTGCATTAACGTGCGCTAGCCGCCGACACCGCCGTCGACATGGAGGCGAGTAACTCAGGCGTTACTCAGGAATCCGGGGGAGTGGGCCCCGCGGAACTCTCCGTGTATACTAGAATTGGTAAGAATGTCACCTAAATAATTATTATACTGCGTTGCCATTTGCTACGTACTCGAGTCCAGTAAAAAGATCATGAAATTAATGCAACTTCTTTGTTTCGAGTAAAATGGCAACGCTAACCAAAGTACGACTCTATAGGCTTGGGTTTCATGGTTTTTAACAATATTTGACCGGTGGTACCACATGATTTATAGATAGGGCCTTTTTGTTATAGTGCACTGCTCATTACATGTTTACTAATAATTAGAACAGTCAATATTAATTCCGATAATCATTGGAACTTTTCCTTTATTTTTCAAGCCAGGTCTAAATAAGATAATATACCCAAAAATTTAATGTCCAGTTGAATCTGCAATATTTGTAACTTCATCAGAGTGCATTACCCATATGTGGATCAGAGTGCCGCTGTCGGGTGAGACGGTGAGGCGCCGGCAACGAAAACAGGCGGTTGTCTGGGCACGTACCTTGTCTCTCAGCAGGGGTTCGGGTCCAGCCAACCAGTATACACCGATTAATGATTTATGGCTACCGCTCCCATAAGCGTGCCACAACACAAGCGGCGACGGCCAAATTAACAAATCTACGGAGTAGTTCGTTTCAGGTTGGTTAAGCCTTGATTGGCGGCCTGTATGCGACAATTCAAAATAATACGGGCAATGCTCGTCATATGTCGGGGTTCCGCATATGCATCGAAAACTTAAAATAATACGGGCAGTGCTCGTCATATGTCGGGGTTCCGCATATGTATCGAATCTTCGTTGGCCAAGCGTCAATTGTGTTTGTGATACTGTTTATGGTAGCAACAGCCCGCGAATTCAAGACAAGGCATGGTTGTCGGCCTCTGGCCGATTCATGTGACAGGGGACACTCTGTTCCACATACAAGGGAAGTTTCTCTTGCACCCATATGTAGAGTTCTACATATGTCATGTAAACTACGAAGCGGAAGTTTCCGCGCATGTAACCAGGTTTGGTTACATTGCAGGTTCAACTAGCTAAATGGCTATGTATTTTTCGTGGACGGTTGTCCACTGTACATGTAACAAGGTTTTGTTCATGTAAGTTTTATAATCTATTTCTTGTAGACAGTTGTCTCAGTATAGAAACAAAAGGTGTACAAACGGTATTTGAGTTTCCTTGACTTATTTCTACTTTCAGGTACAAAGGTGAATTCTAAGCACATTAGTAATAATCAACATAAAGTCAAATCTTATATTGAGTACTCTTTTTAAAACCGATATCAGTGCAGTGCAGGTTAGGGGTCATAATAATTACTACAGGTATACCAATTAAATTAAAGCAAATTAAATCTTATAAATGAAACAAAGTAATGCCAAACTTTATAAACGTACCTGTGAGGTTACAATAACACAACAAATTTGGGGTCCTACCACTAAAACTAGACGATCACGAAAAAGGCCAATTAATTAAATCAGTATTACCTGTCGCTTCACGACAGGTGAGACTTAGAAATAAAATAGAAATTAAATAATAAATATACGAGGGGGGTTTGGGCTGTTACAATATATATATATATATATATATATATATATATATATATATATATATATATATATATATGTATGTATATATATATATATATATATATATATATATATATATATATTTGAAATGGAAACCCATATGTTTTAGCACTTTTATTATCACAATATATATATATATATATATATATATATATATATATATATATATATATATATATATATATATATATATATATATATATATATATATATATATATATATATATATATATATATATATATATATATATATATATATATATATATATATATATATATATATATATATATATATATATATATTGTGATAATAAAAGTGCTAAAACATATGGGTTTCCATTTCAAAAAGAAGTTGATAGCTTTAGTGCTGGCACCGTAAATGATAAAAAATGTCAACGGTTTCTAGATATCCATCAATTTACAGCCAACAAATTTTACTTGAAACATTTTTTGTTTAATAAACCAGTATTAACAACATTATGACAAATATGCAGAACTTTTTACCCACCCGGTATAAGTATTAAGCAATGATTACTTGGTCAACGACCAGGATATCAAACAGCGAATAACGTTGACATGTTTCGGGGAACGAGAGGGGCGTCATCAACTGGCGGTCTAACAATAATACAATGGAAATTTGTGTTGTGGTTAATACTAAAATTATTTTAAATATTTACCGTGCTTTTAAAATTGGTTCATGATAATATCATAGTGTATAGAGGTATGGTGTGTGCTTAAGTACTAGTGACCCACATCCGGAAGCCAGAAAAAAACTAAAATTTCACGAGCTATCAGCCAATTTTACTGCTCTTTTTCATATCAAAAATGGTGTAAAAAATCATATACAGAAAACTTAAATGCTGCTCAAGAAAATTTAGATATCCAGGATCAATCGAATTTAAACGAGGGCACAACAACACACAGCAAATAGGATCGTGAATGATATCAAGCTATTGGAAAGAGCAGCACCAAAATGGTCATATATTGATAAACCCTTTGTTATCGTTTGGGTCTTAGGCCTCATATACAAACTATACAATTTCAACTTTTCATTACATTTAATAAAATTAATATATTCCTATTTAAGCAACAGAACACTACAGGTTAGAATCAACAACACACTGTCAACACTAAGGAGTATTTACTTTCCTCCTGTGCTGACTTTCCTCGGTTTCCCTATACCAAACTCTCTATGTATGTCGATGATATGGACACATATAGTGCATAAGTGGCTAATATGCTATTGAAAGCGCATATTATTGAAACACAGCGGCGTACTGTGACTAATGTTAGGAAAAACTAAACGAAAATAGGTCAGAGACAATAATATTCACTAAAAAATTTAAAAATAATAAAATGTTAACACTAATTTCGACCAAAGCTCAACAAATTGAAACAACATCATTTGTAAAATATTTACGAGTTAATTTATATAAGAAGATACCTTTTGGTAGACATATAATATTACTATGGAAAGTTTATTCTTTGACCAAGAGTCTACGAGTATACCCACAAGGCAAGAAATAGCAGAGTAAGCAGGACAAACAAAAAATTGATATATACCGCAATAGTAAGGCAGGTCCTAGTATACACTGCTCCTACGTGATCCTCAGCATCCGCAATAACAGTAAAATAGATACAAAATCAGCAAAACAAAATGCTTAGGTTAATATTCTTCCTAGGCAGATAGACATACATTCATTCGTCGCCGAACGAAATCATCGACATACTGCTACTAATATGACTGGCAACTCAAAAATTTTTTATAACTTAACTGTTCAACAATACACGTACACGCATTATAACACCGGTTAGAGAACAGAATGCCCAATTCAGGATTAAGCACAAATTACCGTACTAGGCACCACCAGTTATTTGGCAGTCAGTATAGGCCAAATCTGTCAAAATTATCTCCCTTATTTTTTTACACTTGTGCAGTAGCTTTCTTGTTTTTATCAAAGCCTATTAATGCTTGAGCTAATAAGTAAAAACTGCAAATTCTCCCCTTAAACGAGACGCCTATGAGCATTTTTTGAAAAAATGTTTTACACAAAAAATATCTTGTAAAAGTGGTAAATATACAGAATTAAATTAAATTATTTAAATCAGTCTTTAGATGTTCCTAAAAAACTGTCATATCTTCATTCATTTAAAGGTTCGAAGGAAGCTACTCTTAGGAAATGGTTAGGGGTAGGACTGTGACAATTTTTCGATATATCAGTAATTATCGATTGTTATCGATAATATCGATATTACCGACCGACCAAATTTGATCGATATATCGATAATATCAATAATATAGATAATACAGACAATATCGATATTATTAATAATATCGATAATATCGATAATATCGAACGTCGGTAATACCTAGGGCTGGAACAATTATCGATAATATCGATATTATCGATCAGCCAAATTGTATCGATATATAGCGATAATATTGATATTATCGATATATCGATAAATTGTCCCTCCCATCTACTGTTAAAACGCCTCAATCTTCCTCAAATGTTTATTAAAACTTTTTTCTTAAAATGAGGACCTTTCGATTGTCGAGGTCTTTTGGTACTTAAAAACTGAAACACCGTGTAAATAAACACATAAGCTCTCTACTATAAGAAGGCAACTTCATTATATCTCACTTAATATGCGTCGTCGACCAATTGTGTTTAAATGTCATGTATTCTATTTTTTGGGGGCTACATGCCTGCGAAATTAACAAGATACGCAATCTATCGTGGGTCGAGATTTTAGTAGGTATAGTCAGCGAAACCAATATTGTGACGGGACGTCCGGGGTAAGACGCTACGGAATGCAGTTTAGTTTATGCAACTTGCAAATCTGAGTAGTTTACGAGAGACATGACATAAAATATATTTTCTTGCTCTTACTATGTTTCGTAATAAATGCACGTTACTTATTACATGAAAGTAAGCACTTTACAAATAATAAATAGTTTTCAGTTTTAGACAAAGATGAAGTGGTGCATGATGGATATTGTTAGATTGGTAATTAAATTTGACATTTAATTGCATTATGGCCCTTAGTAGGTGCCATTTAAAGAAATGATTTTTTCTTAAAAAAACACGTTTGGCACATTTTATTATTTCATGACGCATTTGTTACTGATTTAATTGATGAAATCACTATTAATATGAGTTACTAGAGTCAACTGAAACAGATAAAATAAATTTGAAAAAAGAAGGAAAATTCCTTGAGTAAAATGTAAATTTGGCAACGCTATCCTATGCAATTTGAGTTGTAGATTCCGAAAAACATAAGTTATACTGGATGATGCATTTAAAAAATCAAAGATAAATGCACTTCCGGTGAAACCGGAAGTCGGCCATTTTGACTATATCTGCATGTCCATCTGAAATTAGGTCTAATATCATAGTACCAAATTTCGTCTAAATCGGTTTATAATTGAAAGAGATATAAGCATGGCCCTAGTCTCGTGGCCACCCGGTATATAGACCTACGAATATTAATTAGGTGAATTCCGAGTGCGTACGTGGTCATGGGTCAAAATAGCAAGCACCCATTTCCAAAGAGAATGACGTCAGTATATTTTTGTAAAGGCATTTTTCTTATAAAATGAATCAAAGATTGCATTGCATTGCATAGCTTTCACTTGTAATGCCATTAATATTAAGAAGGTATAACAGAGCAGACAGTAAGACAGATCCATGCGGAATACCAGAAATGATGAAATGATTTAATGAGACTGCATCATCCATAACAACTGAACAAAGATTTTAAATAGGGAAAAAGTTATTAAAATGGAACTAAGGAAAAAAATAGTAAAATGTAATAGAAAGCAGACCAAACAGATTTTCCAGCAGTTCATTTATACACCATCCAAATTTCACTGATCTATCAACACTTATTATTTTGAACAATAAATCTCCCAGTTAATTCAAAAATACCATTGCAAATGGATAGAATCGGGTGATGTCAGTGCTACTAAATATATTATATGCTTTTCTTGATATATACTAAGAGTGTTTTCGTGTTTGTCTCTACAAATATGTGATTTATCAAAATATTTAAAAATCAATATACTTGTTGAGACTGATTGAATAGCTCTCGGTTGCATAACCCAGATATCACCAGATTTTTGTTATTAGTAGGTTGTCCATTAACTACAATTTTAATACCACGAAATTACATGCAATTTTAATGATATAAACAACAGTTTAAATATTAATAACGCAGTAGAGCTTTTGGTTAGTTAGTGCATTTCATTATTTATATTTACTTTCGTATATAAATTATACAGTCTGTTAATTGGACTACTGTTACTATTTAATTTGTCTGTATTTGCACAGAACCATTTATTTTATTAATAAAAATCATGATGTAATTTGCGGTCTGTTATTAAAAATTAATTGAAGCACAATGTGTTATTCATGATTACTCCCTAAACCAATAATAATCAATAGAGCTGTCCGAGGTCACCTGGCCGACAGAACCGTCATATGACTCATATGTTTACATCATATCATAATACTTGAATAAGTACAGTAAATGGAAATAAATTTTAACAATAATGTTACATTTTATAAAAATTTGTATAAAACTCACCCTTTTAAGCAGATTTATGAAGTAGTTTGGTTGTCGTCATCACCAAGTGGGGAAGATCTATAGTATAATAGCATCAGGTATGTTTCTACAGCTGTCTCCGTCAGCGATGTTCGCTTTGGTGAAAAAATATGTTTTGCATTTTGAAAATGACCGTTCGACATCTACGGATGTAATACAGGCATAAGTAAAACAATCTGTGAACTCACTTAACGAAGTTGTAGATGCACCATCACAAATTTGTCTTAATTTGCTAAAATCAAGATCTTTCTGTAATACACTCTCGAATTTTTCACAAACGCGATTATTTTTTGCGTCATTTATAGCCTGTAGCTGTGTATTTACGTCGTCCACTATTTGCAGCGATTCCACTAAGGACAACGAACTATTTTGCAATTTTTCTATTGCGTCGTGTAGTCCTCTATAATTGTTATTAATAGTTTTTAAATCTGTTTCAAGGGAAACGTCTTGAAAGCTTATCTGGCTTTCCCTAATAGCTGCAGCCTCGTTAGGGTTGAACTGTAGTATCACAGCTTTTATTTGTTGAAAATATTCAGCATAATAAAAAGCCGCTTTCAACCACGTTCTCCAACGTGTAAGAATCGACTCTGGTGGTTCAGGGATACCAGGATACTGTCTGTGAAATGCTCGAAGCCGTTTAGGAGATTTGAGAAAAACTTTTTTTGTATTTGCTATTAATGCATCTACCTCTGGAAAACATTTTCGAATCGTTTCTGCCACAAGATGTAACGCATGCACTTTACGCGTAACATGTAAAAACCTACAATTGTCTCTTTGAAAAGAACGGCCTACCATGCGCATTGTCGCAGCACCATCAGTCACAAACATCAATACTTGACTTGTTGAAAGTTCAAATTTTTCGAATGTCTCCAACACCCCACGCGTAATTATTTCGCCAGTACACGCAGTTAGTCTTTTACTAGCTAGTAAAAGTGGAAATGTTAGTTTAAGAGGGCCCAGTACACGTACTATAATATTTAAAATAGAATTTTTTTTTACAATCTTTTGTCTCGTCAATACATAACCAGAGCCGTGTATTTTTTAATCCACATTTAATCCTAATTACAATGTCTTCACAAACAGCTGGAATATATCTACGTAACGATGTACGACTTGGTAAGTTCACCTGGGGATTGTATTTATTCCAAAACTTCCGAAATGGTTGTTTATCCAGTATGTGTAGCGGAATATTACAGGCTATTAACATTAACAATAAATCAAACATAAACTGAGTTGTCAAAGGCATGCCATTTTTTTTATTTTGATGTTGCACGGTGTTGATATGACGACGACAATCTGTTTTGAGCCAGCACATTAAGTCTTGATTACAAACTTTACAAATTATTTTGCATCCGTCATAGAATAAATCCGGAAATTCACAGATAAATTTATTCACTGTGTCCGCGTACGGTCGTTTTTTACACTTTGGCGCGTTTGACATTATGTATAATTTATAGGTACAACCTCACGCATCAACCTTTCAAATAAGACTGCAGCGTAAATCACTTCTAAATCGGCACGTGTGACGCCATCGCAAGACCGTGGCTGTACTCCAGCCACCTCGGACAGCTCATATAGCGGGTTTACATGCAGCTAAAGTGAGCAGGGAATTGGGCAGGGAAGTGGGCAGCGTGAGTATGTAAACACGTCGCTCGCGCTGCCACTGCTCATGCCAGAGCGCTGTCGCTGCGGCAGTTTCTACGTCCTCCATACGCGTACCAGCTGTATGTAAACAGTCACTTGCTTCAAGGCTGCTATAGGGCAGGACAGCGGGCAGCGCGAGTAGCTGCGGCAGTGGCTGCATGTAAAGCTAGTATAATAATCAATGAGATGGGTGGCTATGCTCGCAGCATTAAAATGTTGAATAGAAAATAATTATTTTGTAATATTTCTGAGAAGGATACAAATTTGTAAAATCTGTCAATTAATTTGTTATGTCTAGATATCGGACAATTTTTATGCGCGCAGGGCTGGCACATGGAGTAAGAGATAATTACAATCATTTATATGGAACAATTAAAATACATACCTCGTGTCTCAACATTTCATTCAACCTCTTGTACTATGTTCAAGGCATTAATATCGAATTATTAGATGTCGTTTGACGTTGTTATGGTATCGTGAAACATTATTTTTCTGTTACATGCCATACAATGCTCTGAAGATCCATTGACTCGAAAGTGATTACGCCGAAAAAATGATTTTCTGCAGTTCAGCTGTCGACAAACACGAACGAAAATACGACATAGTTGTTACTATTTACTTTTATCCTTTTATCCAGTCTAAATATTGCGACGTTTGCAGGTAAATTAGATAGTGAATAAACAGGGTCTAGATCTCTCTGTACATGCTTACTACTGTTTTCATATGGAAGCTCAGATACGCCGGTTGGGAAGCCCGTCCGGGATTCATGGAAATGGTTCGGTGTCTAGTCATGTTAATTGGCTCAGTAGTGTCAAATAAAGTGGCGCGTGCTCTCACTGAAACCTAGTTCAAAACCAAGCCGGACCAAGTCAATGAGGGATGCAAAATATATATGTCTCTATATGGTGGAAATACTACAGTTCGTGTTTGGAAATCATCAGTATTCTGGAACATGGGTTAATTAAGGCTGATGAAACTTTATAAAATATAAATATAACCAGAGTGAAGCACTTATCTCGTTTTATATTCAGAATTTCCTAACAGAAAACCGGTGGTGCGTGGATGAAACAACCTCTTGAAGGTGGAGATATTTGGTGAAAGACTTATTGGGAAATATGCTCCTTGTAACACCCCTTGGCGTTCGAGAAAATTTTTCTTTATGTTGTTTTGATAATAGGTGTTAGTTTGTTAGCTCTGTGCCTAGATGAAAATCTGGAGAGAAAGATAATGTGAGTGCATTTACTCAATAGTTTGGTTACTTTTCTTTTTTTTTTTTTTCTAATGTGCAAAGCTTTAATTTTAGCTCTTCCCTAAGGGATACTGTTAAAACATTTTATTTTGCCAACTTTGAAAGTCGTATCAGATATGATGGAGTAATTTTTTGCGGATATTCTAATTTAGGAAATCATATATGTTTATATTGCAAAAAAAGAGCTATACTCGCACGTTATATATTTAGTTTAAAATATCGAACATTTTGTAGATAAATATTTATAAATCAGAGAATAACCCTTCCGTGTTTATACATTTTAGAAATTTTAACAATGATAAAGAAAAATCCAAATAAATTCATTTTTCAAAACTTTCATTATGATTATGCCACACGACATAGCTTTAATTTGCAATATTATAACGAGGGGCTTTGCCCTCGCTATTTTAATTAACTTTACTGTAGCTCTCAAATGAAACAACGAGATAAAAAAATACATCGTAATTTATCATATAAAAAAAAGGCTCATTCAGGGCGTGGTAACAAGTAATAAACCCTTCAACAACTTAAAACTAAAACCACCGAAATCATATTAAAGTTCACTTAAAAAGTTTTTTATAAAGGGCGCCACCCGCCTTTCTTTTTTTCGTTTTTAATATTTATAACAGTCTAAAAAAAGTTATAACGCACTAATGCCGTTGAAAGGGGGAAAGAACGGTTTTTCTTCACTAAATTTTATCGCACAGTTCAAGAGCAAAACTAAAACTCTAGGGGGCTTTTTCCACCTCTAGATAGATAGGCAAATCAGCCTTTTGATGCAAATTTTTACTCTTCAAATTTCCAGCTCACACTCAGAGCGGAAGCTGTTTACTTTTTAATAGGTACCTATTTTAACAATAATTGGAATGAATCCTACCTTCTCACATAGCCTTCCTATGTCACATACTTCGTAACTCCTTTACCATAACAACTCAACCAGACAAAATCTTGAACACAATCCCAGCAACGTACACTACTAGCTCACTCAAAGCCCAGCTCTAGTCTCAAAAGCAATAAAAGATAACGTACTTAAATAACGTAAGAGACCATAAAGGAACACACATCCTCTCTCGGCCGTGGCTCGACAGAGAGTCTCCCGTCTCAGTACAAGCGTTCCCCCTTTGTCCCCACACCGCAATGTTCGCGCTAGTGCACTAAATGTCCAGTGGTCGCTTTGAATATCGAAGATTTACAATTCAGGTAAGTCGGTTCTAGAATTTTTAAGGTTGACCTCAAACCAAATTATGCAATTAGCGTTAAATAAAACGCAAGTTAATTATTTCTAAAAATGGACCGTTACACTATCCAGCACACGTTTGACATGTACAAATCAAATTCCTATTATATGGGCTCTGTTTTATATAATAAACTAAATGTAGACTTAAAAAACATTAATAATTTAAAAACATTTATTTCAGCAGTAGGTAGTGACGTATGGTTATTACTCTATACACGAGTATTAAAATTTTTATCAATGAATTTTATAATGATATTCTATTCTATTCTATTCTATTCTATTCTATTCTATTCTATTCTATTCTATTCTATTCTATTCTATTCTATTCTATTCTATTCTATTCTATTCTATTCTATTCTATTCTATTCTATTCTATTCTATTCTATTCTATTCTATTCTATTCTATTCTATTCTATTCTATTCTATTCTATTCTATTCTATTCTATTCTATTCTATTCTATTCTATTCTATTCTATTCTATTCTATTCTATTCTATTCTATTCTATTCTATTCTATTCTATTCTATTCTATTCTATTCTATTCTATTTCCATTCCATTTCCATTCCATTCCATTCTATTCTATTCTATTCTATCATATCCGATCCTGTTCTATCTTATTCCATTCTATTCTATTCTGTTCTATTCTATTCTACTATATTCTATTTTATGCTATTCTATTCTTTGACAGTTACTGATAAAAAAATTATTTAAAAAATTAATCTAGTCAGCTTTCGAGGTTAGCACATCATATCATTTGTATATAAATTTGAAGAGTAATAAAGACACTACAGAAATGTGTAAAATTTTTTTGATATATTTAAAGTAAGGTTATGCGAAATTTAAAAAGAAAATTGTTGGAGCTGTCATTTCCCTTTTGAGAAACATTAAGAAAAAATTTTAATATCACTCTATAATCCTGAAATGGGTTGGAACCTTTGATGTGAAGGTAATATTGACGTTTTTTCCGCAGAACAACAAAGTACTATACACTGCACTTGACGCGCGTTTCACCAACTTAGTTAGCATCATCTGGAGATGATTAAAACTAACTATATGCTAACAATGTATCCTATTTATAAATTATTGTTACGATTCGGTGAACCGTGACCCACTGACCAAAGAGCGCACTATATGGCATCGGCCCTCTGTCATTTTTACGTTTTAATTTCTAAGTTTTCAAATGCATTCAGCTATCAGTATTTGTTACATTCCTAATTGATCTTAAATTTTATGGTTGTTTTCAAACGCATGTTGGACAACAATAAACTTATCTATTCTACCATATTTGATATGAACCATATGTTCCTTGAATCTAGTTTGAATTATTCGTCTAGTTTGTCCAACATATTTTTGATTACAGTCCTTATAGCTAATTTCGTAACTTCCCGACTTTTTGTTTGTTTCAATTTTGTCTTTTGGATTGCCTGAAAGTTGTTGTAGTTTATTTTCCGATGATTGAACCACTGTCATTTCTAAATCTTTAAAAATCTTACCAATATCACAAGTGAGTCGAGGATCGATACAAATTTCGTAATTTCTTTTTCATTTTGAAAGGTCGACGAATTTCGAAATGTCATTAAATTTACGTTCCCTAATTATTTTATCAATTAAATTGACAGATTATCCGTTACTCGCAGCTATATCCTTAACCAATGCCTTTTCTTTTTCAAACCTCTCCTTATTGAGGACGAGGCTTAATAGGCGATGAACTAGAAAACTAAACTCTCCATTTTATGTTGAGGTACAATGGTGAGAGTCCTTAGGTACATATATATATTTTCTGTATATGTCAAATTCTAACTTATTTTCACTATTTCTAATTATTAATGCATCTAAAAGTATTTAATTTTAAAACAAAATTGTCAATATCAGCGACTTTTGTATCAAACACTACAAAAAATTTCATAGACATACCTAAGCCAAACCCTGGGGAAATACTCGAATTCTTCATTTGCTTCTGTTTCGAATCTGTTCGTGAAGAGCTGGCAGTGAATGGTAATAAAGAGTTACCCATTACCCTGTTGTTCGAAGAAATTATCATTGAATCTAACGCTATTTTGTTTCATGCAGTTTAGTGAGTTAAAAATATTGTTTTACTACATATTGATAGATCCTCAAGGTAGTCCAAAGTCTCTAGCATCGGAATAGTTGGAAATAATGAACAAACGTCAAGGGGTATCAAAATTTCACCTTCTTGCAAACTGAATATTTTACTTCCTCACCCCATAAAGTGAGGAAGTTATGTATTCGGGAAAAAAATTTGGAAAATTTTTATTGCATTTCTGGACAAATCTCGACGAAATATGACGATACGCAAAATTTCAGACAGAAAAAATTTTCTGTCTGTGTGCCTGTCCGTTGATGAGCAAAATCGGTCTCAATTTTTGAAACGTCAAAGTGACTTTTTTTGAAACGTCAAAATGTGACTTTTTTTACGTAAAAGAATTTGACTGTTTTGAACCATCAAAAATACTTTTATTATAAACTCCACCACAGGTCGAGTTTTACTACGGTGAGCAAGTTGAGGAAGCTGTGTATTCGTGAAAAAATTTTGAAAATTTTTATTGCATTTCTGGACGAATCTCGACGAATTATGACGATATAAAAGATTTCAGACAGAAGAAATTTTCTGTATGTGTGTTTGTGTGTGCGCCTGTGTGGTTCGCGATAGCAGCTACAGTTTTTGAGATAAAGCTTTCAAATTGCTACACACATTCTAGAGGTCAAGGAGGAGATTCAGTTCGTTGATGAGCAAAATCGATCTCAATGTTTAAAAAATATATTAGTGACATTCCACCAATGTGACTTTTTTGAAACGTCAAAATGTGACTTTTCTGAAACGTCTAAAAATGTGACTTTATTGAAACGTCAAAAATTATTAGTGACATTCCACCAATGTGACTTTTTTGAAACGTCAAAAAATTTGATTTTTTTGAAACGTCAAAAATTACTTTTATTATAAACTCGATCACAGGTCGAGTTTTACTACGGTGAGGAAGTTCTGATCCCCAAGTAGTTGGCAGCGGTGCTTTACCTAATTAATAAAATCATTGGAATAAATCACAAAGAAACTTGGTGATGCAATGGGTATACTTTCAAACTTTGTTAACCATTTTGATAGGTGGTAGGGCACACCGACTTCCATGGTTTATGTATCTTAGGCAAACATTACAACCTAGGTACACCTGGGTTAGATACCTGTAATCTCCTATTTAAAGCTGAAGTAATAAGGTTTGTAAAGGATTTAAGTACATTTCTAACTTCAATAATCATTTTTGGTAATGGATTTATAGGAAGTTTTTTATGAGGACCATTAATAATCAGGTTGTCTAACCCTTCATAACAGTATTCTTTATCTAAAATAACAACTTTATTACCCTTATCGTTTATCAAATTATAATGATAATTTGATATGTTACAATTAACATGTAAAGATATCAATAAAATAAAATGAATGCTGTGCTCCAGTCGAAGGCCAAATA
Source organism: Rhamnusium bicolor (assembly GCA_029963845.1). Taxonomy (NCBI): domain Eukaryota; kingdom Metazoa; phylum Arthropoda; class Insecta; order Coleoptera; family Cerambycidae; genus Rhamnusium; species Rhamnusium bicolor. The sequence goes on from JANEYF010002328.1 coordinate 163,700, forward strand.
GAGAGATATAGCCCTCGTAAATATTCGGTTTCTTTTATTAAGATTTGTTAACACTTGTACAGATACACAAGTCTGTTAATTGGGTTGCCTATATAATAAGCAAAATGATTTAAATTATACCTGTCATTGTCCACTTTATTTCTTCGCACAAATATGATTCCTCAACATCTGGTGAAAATATAATTGATCTTCAGAATAATAGGTATATTAGAGTACACACACACAAATAAGTGGGAAATATATGTTGGTTAATGACTGATGTATTTGTCTCATAATTTATCATAAAAATATAATGCAAAAATACTTATTTGATAAAATTAAAACATGACACTGTGTTTATTACTTTTTATCTTTTGATATATGATATAAAACATCCTTGATCGAGCCTCAGCTGATACGTTGGGTTCGAGGCGACATACTTTCTGCAGCTGCGGCTGATAACAGTTTATCACCATTTTGTAATAATAAGTTCTAGTATCAACCACAAATCAACAAATTGCGCAGCTTACTCTGTCAATGACCTTAACGTCTCGTTTTAGTACTACTCGTAAATATAATTTGTTGCATTAGATGTTTTAAGATTGCAATAAAACATATTTTTGTAAACGTCTGATAAGGTATTTATAGCTGTTTTTAGTATGGTAGGTCATTGTAATTATCTTGAAACGCAATAAATGATGATAAAAGTGATTTTAATTGCTATTTGTTTGTATAATAAAATCGTTAAACATCTGCATGAAGTTTGATAAGCGCCAAACGGCTTAGTTTACTGGATACTGAACAATATAGCGTATTACTATAATCCATTTGACATCGACGATAATAATTATAATACAATCGTTTAATTAACGATTCTAGTAATTCTATAAATTGAAATACACAAGGTGAGTCATTTTCGATGTATTTTTAGGACAACGCTTTGTACAATGGTCTCAATTCCAAAAAAACCTTAGCCAAAAATCCATGTTTTTAAAATGAGCATATCTAAAAAAACGATGTAGAAACTTGCAGCGACAACTGGGGCATCTGGAGCTAGCAGATATATTGTTGCAATATTGTATTTAAAGATAAAATTTAGGCTTAATGTTGAATTACATATTGGATCTAAAGTCAAAAGTCTTTCGGACATTACAAAACTAGGAGAAAAATCTGCAAATTTACGTTTTTGTTAAATATACTTCCCTGGTCTTTATGGCTAGGCTATGGTCTGAAACAGAAGGTGTATTCCTTTCAAAGCTCAAAATGAGTTTTGTTAGTTATTCTCATTTGTGATTGGTTTGAAAAGTTAAATTGCCCAAACCAATTATAAACGATAATAACTAAACTAATTTCTGTAGAGTTATGGAAATACCCAGTATTGATTTGAAGGGTTGAGGAAGTTAATTAACAATTTTACTAAACTACTAAACTAAATTTAGAGCTCCGAGGTGCATACAAGTAATATCAGAGGTAAAGGAAATATTAAAGAGGACTTAAAACCACCCGACAAAGAACCGCCCGGCGGCATTTTTGTCGGTGATTTTATGGCGCTTTCTTTATTTCTTGTATCTATAAAATGAACCATAGAATAAGTAATTTCTGTGATGAGGTAGGGAAAGTCTTGTTGCTTCTGACATTAGCTATGTACATCGTTTAATTGGGGGTGAAATTAGCTGTGAAGAGCTGCAGAAATGGGAGGAGCAGCTTATATCTGTTATAATAGAAGTGGCAGCCTACATAACTTGTTGAGAGACACGAAATGTATAATTGCAGAATTTTTAATTTCAATTACATTTATTAAATCTATTTTTGAGTAGCTGATACAAAAGCATAAAAATAACGTCCGCAGTTGTTCATGAAATTAGATACATATTCAGTCAAAAACTGAATAATATTAAATCAGAGGATCTACTAAGCAACTCTGGATCCAAGTACTTTTCTGAAGAAGTATTTTTACTGAAATATCTATATTTGAAGACAATTCACAGAATGTTTCCAACTTTTTGCACAGTTGAGGACTTGTGTGCTAAGAGTTGAGATCTATAAATACAACATATGCATTATAAAAAAATGTAACCACATTTTGTACAGTTTTCACATGGTTTTTCCACATGCAAAAGTCCTCCAAATATTGGCTGGTTCATGGACTGCCTTACGGTCGAAATAAAATTAATACGAATGATGAAAACAGCGGTGGTTTGGCAAGAAGTCGAAAACTAACCAGCATCGCCACAAAAGTCATCGCAACATTGCATGATGTATGCAACAATCTTGAAAAATGATATTTCGGAAGAAGTTAACAATATTACATATTATGAGCAATCATCATATTGCACCATTGATCAAAGCTTTTCATCAAGTATACCGCTCCAACTCAAAGTAACCCGACCTTGCTTTGAACATGGACCATCATATGACACATTTTCTCATAATAACTCAGGCGATTATTTTAATGAAATGCATGTTATATTTTAGAAATTATGTGTATATCTGACCGAACTTCCAAAAAAACGATATCAAATACTGTTAATAAAAATTTAAAACTACCTGTGGTAATTTCAAGATATGAGTTTTACGAATTTATCTAAATAGAACATTTGACATGGTGTAACGAAGTGATTTTTTCCGTTAAGATTTTTCTCTTGTAACCTGACCGAAATGGGTTTTTCGATCACTTTGGTACACCTTGTATACGATAACTTGTGTTAATATTTCTTTTAAAACCATTTTGAACCAAAGTTAAATTTATTTTGCAAGTCCAGTATACTAATAAAAATTATTTCTCAAATATAATTATTGTTTCAAACTAGTTCCTTTTCAACGTAATCTTAATTTGTTTATTATTCTAATGATAAACCGTTTATTGTGTTTGTACTCAATCAAGTAAGAAGAAAGTAGTTTAATTTAATTTAGTTTGATTTCTAGGTAAGTTGAAATCATTTATTCATAGCAAAGAAATATGTTTCTATTTGTCTAATGATTTACCTAATAAGTTATTAATTTATTTATTTTTAAATATTAATACTTGGTCGTTTTAAATTATTTCTTTTCGGAAATATAGTTTAAAAATTATGAGGAAGCGATTCCCAGCCATGGAATGTTTTATAAACATTTGTTTATATGAATCTACGCAGGGAATTTGTTTAAATATGATACGCCGAGATAAGCTGAAATAACGTTTGCCACGAACAGCTGTCGAAACGCTTGCGCATCGCATAGATTCCCTCCATTATTTGGCAGGAGTTTTAGTATAAATTGAATCACACGGCTTGAAGGAATCACTTCTGCTTCAGCGAGTGCTCAAGTAAAAAGCACTCAGTTCCTGATCTCCAGTGTGCTCCGCAACCAGGTAGTGGCAATAATAATTTTGACCTTTTCACTGCTTTTATTTAATTGCCGTTATTTTACCGTTTATGCCTGAATTTACCTTTGTATTATTTTGTCCCAAGTGCTTTTTTTCAGAATAAGTCAGGGATATTCGGGAAATTTCGCGATTTATTAATAAAGTTGGGTTATCCATTCAACGACGAGCATCGGAATTATTCGGTTGTCATTTTCTTTAGTATTGACATAAATATAGGCCTTTTAATCCTCTATCTGTGGAAAGAGTTCCATCTCAGTCGTAGTTGCAATAAGCTACCGGTGAAATCTTTAATCCTCGATCTGTGAAAAGAATCTCAATACTCGTGTTCACTATAATTAATTTGTAAAGAAAGTAAGTTTGAAGCTGATTTTAAAACCTGTTGTTCTAGTCTATCACCTACTAACGAAAGTTAACTTCGAGTATCTCCAGTCACTCACGCATATCTCTGGTTTAGAAGTTTAAGGTACAGTTTACAATTGAGAGCTCGAGTTAGTACAACTGAGCTTCTGTGCTGTATCGTTAGACAAGCATCGGGAATATTCGGCTGTCATTTTTATTTAGTATAGAGCACGCTCGCGATTAGACAGTAAAATATACCATCTGTCCCTGGACTGATATCCTGCACTTGGGTCTTGCTTGCACTCCGTAATCGCTTACCACTGAAAATACCTGCTGCACTGACCACCTGCCGTAATACCGCCTTAAGTATTAGTGACTAGAGTCATTAACCGCTTGCTGTAAATACCAGTAGTAGCTGCCGTAACTGTGCTTTATTTCAAATCAACGCTTGCTTGATTTTGTAGATCTTGATAGTAGACATTAGATAGTAATACCGTAGTAGTAGTTTCCGTAACTTAGCTGTACTTACTATAACTGATCACCGCTTTTGCATTACATAACCTCTTGCTTGGTTTTCTTTGGTTGCTTGTAATACTTGTAATATAGGTTAATATTTACGTTTGCATTATAACGTCACTGTTGTGTATATATTTATTTTTTTATTATTATTTTATGAAGCAGTCTTAAATAAATAGAGTAAGTGAAGTGGAACTTCTGCATTTTATTTAAAGCAACGATATAAGTAAATAAATCTATTTATACACCGGAAGTCAATTACGGCAGGTAAGGTGAAGTTGTCCATTGCTACGCAACCGACAACCACGCACACAGACCGCCTGGACATTCCGTTTCTCCACTGAGTTACCCTAGCTTCTATCACACCGCTGCGCTGATAGAATAAAGTGGTGTTCCTACCCTTTAAAACAGGAACTGACGCCTGAGACCATTACCGTAACAAAAAATCAAAGTACCGCTACTGTACTGAAGGGTGCCAAAGTGACACGTTACCACAGGTAACACAAAAATACCGTTTTGTACGTCACAATGGAAATCGCAAAAGTACAAAAAGGTGACCAAACACTATTTAATAATGAATTAAAGATACCAGAATTATATTTACGAAAATATTACATTGATTATTTCTTATGTCCAGCTGAGTTTTCTTGAACCTGGTTTGTTGAGCTTTAGGCGATCATGAATCAATGAGTGCATAAAGAACCAATGTTCTTAAAACAATACACAGTTTCATTGGTTTATGATGTACAGTCATATTGAATAGGTTTATTATTTCGTTATATTACTGCATCAATCAAAGCACCATAGGAGTCTCAGTTCGATTAGAATCATTAATCACAACTGGTAATTGCATTTTTATCTTCATTTCCTCGTTTATTTTCTAAGCAATTTTGACTCACGATGTGTATTTTGCTTAAGAGTAATGAATAAAGAATATAGAGCATCTGTTTGCACTCAGTGTGTATGGAATAATTAACTCTTATGGAAATCAATTTCTAAATTTGATAAGGAAGGGGATAAAAATTACTGCATAAAACATATGATCAATAAAAAATTAAATTTTTCAGAACACATTAAAATTGTGCATTTCATTTGATATTAAAAAAAATTACAAAAACATGCTGCATTTAAACGAAATATTTAATAAAAGATAAACTTAATTTTTTACACACAGGTATTTGTTGAAAGATCACAAAATTAAGGACATTTGTGTATATGTATGAATTTTTGAACTAAAAATAATGTTGGCCTTGAATTATTGAAAAAAAAACATAGTGAGATATTTAAAACGGTTTCAGAATTTTGCTATTTTTCTAAGGACTATGATAATAATATAAATAGTTAGTTATCAATCTTAGATGTAAGCATATATAATATGATACTGAAATTAAAATGTTTATCATACATTTTAATTTCACTTAAATTTTCTTAATGTTATATTATTATATGTTTAGTTACATACCTCCGTGTGTTATAAAATTTACATGAATTTAAGTATTACCATTGACTTATTTATCCGATGTAAATTGGTTAAAGATCAATAAATGTCTATGAAGTTCGAATTGGCTAGAGACCAAGGGAGTTCCAGGGTAGAATCCTGGCTAAGGCAAGGATGCGTAGTGATGTTTTGAAAATACCGGTTGCACAGTTGGCTAGATCGTTGTTCTGTGGCAGAACAGGGCTAGTCACTATATATATTTCCTGAGTTCGAGTTTTACCTGTGGCATCCAGAAAATGTGGCAGGGAATGGTTGTTGTCTGTGTATCTGTCCTGGTTGGGTGGTGGAATAGCAATGTGCTAAATTCCACTAAGACGTTAATATAAATATTTTTTTTAATAAAAATATATTTTTTTGGCTATTGAGCCCTGAAGGTATATTAAATGAAACGCAGGCAAAGTAGCCTTTTTTATTTTAAACTGTAGTCCTGTTTCCGCAAATTTTTAATCCGTAGAAGATTCGTTAAGGATGCAAATTTCGCATTTTAATTAAATATAAATAAAACTAAAAAAAAAATTTTTAGATATTTATATTTATGCTAAATTTGGAAGTTCATTCTTACTCTTCCCTGCAGGTTAGGTAGAAATTTTGTCATAATTTTCCTCCAGAAAGAAGGGACACTTGTTTTCCAGCAGGTTGCTCTTTTTTAATATGAGATCTTCGCATCTTGGCTTCAGCTTTTCAAATATCTGCTGTTTAATATTCTTTTCTATGTGTATTTCCACCAGGTTCTCATATTCTATATGGGCTATGAGCTATTTGAATGTCAAATTACATGTTTTGAGTACGGTTGGTCATGAGTTTTTGTTTTCAATTCTTCATTTTGATGTATTCTGTGTCTTTTTTCTAGTGTACATTTATTAATGCAAGAATTCTAGAAATAAAATAGTTATTTTTATTATTCCATCAGTATCAGCAACCAATAAACTTGTAAAAGAAAAAAGTAGATCTAATACTCGATCGATACCGGGTTATGAATTGTCATTCAGTATTCTCATAACTGTACCATACTTACTGCCACAAAGTGATTAAATTGACTCCTGAATATTTACCTGTCCTATAAACATTAAAATTTTTACTGCTGTGAAGGTAAAGTAAATGTACATAATAATAAAAATCATCCTTTCTGTACTTCTTGTATGTAATTATATACAATTATAATATAATTAAATGGACTTTATGGTCAACAAACAGTATGAACCATTAAAAATGTTGCTTTATGTTCTCCTGTAACATAATATTTATAGTTTAATAGACATTTTGGCATTTTTATCAGAAAGTTATTGTAATACTAAATGAAAGAATGCAATTAAATTTACAAATATGTTTTCGCAATATTTATTTGCCAAAACTGTAACAATGTTTAAAAACCAAAATATTTATGCCACCTAAGGTAAATGGTAAAAACATGTAATATTTAAATTATTATTTCATTACAATATTAATGAGATTGTCTAAAATTACTGACAAAAATGTTTACAACTTTTGTACATTTTTGAATGATTGCTTAACTCTATAATTCACTTGTATTCAAAGCAATCAATATATTTTCTTCTAATTGGAAGTTGGCAAAAAGAATCTAAATTCTCAGATTGAGTGCATCTTCTTTTTATTCTTACTTTCGGTTATAGCCATGTAGTCAAGTTAAAAAAGAATATCACTGAAGCAACAATAACTTTTCACCACGCTAATTCTTAAGAGAACACTACTAATAAGGACGAACTAGCCAGGGATGTAAAACAGGGCCATTCACTACTTGTCTAGGAGTCTTTCAGGAATTTGTCAAGTAACACGTTCCGGGTAACACTACCGAAAGGACGAAAAATATTAACAGAGCACAAGAAAACAGAGGATACGAAAGCTAACCTAAGCTGTAGTTTCATTTTAGACGCTTTCAGAAATGAGATTAAAGCACCGAGGATTTTTCTGTTATTTAATGATAGTAAGGAGAGGTGGTTAAATAAGGTGCATTTTAAAATTTACAATATCATACGTCAAAACTCATTGGTTTTAGACCATGTTGGAAAGTAATAAGGATAATTGAACCATTTTTCTTCATTATTCCAAAGCTTTCGACAGGACCTTCTCCTAACTCTGCTTCAACACTTGAGATTTGGTGAGAATGCAGTTTTGTTGTTAAAATATTATTTGGTAAACTCAAAAAGCGTTAAAATTGGTAAAAATCTCTGCTCATTTCGATATTACTTCAGAGGTATCACAAAGCTTTACCTTCGGGCCGTTGTTGTTCACATTGTATACATCAGATTTTAAGAATATTGCAGTAATGTTGTAACCATTTTTACGCTGATCGCAAACGGATTTACTATTCTTTCGTGATTACTCAATATTGTGGTGTCTATGAAAATAAACCAAAATTTACGGGCATTAAATCTTCAATTTCAGAAAAATTTGGTGTGGCTGTTAAACTTTCCAAATCAAAAATAGTGTTACTCTGGCGCAAATATTATGCAAATCTCTCGTGTCTTATCACATTTGAATTACGCAAAAGTAGTTTACGGTCTCCTCTTAAATGTCGCATTTAATATACCTCTATAGAGCTTATTTTTGGACTCAGGAAATATGATGGCATTTTCTTAAAGTTTCCTACAAGACATAGGTTGGTTATGCTTTAATGAAGTGATGTAGAAAAAAAATTAAGATATTTCTTGCAAAAATTCAAAAATTGTTTCCAATATTATCCATAAACCAGTTTAAATACTATATTACTCGCTAGTAGAAACACATGTCTTCTATGATATAACCACTTGGGGCGGAGTGGAAAATTATGCAAATAATCAAAAAATTATACAAAATGCATTTTAAAACTATATATCACAAACCTTACATTTTTCCCAAAAATGAGATATGTTATATAGTATTAAATGTTTTTCACATAAGCCAACTTTTTGTTTACACAATTCTGATAAGAACGCAATAATAAAAACGAAATGGTAAATATTGACCAGGGCTACGAAACCAGATTCACAATTCATTTTACTAGAATACCAAAAATAGTTTAGGCAGATTTTGTGACCAAATTAATGGCTTTTTACAATTGTTTTTGCTTATCGTAGACATGCAGTAATTATTGAATATATAAAAATTTTGTTAGACTTACATAACTCAATGTTGTCATAATCCAACCCACATTCAAATTTCTTCTTCGTGGGTGTCTTCTATTTATCTTCATGTAATTCTTATACATATTGTTTGTATAATTTATATGTATTAATAATTACTATTATTATTACATAATATCTTTAGTTGTAATTCAGTGTGATAATAAAAACCTCTCATTGCCATTATAATTATTAATATAATAAACTATAACTATATGATAATTCGGTACATTTTTCAAGTAATGCAATTTTTTGTTTAACCATTTATCAATATATACTAAGTACAAAACTGATAAATAATTTATTCCTGTGTTTATAAGACGTAGTTTGTATATTTATGACAAACACGTGTTACAATAAGACGGCTGATTCATGCAAAATATCCATAGTTAACTACGCAGTACCCACCGAGTGCACCCTTTGTGCTAATTGGGTTGCTATATTTATAAGTATATATTAAGATCTAGTTAGATGTACGTTATTAGATCCAAGCGTAATAACATATAAGATCTCTTAGTTTCTGTTGTAGTATTTAACTCTATATTATCCAGAAACTAAAAATAAAGCAATCACAAAGAGAAAATTCTAGGATTCTATTAATAAGCATAAAATGATATTGTGACACTTAAAGCTAATATAAATGAGGCAACTAATAACAAAAATACATCAAATTATGTCAAGTTTTGAATATAATAAATTGGTGCATAGCAGTATTTTTAAAAGTGTACGTAGTATCTTTAATTTAACAAAAAATTAATACTGGCACTTACACATAATAAATTTATTATTTTCTAAATTGATGAGACATACACGTTAGTCGTTTATAAACTGGAAAGTCTGTTCCAAGACTGTTTTTTTTTGCAAGTTTGTTTTAAATTTAGTAAACACTTTTGCCTTACTTTGACCTACATAGGCATCCAACCAATGTTTTCTATGCAAAAAAATGTACCCTCTAGTGTGCGTTAGTATCATATTCTGGAAATATTTGAATTTAAATTTGGGACACTATTCTATTTATATATTATTTTTGAAAATATTGATGAGGAATACGGAGAAAGGAATTTACGAGACAGGCAAAAATAATTAATACAAGCATTAAGTTATCATCAAAAAGTTGAAAGAGTATAGAACCCGAGGGAAAACAATAAAGTTTACCAAATGAAACTACAGATTCCATATCAATAATATTTATGACTGAAGGTTCTCATTATTCTGTTCATAAAGTTATGCCATTTGTATTAACTTGAGTGGACAGGTTTGTGTAAAATTGGCAGGTGGATGCTTAACTATGCTGAGAAATTCATATCGGGTTTAAAAAAAGTAAAAAATATGTGCAGTACCCTATAGTATCTATACCACAAAACCAAAATTGTAACTGATTCGGTGAGTTGAAACACAGTACATGTCCAGAGTTTGTTGTTTCTAGTTATAATAGCCATTATGTTTGAAATTCATTCATCTATCGATTGGGCATAAAAACCGTAATCACTAACTATGTCTTTATTGGCACAAAACAAACTATAGTATCTATACCACAAAACCAAAATTGTAACTGATTCGGTGAGTTGAAACACATTACATGTCCAGAGTTTGTTGTTTCTAGTTGTAATAGCCATTATGTTTGAAATTCATTCATCTATCGATTGGGCATAAAAACCGTAATCACTAATTATGTCTTTACTGGCACAAAACAAACTACAGTATCTATACCACAAAACCAAAATTGTAACTGATTCGGTGAGTTGAAACACAGTACATGTCCAGAGTTTGTTGTTTCTAGTTGTAGTAGCCATTATGTTTGAAATTCGTTCATCTATAGATTGGGCATAAAAACCGTAATCACTAATTATGTCTTTATTGGCACAAAACAAACTATAGTATCTATACCACAAAACCAAAATTGTAACTGATTCGGTGAGTTGAAACACATTACATGTTCAGAGTTTGTTGTTTCTAGTTGTAATAGCCATTATGTTTGAAATTCATTCATCTATAGATTGGGCATAAAAACCGTAATCACTAATTATGTCTTTACTGGCACAAAACAAACTACAGTATCTATACCACAAAACCAAAATTGTAACTGATTCGGTGAGTTGAAATACAGTACATGTCCAGAGTTTGTTGTTTCTAGTTGTAATAGCCATTATGTTTGAAATTCGTTCATCTATAGATTGGGCATAAAAACCGTAATCACTAATTATGTCTTTATTGGCACAAAACAAACTACAGTATCTATACCACAAAACCAAAATTGTAACTGATTCGGTGAGTTGAAACACAGGACATGTCCAGAGTTTGTTGTTTCTAGTTGTAATAGCCATTATGTTTGAAATTCATTCATCTATAGATTGGGCATAAAAACCGTAATCACTAATTATGTCTTTACTGGCACAAAACAAACTACAGTATCTATACCACAAAACCAAAATTGTAACTGATTCGGTGAGTTGAAACACAGTACATGTCCAGAGTTTGTTGTTTCTAGTTGTAGTAGCCATTATGTTTGAAATTCGTTCATCTATAGATTGGGCATAAAAACCGTAATCACTAATTATGTCTTTACTGGCACAAAACAAACTACAGTATCTATACCACAAAACCAAAATTGTAACTGATTCGGTGAGTTGAAACACAGGACATGTCCAGAGTTTGTTGTTTCTAGTTATAATAGCCATTATGTTTGAAATTTATTCATCTATCGATTGGGCATAAAAACCGTAATCACTAATTATGTCTTTATTGGCACAAAACAAACTATAGTATCTATACCACAAAACCAAAATTGCAACTGATTCGGTGAGTTGAAACACAGTACATGTCCAGAGTTTGTTGTTTCTAGTTGTATTAGCCATTATGTTTGAAATTCATTCATCTATAGATTGGGCATAAAAACCGTAATCACTAATTATGTCTTTACTGGCACAAAACAAACTCCTCCTCTACCAACACAAAACACTTACAGCGAACTAGTTCCTATCAACAAGAAAAAAATTAATCACACAAAAACCAAACCAGGAACTGCATCGATCGGTATAGGGAAAAATACGCACCAGATAATTTTGAAAATTTAGGGAGCTACTAAAGCCAGTGTGGCCAATTCAACTAAAATAATTACAAGCATCTGGCACTTCCGTTTATACAGGAAGTCGATACCAACTTGCTTATTTTAACTGAAATACCGTATGTATTTTAGGGTTTTCGAAAAGAGCATAAAATTTTGATTCAAAAACATGTAGATACCCTATGCCAGCCGTTTCATAGACATTTGAAATTTATATCAGAAAAAAAAGAATTTAATTATACATAACCGTATGTAAAAAATACAGGCCGTTTCATTTGACTCAAGCAAGTTTTCGCGGTTTGAAGTTTACAAAATATAACCTCAAAAATGAAACACTTGATATACCATTATTGACTTACTTTAAACTGCAAAGCGTAGCTCACCTTATGGTCTTTCTGCATGTCAAAAAGCAAATGAGTATCTTTTATACTAAGAAAGTTATAAAAGTTATTGTAAACCATTACATTTGTCAAATCCGACATGTTTTTGACTCTTTTCGAAAACCCTAAAATATATGGGGTTGTTCCGTTCAAAAACGTCACTGTCCGGAATATAATGATAAATAAACAATAACCTCCAAATATCTATCTGGTTCCCAATTGTTTATAATAGAGTATTTTTAGTAGGTGAAGAATTTCTGTTTAACCTTTGGTTGATCTCATATTTATTAAGGAATTATTATGTTTACCATCTAAGTTGATAGTATCTTGTACATATTTACGTTATCCAATATTGTTGTTTATTATTTAAGTACTTTTGTTGTAATAACAGTCCCCAAAGTTAACGCTTTCACACTGAAAGAAAATATAATTAGAAATATGTGTCACATAAAATATGCAATCATTTATTACTTTATTAGATAAATATTCAATATTTACGTCGATATTAATTAAATCACAAGTTGTGAACAGCTGTTTCATACTTTTCCTTTCAGAAAGGTTGCGACTGCCTTTGGTTGGTTTGACCGTCGGCTACTATTGTTAAAGTTTTCTGTCTCATAAACTTCCCTATTGCCTACCAATAGGGAGACAACTTATCATACCGCTCATAGATGGCGTTACGATCTACTTTTGGGAATAATTAATTTAAATCCCATTGTGTAATTCATATGTTATGTAGTACTATTAGACTATTCTGATAGTGGATTTTATTCATTAAATATTATTTGTGATATATTATGAATTTATTTTAGTTACTTTCATATCTTATTTTATAAAGTTTGATTTTTTATATCAAACTAGTTTACCTCCTTGATAGAGACAGGATGAATGGCGATTTTAATAATCAACTTTGTACCGGCAACACCTATTGGCAGACAATCGATAACATCAATCAGTAACAACTTTTGAAATGTTATCTTAATATACTAGTGTTGTGAATAACCATCAGTCTGAAGCCGGCAAAAATTCCTAAAAATTCGCAATTATTCATCGTTAATAAAATTCACATATATTCATCGTTAACATAAATTCAGCATTATCATATATTCATCGTTAACATAAAATTCATCAGAAATTTTAGTATTAATCAGGAATTTTAATAATCATCATTAACTTAAATATTTGCACATTGGCAAATTAAAAAGTCACGATTCTTGGATCCAGAGGATTAGTTCCGTGGATGTTTTATTTGGATGACCAGAATTCATCTGTAACTATAACGTGATATGCGCTCCACAATCTTGAGCAACGTTTCATTTCATCGGTAGACTATGTATTAACAAACTAGGTGTCCATACCAGACGAGAAAACGTTAACTTCAGGACTCACGCCACCATTTCCATCTCAGGTCAGCCTTCGCTGGAGTGTGGCAAGTTATTTTCTTTTTGATTGTGTTCGGTGAACGAGTTTCACCCACTCGTAATAAATTCTTGTATATATATTTGTCGGTAATTTAGATTACCATTTTGTGGAAAGTATACTTTGCTGTGGGTTTAATAAATACTTAATTTTATTAATTAATTTTTTTATTCCGTCTCTACCTTAGACAGAAATTCTGTAGGTTCTGAGTTGGGGGGATGAAAAAGTAATCACTGGTAAAACTGCAGATGGCGAACTTAAAATAAAAATAATTTTTTATATTACTTATTCATCCTCGCCTACTACTCGTTGATAAAATTACTTGAAGTGAATAATAGTGAGCAAGGTCTCAGGGAACAAGAAACGCACGGCCCTTGCCTCCCAAAAAAATTAGCTAGCCGCAGGCACAGGAAATTTCTTCGCTTTCCTTGTCAATAAGAATAGTTCTTATTGACAGGTAAAGTGAAGGCTTTTCCATAAATACCTGATTTGGTTTCCTCTGGTATTAAGAGTCATCCTAATACAGGGCGAAACTAAAATCACGGTACCACGGGGATTCCCCGGTTACATTTGACGACCAACGTAACAGATGTAACAGGGTTTTCCATTTAAAATAAGCAAGTTGGTATCGACTTCCGGTATAACCGGAAGTGCCAGATGCTTGTAATTATTTTAGTTAGATTGGCCACACTGCTGTTAGTAGCGACCTAAATTTTCAAAACTTTCTGGTGCGTACCTTTCTCTATATCGATCGATGCAGTTCCTAGTGAGACAATCTGTTACAGAGGAAGACTTAGAGGTCTATTACCATATAACGTGTTGGCCAACAACAAACGCCGGAAACGAAGCTTAATCAAACTATCGATATTAACTGTTAATTTTCATCAATATTCGATTAAAAATTACGATGAGATGAAAAACAGTATAAGTACACATCTTTTTTAGTTATAGCTAACCACCGCTATCCATAAACGTTTCTTTTGTAAATTTAATTGATGTAAGAGTCTTTTAGATACTGAAGACTACAAATTGCTCTTTGTACACCAACACTATATTTTACGTAGTTTTGCAGTCACTCGGTTTTTATTGAATTTGTCAAAACATAGATTTCGGACTTATGCTGTTTTCCAACTCACCAATTTAACTATTTACCTTCATAAGTTTTAAGATAATACCAGTACAGAATCCTATTCTTCATCTTGCTGATGAAGGTCGCGAAATATTTGACAGAAGTTTTATCACATTTGACCCAAAAGATTATAACTGAGTTCATCAAACAATGTTTTCATTTAATGGATGATCGCCTATTAGCTTTCATCTCAAAGGCATGAAAAGAAATCAGAGTAACATTATATTATATTTGAACTACACTCTGTCGAGTAGTAAATCGCGTATTTTGCTGACCAAACTGGTTAGTAATCTTTTAAAATCGATGTCACCAATCATCTGAATTGCTCCATTTTGGATTCAGTTTAATAATTTTAGTGAAAAAATTGACAGTAAATTGATTTAAAATACTAGGTACGTATTCTTTTATTTAACTTCATTAGTTAGGATGAACTAGTTGGTTTAGTAGATTCCACAATAATAGGTGTTTTAAAGTGTTGATTAATTTTACTTTATCTAACATTTGTACATATATTAGCATGATTAGAAAAGTAAATCATCGTACAATAAAAAACTATTAATGTTAACTTTAACAACTGCACCTAAATTATTTTTATTTTAATCTCAGTTTCTTCATCTTAATATAAAAATGCAAGACAAATAATATTTCTTCAACTATATATAAAAACAAATAATAAAATATGATGTATTACTTTTATTGAAAATACCGACAATATAAATTAATATACTTACTAAAAAGAAATACAGCTTAATAAAATCGTAATATGGCTAATGTTAACAACACATTTATTACAAACTTAATTATTTTTGTTGGATTTTATAAGTATCCTTTATAAAATTTATACATAAAGGAAACAAATTGTAAGGGCCTTATTTTTCTACAGCAATAACTATTTATGATACATTTCCCATTTTGTACTCGAAACAACTTTTATTGTAAAATTTTCCTATACGTTTTACTTAAGTCATATATTTCTATTGAATCTTTCATTTAAGCTTATTTATGTCATGAACATCCGCCAGAAAGTTTAAAAGTTTTCAGTGCACGTACCCCACAAAATAACAAAAATACATGAAACTTTATATTATGGCATATACCCATTCAAAATTCATATATTTGGTAAAATCAATTTCCAATCGTTTACTTCAACATTACACGGATTTTATAAGATCTTCCTATTCTTAAACTACCATTAACTCGACGTAACGTACAAAATATATATTCAGTGTCCTATATTCTATTTCATAAATGTTATAAATTTTCACATAAGTTGCTTCTGTCTTTGTTGCTGTGCATTGGAAATAGGAATTATATTAATGTCCACGAGAAGAACAGCAATAATATTTCGTACACTGTGTGGATACAGGCATTGAAATTTTAGCTGCAATTTGAATATCTTCCACTTCAAAAGGTTTGAATCTCAAAATAATGAGATATTTACGGGAATCGCGAGAGCATATCGTGATACGGTTAAGTGTCGAAGTTCAAGTTAGTCTAATGGTTTCTGATGTCGTTGAACTATTCCCATTAAACTGTTTTACCTGTTATCATCCGGTGACCATTCATAGTTTGGGAACTGTGACTAATTTAATCGTACTATAATAACATAACTGTCCTATGTTTAATCGATTTTCTTCCTCATTATTGAAGTGAACCACAGAACGACATATTAATAACAACTTATACTAGTCATTTGGTGGGTTTGTACTATCAATACAGTAATCTTGTGCTCAAAGTATACATTTTATTATTCCTAGTTCGGTTATTATAAAGTAATTCAATTATAATTTGTATTTTTCTTTTAAATCTTCATTTTATACACTCACTGTTAAAACCGAATATAAAATCGCCTGTTCCAAATTAGGGAGCATGGAGCATGTACTGTTATTGCAGCGATATTTAATTTGACGTAGCTAGTTACGTTTTAGAGATGTTTCCAAAAAAATTGAAATAGTCCATTTTAAAAACTTCTCGTATCTTTTTATTTGATGACCGATGACACAAGCAGAGATCGGGAGGAAGTGATAAATTCCAGACTTACGTAAATGTAATAATATATTGTAAACACCTAATACATGAAACATTCCCAAACAACGTAAAATGATAAAATATTCTTATGAAATGATAAGAAAGTCTTATATTATGAATATGTTCTCTTTATAAAAACAAGCGCACAAAATGAAATGTTTGAACTTGTGAATTAGTGATTTCTCAGAGTTGCAATTTAACGGCACAGAATTAAATTGCACAAGCTGTGAAAAAGTGCTTTCGTGCAACGTCACATTAGGAGACACATTTCCTCATAAAAAGTGTATGGGTGGCAATATTACAGACAATTCACTATTTAGTCAATTTTTACAAAAGTATATATTTTAGCGGAGGAGGGGAGATTTTCAAAAGACCCCCGGCTGATCTTGCTGCCAGAGTATTGGATTCTCCCCCATCCAAGAAGAGCCTACCAATTAAAACCTCTCCTCCTCTTCGGTGTTTTTTCCCCGTAGCCTGGCACTGCTTGCGCTTCTCATCGGGATATGGATCACTCTATTTATTAGTTGTTTGTCTCCCCCTACATCCCCTTTATATCAAACGATTGGGGGTTCAAGTCGAGATTTCTCTCGTCTTCTTCCTTTGAGCTAATGATTCTAGTGATAGCTCCTTCTGTCCTTTTCCAGTTGTTTTCCGACTGCAGCATGTACTCGACAAGTTCTTCTGACCCAAGGCGGCTTATTCCTTCCCTGCCCTTCCTCCATCTGTTGCAATGGACCACCGTGTGTTCCGCATCATCACTCTTGACAATATACACACTCCCGGATATTTATCTCTCCTATGCCCAGTAGATAGTCGGCAAAACACCCGTGACCTGTCAGGGCCTGAGTGAGGTGAAACCCCACTTCCCCATGTCCTCTCTCCATCCATGTTTTAATTCTTGGGCGATGCGGAAGGTCCATCTTGTTTTAGTGGTTTTCTCGCACCTACTCTACCTTCTCAGAGAGATCCTTTCTCTGGCGACTCCCCAATCTATTCCATCATATACCTCGCCCCTGTCCTTGGCGAGGAGATTTAATGGGGAGATCCCTGCCACCACCAGCACTGTATCGTAGGAGACAGTTGGGTAGGCACTGCACACTCTCAGTGCAGTGCGGTGCAGTGCTGCATTCTGGCTAGCCTGGTTCTCGCCACTTCTAGTGAGTGTTCCCATACCGGGGACGCATATTGGAGGATAGAGTGAACCATACTACACAGTACCCTTCTTTTGTTGGCCTTCGGGCTTCTGTTGAACATTAATCTACCGAGTGCTCCAACCAGATTTCTAATTATTTCAGACCTTTTCCGGACCTAACTTTCACCTCTCCGACCTTGATGGTAATTGTCGGAAGGGTTCTTTTCCCTGGTTATCCTGTAGTGGTAACTCCATCTGCTAAGGACAATCGCAGAATATCGTTAAACATAAGGTTCCACAGAGTCGGCCCCAGTACCGATCCCTGTGGAACTCCAGAGGACACTTTTTTCCACTGGGTGGTGTTGTCTACCTCCAGCCCCACCAGCCTATCCTGGAAGTAGATCTTCATAACCTAAGTAAGTAAGGTGCCACTTCCATTCTGACTAGCCCCTCGACTGTTTCTCCCTGTCCATCCATATTGAAAGCGTTCTTACGTCTAGGGTGATCATTAGACAGATCCTTTTTGACTCCATTGCCTCCCGTGCGATTCCCGTGATGCATTCTACTGTGTCAGCCGTAGATTTGCCTTTTCGGAATTCGAACTGGGTATCCGCCAGTCCGCTCCTCAGTTCGATATACTTCTCCAATATTCCTAATAGTAAATACTGAAGCAGCTTGCCTTGTGCATCCAGAAGGCATATAGAACCGTGGGAGCATGGTTCCTCCAGTGGTTTGTTTCCTTTTGTATTTAAGACGAGTCTCGCCTTTCTCCAGCTGGACAAAAGTATATTAATGGGCAGTATAGCAGTGTTTGGGTGTTTGTCATCGCAAACGACACTAGGAAAAAATACTTATCACAAAGATGTGACAGTATTAAACAAAAAATTCATTCTGAACCGAATGGCAATTTATACGTCTGGATTAGAGTGAATTAAACCTCCAATGCTTGAGGCTGGAAGGTGGCAAATGTGTTTAATTATTCTCATATAAGTAAACAATCAATTTATAGTAAAAAAAATCAGACAAATGTCATTCAAATAGTAACTCTCTCTAGAATTCTCAGATTTTCTATTTACGGATCTAAACAAACTAGAAATAAATTCTCTTCTATGAACATTCAATTATAAATTGCTTTTTACTATTCATCTCTTCATTCCCATCATCCTTCTTTTTTTTCATTTGAAAATCAACAACCTCCTTTTTTTTTCATTGCCTACCTAAATTCTTTTTTTATTCAAATTTTATCAAAATTGCTTGATTATAAATTAATTTTCTCTGGACCTACATTTTATCCACTTTTCGTATTGTTATTAATGTTCCTGGTTTCTCCAGCATTGTTTTTATACATTGCACATATCATTACGAGAAGTATAATTAAAAGTCTCAAATACCTGTACCTACTAACTCATATCAAGCTTTTACATTCCCCGCACTTTGCTTACTTTTACACTGTACACTTGATATCTCTTGTCCATCTTACAAACTACACAGATTCTTATTTTAATATTTATGCTAAGTTTGACATTTTTATCTTTATATTTTTTCAATATAACATATTAATGTTACCTTTCTTCTTGTTTTATTTTATTTTCAAATTTTGATTTATGTTTTGATTATAGATTACTTTCTTTTATACCTATGTATGTAACCACTTTTGTGTCTCCAGATAAAACCCAATGAAATCATCCAACGTTGCAGTTTTGGACCTACTATATAAAATGTTTTATCTACAAAATAGCAATTTCCCTGTCTACATTACACAGTTATGCATTTTTAGGATATACCTTGAATGTGACATAATATACTTTTGCATGTAACTTAATATATTTATTTTTCTTTACAAATTCATTTTATTTAAAGTTTATTTTACAAAAGAATTCCTCAATTCATATTTTTACTATATTGTCTATATTTTTACACTTATTTTCGCTTTTAATTAATTAATAATGTTATTTTTAATTGGCTGTACTAAAATACACCTCATTATATATATAATATATATATATATATATATATATATATATATATATATATATATATATATATATATATATATATATATATATATATATATATATATATATATATATTTTTTTTTTTTTTTTATATATACTGGTGTCTCTAGTGTTATTTATATTATATTAGGGTCGTATTTTATTCGAGGTATGTTGTCTTGGAAATTTGTGAAATTCCAATAAATTACAATTTTCTGCTTCACTAGAAACATACATAAATCACTACGCCTCTGATCCAAACGACCTAAATGAGTAATCTGACACCCATATCGGTCAACTGATATGTTCTAATGTGTTTGGACACGTGTTCATTAGAATTTAAACCCGGTAGTTAAAATTTTACTCCTAGTTATGGTGCTTTTTTAGTAGGGTGAACTGTCGTTAACTGTTGCAAAGGAGTTATGAAGCGCAAAAGAATAATTTGAGATCGTATATTCTTAGAAATGTCTTCTTTGTCTACAAATATGTGATTTGTTTGTGTGACGAAAGGATTTGACAAGAAATATATGGCTGAAAATGAATCACTTTACATTAAAGTTCAGTTGACTTTTATGTAATAAGATAAAAAAGAACTTAACAAATTTCTGTATGACATACGATGCCTTCCTCGGAGTTTTATTGTTTTTATGTATTATTTTAGATATTTTTTATTGCAGCAACTGTATATTTTTAGCTGTTATATTTAAAGCTAGATTAAGATATCTCTTTGTTCAATAATAGTAACGGAGTATATTCTACACGTATATCTAACAGGAATTCCAAAATGTAGAAGAAAGTTTGTCAAGAATAACTATTTACATAATATTAATATCTGATCATTAAATCTAAACGAAATTAGTGAAATATAGAGATTTTTTTTATTTTCCAAGTTCATTTTCATTAGTTTGTAAATGTTAATAAACTATTTTTAAACTGACTTAAAAATATGATTATGAAAGAATCTTTATCCTATACTGATATATACACCCAAAATGCGATACAGGTGTCCTCTATTTGAAAAATTAAGTTGAGGTGTCAACCTTTGAACTTCTCGCTCAAAGTTTAATTAATTGTTGCAACAGAGACATGCTCACTTGGACAGAAAAAAAATATACATACGTGCTGTATTCACATCATACTGCACGACACGACAAGATATGGACCGGCAGTTACAATGGTTATGTACCACTGAAAAAGATCTCTTAACCACCTCGCAAGTCACCCTAGTAACCCCCTGAAAATTCTAGGACTTTATATTAAGTAAAGAGAGACGTCCAGTTTATTGGGGAGTCCGAATCAAATCCAGGGTATCGATAAATCCCTCTCTCATCTTAGTCAAAACAAATTAGCTATAAGAGTTTTTTTATTCACTCGGCTACCATGCCTCTACATCGCCTAGACTATATTGAAGCATAGATGTGGCTTCATGGTCGAGCGGTAAGGACACTTACCTCTCACCTCAAAACCCCAGACTCGATCCTCGGTCAAAGAATTGGTATTTTGTCTAAAGCTTAAATTTATCCTAGTATACTCGGATATTGGGTATGTCTGTTATCTCTAAATGTGTGGCCTCCTCCCGCACAAGTTACCTCGGGGGTACATTTAAGGATATAGGGGATGATAATCAGTCGTGTTT
Source organism: Rhamnusium bicolor (assembly GCA_029963845.1). Lineage (NCBI taxonomy): Eukaryota > Metazoa > Arthropoda > Insecta > Coleoptera > Cerambycidae > Rhamnusium > Rhamnusium bicolor. The sequence continues at coordinate 185,297 of JANEYF010002328.1, forward strand.
AATTTAATAATTAAAAACAAGGTTTTTTTAGTGTTTGTTATGATCTGAGTTATATTATACGTATTCACCCAATGGGAACACATTGTTGTTTAAACGTTTATATAACGTTGCGTAACATTATTTAACGTTATATAAAGGTTTAAACAACAATGTGTTCCTATTGGGCGATATCTCTATATTATTGCCACTTTAAACTGTTAGCACAATTAGTTTTACGCTCACACCTTTACGAAAAATAAATAAATAAGCGTTGTAATTGAGGGGGGCATATTGACACTGACCCCTCCACCATTTCATATTAAGTTTTCGAAACTCTGGCAAAGATAGCCTAAAGCAAGCACAATTTGACAAAACCACTCCCAAAGTTATCATATTTACAAGGGTGGTTATTATATATATAGAGTTTCTTCTCAGCTTCCCCTCAATCACGCCCAATTTGATTAAAATTTAGGAACACAATTCCCATACCTAACATAGTCTAGCACAAGACTCTTAACATTAAGCAATCGATACTTTAGCAGATAATGGCCAGACATTTCGGGGGAAGCCAGATTGACGCTAGCCCCTTTATATGACCATCCTTGTAAATGTGCTAGCTCTTAAAGTGGTTGTGCCAGACAGTGCTTGCCGAGGTTATTTGTACAAAGTTTGCAAAATTCAATATGAACTGAATGAGAGGAGTAGCGTCAATCTACCCTGCCCCGAAATTACTAGCCATTATCTGCTAGAGTAGATGTCGACGTTTTTATGTTAACAGTCTTATGCTAGTATATGCTAGATGTGGGAGTTGTATTACTAAATTTTCAACAAATAGGGCGTGATTTGGAGGACTGAAAAGAAAATGTAAACCCTTTGTATGACCACCTTTGTAAATGTGTGAGCTTTGGGAGTGACTATGCCAAACTGTGCTTGCTGGTGGCTGTTTATGCCAGAATTTCGAAAAATTAATGTGAAATATGAGAGGGGGGGCTAGCATCAGTCTGTACCCTCAAAAGCAACTGTTATTTATTTATTATATAACGGTGTGCTATCCGTAAAACTAATTGTGCTAAGCTATGCTCTGTGTAAGCATTGTGTGCCAGCAAACTTGGGCAAGTTAACGGATCCTATTTTGGGTATTCCCGGGCCTATAATGCTACATTTTAGACTTAAAGATAAGACGTAAAATGCATTTCTTACTCTAGTGCGAAGGTGTGCCCTTTATTTCAGATACCGAAAATTTTATTTAAAAAAAATAGTTTCTATTTCCAAGTTATGCACTAAATATAAAATTTGGTTAACTATTCGAAAAAATTAGTATTTATTTTATTTTGCTCCCGAACTAAATTGATGACTACATTCTCTTGAGAGACACCTACCAAAAAATCTCTAACAGTTTACTTTGTTATAATTTTAGTGGTGATTATTTGCTCAAATAAATTATTTGGAGGGGCATCTTCTTGTTTCATAAAAGTTTTAATTGGCTCGGTAATAATTTGAGAAATATTTTTACACACTGTACAAACCTAAAAGAGGCAGGTGGATTCGATTTTGTAATACTTTTACGTTATTTATTGGATAGGTCAAAGGTAGTCTGCTCTTGATTCAACATCAAATACTTAGATTTTTTGACATAAGTACCCGGCCTAATAAAAATATGTAACCAGTATTCAATTTAAAACTATGCAACAACTTTTCCCAAGAATAAATATTTGTAACAAATTATCAATGAAAATGGTTCCATTTATTTCAAACTTTTTGTACCACGTTGTATAATGAAATTTAAATTCATAGGTTGTCACACCTTTTCATACATTCATAGTTAACACTGCGGCAAAATTAATTAAAAAACCCAGTTATGTACGCCAAAACGATCCTTTTATCTTTAGCTACCATTTTTGACATCACCATCATCATCATCATCATTTTCATCATCATTAGATATTCCGTGGGCCAAATTTTCCCACTGGAGAGTCTAATTAACAAAATAGTGTTTTTTAAATTAAACGTGATGCGATAAGATTTAAGAAGAAACTTAGTTATAATTTATAAGGAGTCACACTTTACGACGATGCCGTATTTAATTTAATTTAATTAGAAATTCTGACCTATAGGTTTGTGTAGCGGTAACTCTGGTAGCTTGTTTACGTCTGTTTAGTAGCGATGAGATTTTTCAGATTAGATAAATGCACGTCGCCGTGGAGGATATTTAATAAAAACAAAACATCCTTAAAAAAGATAACCGTGTCGTAAAATATATATAATATCGGCGTGGACGTGTGAGAACGGCGGCTAGATAAGCTAGCATAAAACATTGTATGTCTCCGATAAATGATTACATTTTTATCGGTCCTTATGTTCCCCTGCAACTTATTTGGAAAATAATAAATATCGTTTGTTGCGGAAAAATTTAAAGCTATCCTTGTAAGTAAGTTACCACGAATTTGAAAAACTGCTTTGTAATGTATTCGTTTTGATAGTACATAATTTGCGTATACCACAATCAGTCAATAAGGAATTATAAACCGCAATTGCAAACATATTTACGTTTTGTAATACAATTATAGTTTCGTTTTTAGTAATACAGGGTGTCCGGGAATTAAATCCGAAATGTTGGCGGGTAGACTCCTCAATCAAAAATAATAATAGAAGTTCAAGTTAACAAGTGTCCGAAAATGCTTCTTGAGCACCGACAGTTTGAAGGTGACACTCAAAATCTGTTTTCCATTTTTTTATTTCAAAAATAATTTTGAGCAAAACAATGAAATTAGGTATAAGGATACATTTTTCATTAAGAATCTAATGGGTTTTTCACAAAAGACTTTAGAGGTTCATGGGCAAGCTTATATGCTTAACTCTTATTTTTTTTTTTATTTAGTGCCCCTTTGCATATGATAATTTTTGACGGCCTCGGTATTTTAAAACATTCGTATAAGCATTTTATATAAAATCAGCTTGTAATAACGAAACCCCCACATTACTTACTTTTATGCATAATTGTGCTCCAAGATTCTACTATATAGTTTATATTCATAGTTTTATAATTTTCTTAACACATGATGGCATATAGCCACAACCTTTAAGATTTTTTGTTAATTAATTAGTCGTTCATATGTTATTTTAATTAGTTGAACACGTAAGAAAGTTTAAGTAGAGAAAAGTTTTTAAAAATATCTCTGTCACAGACAAATTATAAGTCAATTTAATGCGGTGACTAGATAATTTTTAATTTCCTAATTTGTATGTCGTTGTGGCGAAACTCTTAAAAGTATAAAACTTTAACTGTAATAAAACATACAGAGAATGCAAAGTGAAGTGAAAAAAATAAAATTTGAAAGTACGATCTGAACTGGTTGTTATATTAAATCGGCAATAACTAAACTACTTTATACTTATCTAAATATTTGCCAACACATATCTAAAGCTGAATTTCTTAGTATATATCGAGTAAACATACATTTCAATTAAGATCAAAGTGCATATACCGACAAAATGACATAACCTTAGACTTATAAATTATTCATAAATGGCCACTTTTTTTGTTGTTTGATATATAAATAAATTAGTAAGTTGCAATTTACTTAGTTTATTAGTTAAATGGTTACTAATTAAAGTATATTTTATTGACCATATTTTATCCTTATCCTGTTAAAAAAGTAACTAAATTTATTTAACACCAGTTAGTTATAATTGAGGAAGTAAATGTAGGTTATCAAAATAACTCATACATAATATTAATGTTTATTATATTTACTACTCTTTACATACTCATGTCTTAATTATTACAACATATAAACTTTCAACGAAAAACAAACCAGTTCTGAATAACCAACCAATCAAATGATAGTAATGACACCATATTTTTCAAAATATCTCCGGATCCACCAAATTCATTATTTTCAAATTTACCTATGACTTGAGTGTGTGAAACCTTTGGAACATTACTTTTAGGACGTGCTGTATTCAAAGAAATTTATATTAACCAGTCGGTGCCGACTGACAATCCCCATCTAAAGCCATTATGTTTACAAACTGCACTCCGGTATTACCAATTGGGACTAATATTTTGCTTTATGTAGTGTATATCAAAAAGTGATGACCGTCTTTGCTTCGTCTCAAACAACTGCAACAGAACTGTTACGATAAATTTGACAACTTTTTGTTGACATTTACATTTCCCGAAAGATGTGTGTTATCAATGAGCTGATCCATTATTATGCCCTGTGACTGAAGATGATATCAGTTTAAACCTGGGAGGAACTGTATTCCATCCATTGATGAAAGACATCAATGGATAGAATAAGATTCCTCCTTACGGCATCTGCGCCGGTTTTACAAATGTCTGTTGGATTTTAAACGTTAAAGCCCCGGTTAGCTTTCTTATTAAATTATTTGTAGTATTAGAAAATAGGGGAAACCCTATGAGTGTCTATGTCTACATTGGACAGCCTAGGCTTTTCAAGAGACTCTGAGAACAACCACTGTCTTTAGGATTTCCTGCATATTTATCAATTGGAATAAGGGGAGAATATCACAGGATATTTATGGCGTATGATAATCGAGTGGGTAAAGTGCTACTGGTACTGGGTAAATTACTATACTATTTACGAAGGTCGATGGTTCTATTCCATCCTGGAGCAAGTTAGAAATTCTGTTTGTAATTTATTTCGGACTAAGATGGGAGAGGAAATTCTCGATGCCCTTGATATGGTTCGAACCCCACAATGAGCTGTAGGACCTCGTCTCTACTTACCCAATAAAAATCCTAGGATTTTCTGGGATTGTTGTAACTTGAGAGGCGGTTAAGAAACGTTTTAATAAAACTTTTATGGTACACCATCACCGCCAATAATGAAACCTTTATTTATAACAGGCATATGTTTGTAGACGGAGTTTGCCATAAAAACTCTAAATTAACTTGAGAGATATTATTTCTAGTCCTACCTTGTTCTATCTGGAAGAATTATTAAAAATAGGACATTTAATCATGTCGAATCGAGCATTAAACCGAATATTTTTACTACCCTTTAGTTTTTAATCTTTTCCATATTTTACTGGTACATTTGTTAAATATATCGCGCTTCCTATGGCATAGTTTTGCAGCATTTAAATAATGAGAAAACAGATAATTAAGTACCTATGCAGTTTTCTACCTTGACCCCTTCAATGTTTAACGTAAATGAAACAATTGCAATGCCATGAAAATCCAAATACCTAGGAGATACCCACGTACGCTAGTTAATTTATTAACTTGAATTACGATATACATTATATCTATACGTAAAATAAATTTTATGAAAATTTGCTGGAGATGTTTAAAAATTTTTGATAAATATCCAAACATTTTAATAATTTTGCAGGAGCTATGTAATAACTTTAGTTTATAAATCTATAAAAATCTATAAAGTCTATACATTTTTGTATAGTGTGATACTGATCTTATAAATTAAATTAAATTATTTTGATATATGACGAATGCGGTTTGTGCTAAAATAGTAAAATTTGGAAAAACTGTATTTAATTCAGTCGTGTACAAGCGTATTTGTAGATACCTAATTCCGAATTAGCAGACATAGTTTAAAACTAATCACGAGGAAAGTCTCTCAAGTGAGAAAATGGGAATTTGAAAAAAAAAATTTGCAACATTTTGGAAATATAAAAACTAAAAGGGGAATCACGCTATATACATAAGAAATAGGACTTAGATACGGACACCGGTGTTTCAGAATTTGGTTTTTATTTTATACACTTCAAAATCTAAAAGGATGTAATCAATACGAAAGTATTAATAAAGTCGTAGACAATAAAAATACATTAATGTCTGAATATTTAGATATCGATTTAGGAGTCCCTCAGGGTTCAATATAGGGACCGATATTGTTTTAACTTCATATGAATAAAGTAGGTACTATAATACCTCATGTATCCTTTATTATATTAGATGATGCGTCAGTCAATAATTGTTTCAAATTTTCGATTCTGCATTTGGGGATGCTTTACTTTAGCATGCAATGTCTACCCAAAAACTGATTTTAAAAAATGTAGTAACCATAGTTATCGCAATGTTTTTAGTGATATCAGACTTTTGACATTCCCTTGTCTGTTTATTTTCGAGTTGTGCGTTTATGGAGACAATTTAACGTAAAAAAAATTATTCGTAATATGGACACCAGGCAAAAAGATGGTTTTCTCATACCACAGAGTAAATTTTGTTTAACGCATTAATCACCAAGTAGTTTGGGTTTGAAAGCTTTCATTTGTTTACATACAAATGTAAAATGCTATAAAACAATTAATTTATTCGAGAAATATCTTACTGAATTTTGACTAGATACGCGATTAATAGGGATGAAAAATATATACATTTGTTACATATTTATATAATTTGTATAATTCAGTCTTAAGTTTTTTAATATGCAGGTTTGCCTACTTTTACACAATTGTTTTGTTAAATGTCTTAAAGTGCAATAAAATTCTAATCCATTCTACCTGTACATTTCATGAAATGTGCATATTAAATTTGGAAAAATTTTTATTTTTACAAAGGCAGATTGATATGATTTCGTAAGTATATACTAATATTAAATAATGTTATATATATAAGATACAGATTCTAAAGTAAATAAAATCAAGTATATAAAATGCTAGAATTAACAAAAATAAACACAATATCAATATTGATTAACGAACTCATTTGGACAATTTCCAGAACCAAATTTAACATGCTGAATAATATTTGATTTTTAAAGTCGCAGTATAATTTGAAAACATAATAACTGTCAATGACGTATTATTTAAAAATCGCTATCTCAACCAAAATAATAATAAAAAAAAATCAAAACTAAAAATTCGTATGCTCTCAATATATGTAGATGAATCTCACGTTTTACATATTTTTATGTTATCGAGTCGTAAAAAAAATCATTTGCGATGAAATTATTTTTCTTTACAATTGAAATTCATCTTTATATCGTTATAAGTTACAATAAAGGCACTTGGTTACGTTTCAGACTTGTTCTCGGCTAGATTACTTATCTCGCCAATCTAATCGGAGGATAACTATTCAGAATACGGTTTGTGCATCCTGAATCGTTTTTGATGGGGTTGTTTTTTAGGAGGGTGGGTTTCTTGTATTTGGAAAGACTTTGCTCATATAATATGGAACTAACTTCCTTCAGGTAAGTCGTTTGTTCCATTTATTATATTTCGCTCTGGTCTTTTCCACACTTGCAGATGTTTAAAGAAACACTGACGTAGTTTTCCACGAAACACCAAAACAGTATATACTGCACTTGACGCGCACTTCACCAACCAAGTTGGCATCATCTGGAGATGATTAAAACAGTTTTAATCATCTCCGCAGTTTAAGGGGTGAGGAAGTAATTATTCCTGAATTTATATTTTTGTACAATAATTTACACAAATGAATAATAAATTCAACCAAAAGAATTAAATACTATGTTCTACCAAACCTCCATCAGCCCTAATGCATGCCTCAATTCGCTTTCTGTTGTTGTTCACAACTTTTTGGAGGGTTGCGGGTTTTCCATTTGTAGTCTATTTCGTGGCTGCGTTTTGTAGACTTCATTCTTTAAAAACCCTCATAAAAAACTCCAAGGACGTGAGGTCAGGTGACCTCGGAGGCCAATTAGTAAAAAGGCTATTTCTTCCAATTCACCTCCGGGGAAAGTTATCGTTTAGCCAATTCCGTACTACCATTGCATTGTGGATTGGAGCTCCATCAAGTTGGAATATCAGATTTTTGTATGCAATAAGGGTCAAGTTTTCAATTTCGATTGAAAAATCTGTTTGCAAAAAAATTAGAAAACGTTCCGCATTTAAATTTCCCACAAAGAAATAGGGCCCAATTATTTGTTCATTCAAAATACTACACCTCACATTCACCTTTTCTGAATACTGGCGTTGACAGTTTACAACCCAATGAGGGTTTTCAACAGACGAATTTCGAATATTTTAAGAGTTAACTGTATCATTAGTTGTAAATGTCGCTTGATCTGAGAATAAAAATAGGGTTGTTCGAAAACTCTCTCTGACACCAAAAGCAATATTCCAGCCACCTTTCTTCGTCTCCTTTTTCTAATGTATGTAAGAAAACAGGCTTGAAGGGACGTAATTTATTTCGACGGAAGCATCGCCAAACTTTATCCTTGGGTACATTTAAAATTGTGGACGTTCTCCTTAGGATATACCTTGGATTTTCCCTCACAAATTGAAGAATTTCTGCATGTCTAACATGATCCCTCACACGTTGTTCTTGTTTGTTGCTCACTTTGCCAGTTCTTTTGAACAAATTATTAATTCGCCAAACTTTTACATGCTCTATTGGGGGTCGATCTGGATGCCGATTATAAATTCTGTAGCAGTTTCCCTCGCTGTATGATAATTATCACCAACTAATCTAACAATTTCCACTTTTTCCGCAAATGTAAGCATTTTAATTGAAATAAAATATGTTAGAATACAAAAAATCAGACAGAATGCCAACAGATTTACTTGACAACTAATCTGACATTTATAAAATTGTATTTTAGTATAAACAAAGGAGTCAGAACATGCTTATCAAAACAAGAAATTTGGAACTGGGATTTTTTCATCAAAACCTAATTTTTTTAGAATTGAACAAAATTTCGGATTCAGGTTTTTCTGAATGATTTGATATGAAGTTTTGTTAATACACTGTATGTATAAATAAAAATTAAGGAACCAGAAGGGCATTAGGTACGGCGTTAAAACTGTGTAGCCCTTAACAAGGAACCAATCAAATATCTTTACAGAATTTAGATATCTTCAGCCGTTCACGAGTTATAGCAAAAAACATTTTTTGGCTAGTGTAAAAATATAAAATATAAAAAAAAAAAAAGAGTTTTATGCCGCTTCTTCTCAGGAATGCAATAAGAGATATAAATGCATTAATTATAGGCCTAAGATCAGCAATAGAGTTAGTAATAAATTGAATAAACTAGGATGTAGAACAATTTGAGTAAATAAAAATAATTTAGGTAAAATGTTAATTAATAATAAAGATATAACGAAACCAAAAAACAGGAGTATATGAGCTAAAATGTAGTGACTGTGATGCTATATACTTGGACAAACTGGACGAAATGTAAAAAAGCGAATCGATGAACACAGGAAATCTATTGTAAACAATGTATATAGTACGGGCATGTCAACACATTGTATAGAAAACAGTCATTTTATCGATTTAAATAATGTCAAATTACTCCATTCGGAAAAGAAAGGAAAGAAACTTGATCTATTAGAACAATTAGAAATAAGTAAAGCTGTTAAAAATAATAAAAAACTTAACGAATGAACACAAATTTTTACCGGCCACCATATTTTAAATAAAATAATTTAGATTTAAAAATAAAGTAATATTCAACTTATAAAAATATATTTTACAATAGTTTTATAGTAGGTACCAGATGTAGTTATATAAGCAATGGACACAAATTTTACTGTTCAGTATTCCCTGTACTCTTGACAAAGGCCTAAAAAAGCCGAAACACGTGTAGAGTTTCTAATAAAATATTTTTGAAACATTAAAAAGCAAATTTCTTCTATATTTAAATTATTTAATAATGTTTCACAAGGAGCCAACCGCAGAATCAGTTAGTGTATATAACTTGTTTTTTGTCATATGTTTTCCAATAAAAGTACTTTACGTATTAATATTTCAAAATAAAATAAAATTCACTTTAACATGTTGTATAAATTTCTGCCGTTCTATTGTTTGAAAATGTTTCAGTAAGTGTTTACAATATAATATTTATATCTGCATAAAAGCCGCCACTGGAAACCGATACCTCCATCCGAGCTCTAAGCATTATAGAATGAGTTTGTGGATTTTCATGCCAAACATTCGCCTGACTTATGAAAATTAGTTTTGCAGTAAGCTTTTGCTACAATGTGCTTGTGCCCGAGGCAATTTCAAATCAAAATGTTAACGTTTTTAGTTAAATAATAAATAAATGTTTATATATTAATTCTAGTTATCAAAAACCGGTTTCCTGGACGTCGATAATATTAATATTCAATAGAGTTCTAGGTTGAATCTTCCAGATCTTACACCGAAAATTTCAGATTCCACATTAAGTCACGTTCAAGAAAAACCTATCACTTATGGAAGACACACAAACACACCGACGACATGCCGATTCTGAAAAATTTGCTAGTATCTCATATATAATTTAATATTTTATCACTCTATATGTCTCCAAGTATGTAAACTAGTTGTAAACATATGAAATGTAATTTTTTATTACAGTATGTATTTAGTTTTTTGTGCCCACAGTTGCTTTCACATGCCAAAGATATTTACGACATATGATTATTTGTAATTGTTTTTTATTGCATATATTGCGTAAGCAATAAATATAAGTTTTTCATTATCTTTTAATTAAATAAAAAAGATCTAAGCTTGGTCATGATAACAAAGAAAATAATCTGACAATCGCTGCACATGTATGTAAATAAAACGTAGTCCAAATATAGGAAATACTGATACCACAATTACGTTGTAAATTAATTATTTGCAATATAACCTTTACTAATGTCACGTTCGACACAAAGAAAATACCCAGATGTGTGTTTAGTGTACTGTGTTTGTATGTACATATGCTAGAACAAATGGTTTAAAAATAAGAGTGAAAATGTAAACAGATACTCTTTTAATTTTGTATATTTACCATTAATAGACATATCAAAAAATTTACATGTCATTTTATTTATCTCGATTAGATTGTTAATAAATAATATTTGAAATTTTTCTTAAATAACTTAAATAACTGTAAATATGAGGAGAATTAATTATTTAGAAAAGTTATCTTTTAAATTTGTCCGAGATGAATTTTCACTGTTATAGCCACTTATAATTCAATAAATTATAACTCATATTATAGTCTCTGGGGTACCGCAGGGTTGAAACGTGGGTCCAATCACATTTACTCTATATATTAATAATTGTCACCCCTTGCGCTGCATCTCTAAATTTGGGATTTCGATATAATTTTTTACAAGGATATTATCGTTCGTTGAGTACATAGTAAACAATTACGTCATGCGTCCTAAAAATACCAAATTTGAGCCAATTTTCAATTTGAAAGAAGCGTTAAATAAAGAATTAGATTACAGAAAATCATAAAAAAATATAAAGATTCCCTTAAAAAAGTTCGGAGTGGCACTGGAAGGGGGCGGATGTACTGAGGAAATTATTTTGACTGATATGTTATACTCTTCAATTTTTTGGCAAGTTTGTAGTATAAAGCATTCTGGACTCTGTATACCAGGATGTAATAACATATCAAATTCATTATTTTAGTGTCAACTCTAATGAAATTTTATTTTACTTTAATTATTTTTTTGTTTAATATTAAGAATATCAAAATATTTTAATAAAATTCGAAAAAAATATTTATGTCTTATAACAGATAATTAGAATTGTATAATTTGTTTATAATAAAACTGTCATTAACTTTAATCTATTAATTGTAATTTACATACATGATATTTGTAACGTAAAGAAAATACAATTAAGGTTAAATAAATATTGTAATTAGTGACGGAAAACCACAATCAATTATGCTTAACGATTCTTTAAATATATTAATTTATAAGTCCTGTGCATATCAACGAATTAAGGAATTTAATATCGAGGAATTTAGAGAATACTTTGATATAAAGGAAATTAAAACTACTGGTTTTAACTTCCCTATAGAGAGTGGAAACTATCTAAATAGTCACCATTGGGATCTTGTGAATGGTTAGGTAACTTAATGCTGATTAGAGTTTAGGATGTTAGTTACTGTTCTGACGTTTTTACGGAAAATAAGTTAAATTTTTTTATATTTCTAATAACTTTGCACTAGTAACAGTAGTAACTTGAAACTTGGTTATACGGTAACTAGACAAGAGCTGACCTATAGTTACTAATAGCCCTCGGAGAGTTCCTAATCCTACTAGTTTTGTGGTAACGAGTAGTAAACTTTTGTTTTCTTATGGGTCCCATATTGAATTTTTATGTAATCAGATAGAAAAAACAATAATTTAACTGTCTATTATAGACACTTTTTTTAAACAAATAAGAATGGAGCAACAAAAAATATGTTGACATTATTTGAACTGTCAGATTTTACATAACTAACTGATTATTGCTCCTTTACGTTTACTGTTTCAATATCCATTAAAAATGTACACACAAAATGAAAAAGTCGACATGTTGTTAATATACGGCGAATTCCGGAAATATTCCAGAGCTGCTGCAATAAATAACGGACAATGTTTTCCAAACAGAAGATACCCGCCGCAAAATTATTTCATAAGATAAATTTAGAAAAATTAACCTGGTAAAAATGAAAATGAAGGGGTAATTATAAACGAGGAGACGAAAGTAAATGTGTTAACCCTTGTTAAAATTAACAGGACTGTATCCCTCCGATTGGGAAAATTGGCGATGAGTTAAATATTAGCCATGCATCTGCAAGGATTTTAAAGAAACAAAATTACAGAAACTTTTTTTAAATATTAAATAAATCAATATTTATATGGAAACAATTTTGAAAGAAGAGTGATATTTTGTGACTGAGCTATAACTAACAATATAGAAGAAATAAAGATTTTTCCAGACATATACTATTTTCTGATGAATCAAAATTTACAAATCCGGGATTATTCAACTGATAAAATACTGGATACTGAGCACAACAAAATCAACACCTCTTTAAAAAAAGAAACCAGCAAGAGAGATTTGGTTTTAATGTTTGGTTGGGTATATTTGGTAATGTGTTGCTACCTCCAATAATTTTTGATGATCAGTTGACTTCTGAGAGATATCTGGAATTTTTGACTAATATTAACAATGATTTTATAAATCAATTGCCAAGAGAGGCCAGAGATAGACTGTTTTTTCAGCAGGATGGGGCCCCACCTCATAATGCCCGAATTGTCACCAACTATTTAGATGCGAATTTCGAGAATCAATGAATTGGTACAAATGGACCGGCCAGGTGGCATTCTAGGTCACCTGACTAAACACCAATTGACTTCCATTTAGGGTTTTCTGAAAGTAGAGTCTACGTTGTACAGTCTGCCATTCGGGAAAAACTAGAAGCACGAGTAGAACCATAAATGATCTAACTCCACAGCAGCTAGATAATTGTTTAAGGGAATTCGTAAGAAGAATTAATTTGTGCAGAAATGAAGAGGGCCTCATTTTGAACGTTTAATATAAATCAAGGTATTTTTTTTATAATGCTATTATGTTTACTACATAAATGTTGATTTAGTTGATAATTAAACTTTTTGTGGTTATTTTTTTTGTGATTTGTTTTTATGAATAAATTCCCATTTATTTCCAAAGGCAACTTAGTTTATTTGCAAATTATTTTAATGCTTTAAATTAATATATTTCATGCGAGAACAAAAGTTTTAAATTTGCCACAATTCATTTATAATGAAGTATATTCATTTGAAGCTTAAATTATGACGATTCCTATGGTGAAGGAAAATATAGGGATTTAAAAAAAAATTAATAATTGTTGCTCAAAATTGTCAGGAATGATTTTATTTTTTTTCAAATAATTTCATTGTAATGAAAAATATTCGTTTCATATTGAACCCAAATATCAGAAATGAACTATACTACACTACACTACTACAACCGCATTATTTAGAGATGATTAAACCTGATGATGCCAACTTAGTAGACGCAACAAGTGTCGATTATAGTGTGCAATGTTTTAATGTCGGATATATGAATTACTATTTAGACAGACATCCTCATTAAATATAAAATAATTGTGTGTAAAAACAAATGGAACATTAATGATCAATCTATTTACTTGTATTATTCGTATTAAAGGATGAGCAATTTACGTTGTCCGGTGGTATTTTCCCAATCGTTTTTGTACTATTATTATTTAATTTAACCTTGGCTATTTGCCGTACTGTCAGCGACGAGCAGTCTGGGCTGGAAACGCTTACGTCAATGCATTTTTAGTTACATTGATCATGTGCAAAATTTCAGCTAGGCAACAGAGAATAATTAAAACACTCCTTTCACCTGTTGACTTATGCAGCTCTAGATCGATCGTCATGTCATAATCAAATACACATATTCCTCCTGATTACGATGCATGAACAGAATATCCCTTATTTTTTAATTGTCTTACTAGTCAAATTCTTGCAGTGGGTTTATTTGAAATATCGCCAGTAAATTTTGTATGTAAATTATGATGTTCTTATTTCCTATTAATTATAGAAATAAATTATAAATTACAGTTCACATAAATAATTTTTATTTATTGCAAAATACAGAATATTAAGTAGTGTTCTAAGTGAAGTATTTATTATAGTTATTTATTATATTTAAACAATTAAAATTTGTTTTTATTAAACATATGAGAATGTAAATAAATATTACATTATCCCTTATTCACATATAATTTACTTAAATTCCAAGGAAAACTTTCCTTATTTAAAAAAAAATTTCCTAAAAATTAAAGGGTTTTTTTTAAGGGGGGGGAAAAAAAAAAAAAAAAAATTTTTTTGGAAAAAAAAAATTTATTATGGGGAAAAATTAAAAAAAGAGAAATTTAAAAAAATTAAAAAAAAAAAAAATAAAAAAATTTTTAATATATATTTTTTTTTTTTTATTTTTTTTATTTATAATAAAAATATAAAATAAATTAAAAAAAATAAAAAATTTATTTTTCCAACCCACCAGGTAGATAGTAGGTATAGGTAGGTATCTATTCTAAAATCCAGATATATAAATAGACCATATTAGTCACGATATAAGAACTTAAGAACTTGTGGATCAAGCTTAAAAATCCCATGTCTTCGTATAAATTTATCAACTTTGTGGACAGCACTGACATCAAATTAAATCACAGCTATTAATCAAAAATTATTTTTGGTTCCCAATACTTTGGGGTTAAATTTTTTTAATCGATTTTGCTTACAGACGGTGCATCCTGTCGATGTTCAACAAGAGTACTTTTTTTTCGGTAAAAACACTGCATATTTTATTACAAAGTTTGGAAAAACTCTTTTACATATAAAAAGAATAATGATAGCTAAAATTTTCATTATTTTATTTTGAATGGTTTTAGAGATATTCAATAAAATAAAAACCTACTCAGAAGTCCACCTTTAAGGGGCTGTAGCTTCCTTAGGAAGCATTTTTCGACCCATGTTTATAGAAACTATTTTCTATTTTTGGTCGTAGAAGCCGCTGATAAAGCATTTGCAACTATTTTCGGGACACCCTGTATATTGTAGTAGTAGTAGTAGTAGTTTGTTTGTTGTATAATAATAGTTTGAATAATCAATAAAACATTTTCTGTGTGACCAATTCTCGCAAGTTTTATTTTTATATTTTTGTTGTTGAAAGCGAGTATTCACTTTAAAATGTCTAAAACCGTCACAAAACTTTAATACATAATATTAGGTACATACCAAAATATTCATAACCTATACCTATTTGAATAACCGAATCATTTTAATAATGAATATTCGAAGATCCGGATTTTTCGGTTACCTATTCGAATAATTCGAATTATTCGAGTATTCGAATATTCGAATATTCGAATATTCTAATTATTCGAATAGTTCGAATATTCGACTATTTTTTTGAACGAATATTCGAATACTAAAATCTGGAAAAATTCCCAGCCTTAGTATTTTTCCAAAAGATGTAAAGAAGTCGCATGTTTTGCCAGTATTTAAAAGGGAAATCAACGAAATGTTTAAAATTTTCGCTCTATTTCCTTATCAGCTATAATTTCAAAATTAAAAAAAAAAATTGTAAGAGCTTAGTGGCGTTGTATTTGATTAAAGTATAATCAATATTAATTTTAAGTGGAATATCAATGGTGATCACGAGTAAATGGTACGTAATGTTAAAACCAGGGGCTGATCCAGGACACCGCGCTTACACATATAAAGATATAAAAAATAATGTACTGACTTTTAATTGGCGATTTTGTAGTATCCAAAATAACAGGAGCAATAAATATTTCACTGAATATACAACACTGCACACTAGTAATTTTCAGTAAATTAGCAGCATCTGTTCTGTTCAGGAGTTAACTTTTGACGCCTTTCGCTCAAAATGAATTTATACGAGGAAAGGACCTTTCAAATATGAAGTTTTCCAAGGAGTGCACGTTTATATTGGATTGAGAAAAGTCTACTTCTTTTCATACAAGGAGATTGATTCACAATACCACACGGTGTAACCCGGGATTGTTTTGTAAAAATCTTTCAAATATATTTTTCATACGTTCAGCAGTTTCCTGATAACTGAAAAATTAACTGACGCAGAGCGAATACAATGTTTACTGTGTAAACTATTGCATATATTAATATGGCTCCGTGGTCTAGAGGTAACGTACTTGCCTCGAAACCTCGGGGTCGCGGGTTCGATTCCCGGCCGTGGCACTGTGATTTTTCTGTGAGAGATTAATCGTAGTATACTCGGATATTGGATGTATGTCCGTTGTCTCTTAATGTGTAACCCTCTCCCGCACAATGTCATTTAACCAGGAAAGGGTTGTTATTACTGTGGTGTTATTATCATTATATTATTATATCCAGGTAAGGTAGTTCTACACTCAAGGTTCCTTATTGACAAATAAATTCTAGAAAAATGACTGTGCATGTACATTAGATCTTCCCGAACATCCGGGTCATTAAATGCCTGCTGAGCGTATGAAATAGAGAGTGCGTCGTTTGCATTTAATTTATCGATCGCCCTCTTCAAATCATCAAAATGAATATAATAATAGCTTGCCGCTTTTAACCATATGCCCCAACTCACAACGGTCTGTGGTGGTAATGACGTATCCTTCTTCGAAACGACGCGTTTGAAAGTCTCTTCTACACGCTGGCTATTAATCTTCTATTGTGGGATAATAGCCTTTAGCAGTTTCTGCAATGCGATGGAGTCTATGTGCCAAACATGTTACATGTTAAATTTACATATTTGCATGTGTGATTTAAGCGCACTGCAGAAGCCTTCATATAGGAGGCTGTGTCGGTTACATAGAGTAACACTCTTAACCTTAGATAAACTTAAAAAAAAGGATAAGTAATTAGCACTGTTTTGGAGGTTAACTGTGGCAAGCGAATATTATCGCAAGCGATTACTGCTGCCGTTATGACGACTAGTATAGCGAAATCGAACGCCTCGGTGAATGGATTAAAATTGCGCTAATGCAAAAATGTCTATTTTTCACTATGTGGTGTACCTATGTACGATACGATATGAACGCACCTGGAATGTACGATTTACTCACGATCTTTAGATATCAATAACAAATATAATACAACAGAAATTATTGTAGATAGTTTTGACTTAAATTACCAAACATTCGATACCGTAAAATTGCAAATATGTCTTCTAAAGTTAAAATTTCATGGCATGTAAAGAGTAGCAATAAATTGGTTTAAGAGCATTGATAATCAAAATTGGACAAAATAAAAGTGGGCTACCTCAGGGATCAGTTCTAGGCCCACTTATTGTTTACTTTAAAATACTAATTTTACGGTTTTTGTATTGGATTAATCAGCAATAGTATTTCCTGATGATCAACTATTCTGACCAGCCTTGTTCAGTGTGTGCTTCCACACTATACTTACCTTGCCATTGAATTGCCTCGGTATTTCTCGCGAACGAAATTATATTTTAGGTGCAACATAATTCGTAAATTTTGCAGCAAGATGTCAACGGAAACCAAAAATATTAGGGCAGGTTCGTTGAATATCTTCTAACAATTAATGCGAACGAGGAAATATTCACCATTTTGCACTTATGAAAACTACGTACCACCATTAATGAACATCACATTAAAGGAAAAATTTGGAAGTTCAAAGTATAACATATAAAATATTTTGGAGTAATTCTTGGTAATAACAAAAAATGGAAATTTCATATAGAAAACTAATGGCAATAATTAAGAAGTTTTATGTACGACCGGTCTTAACTGTTCACTTTATATACTTGGTTTGAGGGCTTAAAGTACCACTTTATAGCCCGGCGGGCCGTAAAATATTTTAAAGCCCGCCTAGTGCTTTTGCTTTATTTTTCATACAACATTTCTGATTTCTGGGGCAACATGTCCAACGTCTCTGCTGCTTCGGTAATTTCTAGTGGGTACAGGAAAATTAATTTTCATCCTCTTGTATTTCCAGTTCAATTGAAAATCACAAAACATTTCGACAAAAGGATACAATCCTTTTGTAGAAGTGTTTTGCCGTAAAATTACAATATGGCCACCTTTATTTACTTTGTAACTTGATTACAATACAAATTTAAAACCAAATTCCTACCTGTCAGTGTGACAATACGATTGTCATTTTTATGGGACGTGAAAATTTAACAGATTGACAATTATTGTGTAGAATTTGCAAGATAGCCGACATATTATATATTATACGTATTATTAAGACTGGTCGTACATAAAATTTTGTATGCACCTCAGGCGTATCCAACGATTATTGGCCCTTATGGTGTTAGATCGTCTAATTTTCACGCCGCGGGACATAAACGCCTCTTTATGCCTTTGGTACATAAATAACTATTATTCATATATTTAAGCAACTAATAATACATTAAATGAAAAACAGTTAATAGCTGTTAAGTACTGATTATTAGAATCTCAATTAAATTATAAACTTTTAGTTTGGTGAAGTATAAACGAAGTACAGTGAAAAACAACAAACATGTTGTTAAAAATTATACGTTAAATAGATAGTTAAATTACTATTCAATTAAATTATGCATGGTCTATTAACGATAATAAAATTATATTGCGAAATGCTTAATAATTCAACAATGTAAATCTCATAATAAGAATTTCAAGAATAAAGAAGAAAAACATGTAATAATAATTGTTACTTACTTGCATTCAAAAGACAATAGGATGTGTCCTCTCAAATATGGGGTTATCATAAAGTAAGGGGTCTATTTTAAATTCTTATATAGTTTTAAGAAATTATGCTAGTAGCAGAAAGTAAACAGAATCCAGTTGCCTCAATAATTGGATTTTAGTGTATCTATGGAAAACAAAAGAATTGTCGTGACAACTATTGATACAAGTGTCAAACGAAATAATCGTAATTTAGAGAATTGTTCTCAAAATAAAACTCGCGTAACGTAAATTGTAACAATTTCAATATGGATCTGCAAACAAGAATTGGTTTATTGCAATGTTATTATGAAGGCGGTAAAAATTAAACTACTGGATTACGAAGATTTCGTACGAAAATGGGTTTGAGAGCAGGGCCGTGCAAAATGAAGGCGTATCGTAATTTGATTAGCAAACTTGAAAGAACAGGGTCTGTAAAAGACCTTCTTAGGTCAGGAAGACCTAGGATTAGTGATGTCCGAGTTGCAGAAGTTCTTCAGGAAAATCAAAACGTAGCCAATACTAATCCGCTAGCAATCAGTAGTGTGAATGCGATATCAAAACGATTACAAATGCCATACACCACGGTTTGGAAAATTTTACGGAAAATCCTAAAAATGTATCCCTATAAACTGCAACTGCTGTTTGAATTAAAAGACGCAGATTTTGCTCTCAGGTACGATTTTTCATTACACGTATTGACTCAGATGGAAATTGAACCCGAATGGTTATCCCGTATTTCATGGACAAATGAGGCCCATTTCTCTCTTAATGGCGGAATTAATACTGAAAACTGTCGAATATGGTCAACAGAAAATCCACATGAAATCGTTCAGAAAGGCCTTCATGACAAAAAAGTCACCAAAAGTCACCGTTTAGTTCGGTTTCACAGATAATTTCATCATTTGTCCATATTTTTTCGAGAAAATACAGAATGGGGAGGCCGTATCTGTAACTGTTACTGGTGAACGATACCTGCAAATGTTAAAGGATTATGCAATTCCACAGTTGCAAAACGAGCACGAAGGAATTGAAAACATGATTTTTATGCAGGATGGAGCACCTCCGTACATTTACCGACCAGTTAAAGAATTGTTAACTGCTGTTTTTCAAGATCGTGTTATAAGTAGACATTTTGCAAATTCATGGCCACCAACATCGCCTGATATTGACCCAGTGGATTACTGGCTGTGAGGTTATTTAAAAAAATTGGTGTTTAGAACACGGCCAACAACGCTGGAGGAATTAAAGGACAGTATTAGAGAGCAAATTCATGCAATTCGACCAGACATGTTGAATAGTGCTGTATGCAATTTGGAGGAACGGTTGGTAATTTTTCAACAACAAAATGGAGGTCATATCGAGTACTTGCGGTAACTAGTGTTTGACATCAGAAATCCCATTACGTAATCAACCATATTCCATCTACTTTGTTGAAATATATCCCTTACTTTATAATCACCCGTAATATCATATAATACTATATCGAATTTTAAAATGTATACGCTAAAAAAAATTAAATGTTTTAAACACGTCTTTATATTTTTTTTTCTAATACTATGTATTTCAGTAGAAAATGACAATTTTTAATCAGTAATAGGATCGTTGCTACTTAGATATACGAAAACAACAGTAAAAATAGAAAAGGTAGACGCACTATAGGCCCATATTTACACATAAATAAATATATAAATAAAAAGGGATTTCTGAGATAAATATAAAAGCAAACACACACAAGATTTGGATGGTAAGATATAAAAAGAATATTAAAATATGTTTCATTTCACTACTAGTTCTGCGTTGTACAGAAAAGAACATATTATTGCCTTGAATAGTACATTTAACGACATCTGTTAGTCAAAATGGGAATTTTAAGCACTCTATATGTGATATCAATATTATGGACTTTGCTTCAAGGAAATGTGTTACACAATTAATGCTTTAACCATTTATAGGAATGCATGCATAATTGTATGACTATATTTGAAATTCAAATAATAATAATTTCGTCTTTGAATAAACAAAAGTAAAATGTAAAATTTTGTTATACTATTGCGTGATTGAGATTAGCATCGTATAATTAAATGGTGTAAATAACAAAGTATAATTATTGCTTGTATAATTTAAGGACGTAATTATTATCACTTACAATTATTGGTTGCAAGAAAAATAAAATAGGAGAAATAAATTATAAAAAACTGTGATAATTTTATTAATTAGTTATTATAATTTACATGTAGAATTATGTTATAAACAGATTAAAAAAAATTTTTCTTAGGTTTTCATTTCGCGGAAGTTACTATTTCTTCATTTTAAAAGGTAATGAAAATAATAATTTATAATATGTTTTTCATTAGCATTATTATTTTATTTGATTCGTCACTAACTGCATGTCTAGGAGATGTAAATTATTACTGAGAGTTCATTCATCCGTAATATACAGGGTGTCCCATAATTTGTATCTTCCTTCAAGAGGGTGATAGAAGTAGAAAAAATAAGTTGTTTTGTATATAAACATTTGCCTTAAATTAGTTTATAAAATGGCTACAAGCTCTTAAATGGGGTAAGTGCAACATAGTTATTTGTCGATAAATTCGAAACGTCTTATGTTACAAAAATTAAATTTGGAACATTTATTAATTTCATAATGTTACATATTTTGCCAAATTTTTATCTAAATATCATGACTGGTAAGGGTAGTTACAGGGATGGGGGGCGGATGAGGCTGAATTTTCGCTATAACTTTTTTGTCATTATTTTTTAAACACTTAAAACGGAAAAAAGGAACCAGTGTTAAAATCTCCATAAAAATGGTGCGCTTGCTAAATTTTGATAGGGCCATCGTTATTTGAATTTTTTTTAACACGCTTTTTATTAGCTTCACTTGTATGTTTGTTTGTTTGTTTGTAATCGACTCTTTGGACTCGATTTTGACCCACTTTAAACGGACAGATTTAATTGAAACTTTGTACACTTACGAAGAACCGGTAACAATACAATAATTTGATAAGTTTATATCATTATCCTGATCAGGATCGCCAGTCCGTTCCTCACGTATCCGCTGCGTGAGAGCAAGAGGCTTAATATGTAAGTATATTCCGTGATTCTCAGTTCGGTCGTTGGCCGAGCGGGCAAGTCTTAGTCGACGCGAAACGACGGACTCCTCGGGCGTGAGTTCAAATCCCATGGCTGAAATAAATAAATATTTTTTTTTTCAGAAATATCTGTTGGATAGTAATATGTTATAATATCAGCATCAATAAGCAATATAAATATAGTTTAAAAAAACTACAAAACACGCTTTCATAGCACATCAAACTAAAAAGTGAAAAATAAATATAGATTAAAAAAACTAAAAAAACCCGCTTTTTAAAGCACATCAAACTAAAAAGTGAAAAATAATTATTAATATAAACTGAAAACAATAATGAACGAAAAATACTAGTATTATTGTGAAAAAAGCGTGGGGCGCTTTGTGCCATATTTTTCGTATATCGAGCAACCCACGCTTTTTTCTCAATAATACTAGTATTTTTCGTTCATTATTGTTTTCAGTTTATATTAATAATTATTTTTCACTTTTTAGTTTGATGTGCTTTAAAAGCGTGTTTTTTTAGTTTTTTTAAACTATATTTATTATATTAAGTGTAAATAAAAATAATATTTCTTAATTATTACACTTTCATCAGACACTAAGAAATATTTTTTTGAGAAAGTTATAACAAATTGTTAAAATAATGTCGGAAATTTACAAAGAATAAAATTTTTATTATTATGGTTCATTAACATTTGCTATTGGCGCATGCACCATAATTGAAAATTAAAAAAGTTCTCACCAATTTGTAGGTTAATGCTACTAATAATAATGAATGAGAAATTATTTTGCTAAAATATACTGGTTTTATTTACTTAAGCTTAGCAGGCTTAACACTTCATTATTACACTTCCGTTGGCCAAGCCATTAAACGATCACCTAAACTTATTGCCGCATTTTAATATTGTTGACTTTTGGTTTTCTTTTCTCACTTATTTAAAATATTTATTTTTTTATTTAACTGCACTATCCTACAGTTACGAATTATGGGATAGGAACACAAACTGTAAACAAAATAGTGCAGCAAATATCTGCCGATAGTTACATAATATTAGATCAACATTTAAATATATTATTTTATAAAACTTAGTTTAAAATTGCAGTATATAATAATATAATACAGAAACGATTTCCAGACAAAATTAAATAAAAAAACATATATGTTAAAAACAATTAAATTAACACAAAGTGACTAGAAACTAATAACAATAAGAAAAGAGATAGGTTAGTTTGAGGAGTGGGCAATTTATTATGTCCACGGATAGGGACCTTCTTTAGTTATTAATAGAGTTGGCAAATCGGTCCGCAAGTCACGGGCGGTGCCATTTTATTATTGATATTAATTTAATAATAAAGTATATCAGACCTGCCCAAGGGTAAAATACGGCCATACGCCGACAAAGTGAATAAATTTACCGGTGAATTCCCGGATTTATTCAACAATGATACTATAATAATTTGTAAGGTGTGCGAGACAGACGTGATGTACTGGGACAAACGTGATTGTAAACGTCACGTAAATTCTGTGCAACATAAAACTAAAAAAAAATGGAGTGCCTTCGACATGTTTATGATCGATTTACTCTTAATGCTGATTGCCTGTGATGTTCCGCTGCACATACTCGATAAACTACAATTTCAGGAGTTCTGGAATAGATAAATAAAATCCCAAGGTGATATTATCAAGTCGCACAACGCTGCGTAACTATGTACCAACTGTAAGCGAAGATATTGTAAATAAGATCAAATGTGTACTAAAAAATACACGGCTGTGGTTATGTGTTGACGAGACCATAGATTGTAAAAGAAATTCTATTTTAAATGCTAGCAAAAGACGAACTGAGTGTATTGGCCAAACAATTACGCGGGTGGTTCTGGAGACGTTAAAAAAAATTTAGCTGTCAAAAAGTCAAGTGTTGATGTCTGTGACCGATGGTGCCGCGAAAATGCGCTTGGTAGGTCGTTCTCTTCAAGAACACTGTTGTAGGTTGGTACATCTTACGTGTAAAATGCATGCTTGACACCTTGTGGCAGAAACTATTCGACAAGGTTTTTCAGAGGTAGATGCATTAATAGCAAGTACAAAAAAAGTGTTTCTTAAATCTCACAAACGTCTTCGCGCATTTCATAGCAAGTGTCCCGGCATTCCAGAACCACCACAGCCGATTATTACACGTTGGGGAATATGGTTGAAGGCAGCTTTTTATTATGCTGAATATTTACAACAAATAAAAGCTGTCAACACTTACGTAGTTTTCCACGAAACACCGAAACACTACATACTGCACTCGACGCGTGTTTCGCCAACCAAGTTGGCATCATCTGGAGATGACTTAAACTCAGTTTTAATCATCTCCAGATGATGACAATTTGCTTGGCGAAACGCGCGTCGAATGAAGTATACAGTGTTTTGGTGTTTCGTGGAAAACGACGTCCGTGTTATCTTCGCATCAAAGGTTGAAACCCATTCCAGAAATAAAAGCTGTGACACTACAATTGAATCTAGACGAGGTTGCAGCTATTAAGGAAAGCCAGATAATATTCGAAGATGTTTCTGTTGGAACAGCTTTAAAAACTATTCACAAGATCTAAAAGAATTACATGAGACCATACAAAACTTACAAAATAGTGCGTTGTCGTTAGCGAAGTCACTGCAAATAGTGGACGAAGTAAATCTACTGCTATACTCTATAAGTGACGAAAAAAATAAGCCCGTTGTAGAAAAGTTCGCGCGTGTGTTAAAACAAGACACCGGTTTTACCGGATTAAGACAAATTTGTGATGGTACTGATGGTGCATCTGCAGATCCGTTAAGTGATTCAAAGACTATTTTAAGTATCCTTGTATTACATGAATAGATGTCAAATGATCATTCTCAAAATATAAGCATATTTTTTCGCCATATCGAACATTACTCTCGGAGACAACCATAGAAACATACATAATCCTGCAAAGTTCTTAAGATACAGTTTGTGATAACCAAGCTAGTTAAGAGGGTGAGTTATGCATACATTGTTATAAATTGTAACAGTTTATTGCATTTATTACTAGTTAATTTCTTTTATTACACTTATTATGATGCGCACGCCTATGTCCTGCGGCGCATTTCTGCCAACTCTAGTTATTAATTTACCTACGAAAAAAGTCAATATTTATAAAAAGTTTTCCTTCTTTTAAAATATGTTATTGCCTAGGTAATTAAATTAAATAAGTACTGCGAGTAGCTTTGTCAGCTTATTTCATGCTAACAGAAAATAATTGGTGTAAATACAGTTGTTTGTTATCCAGTGATAAAACTGAATACCTAATACCTAATTTATATTGGAAAGACAAATCAACGGTAATAAATATGTTACAATACTGTAATAGAACTTTGCTTTCTTTGTAGTTATTTGAGAAAGGTATTTATGAAACAGCATATTATGATTCACAATTTATCGTAAAAGTTATTAGCAGGTTTAAACTATGAGTAATTAGAAAGAGAACGCGAAATACGACGGACAAACAAAGGTAACCCATACTTTAACTAGAAGTATGCGTCGATGTCACAGACTGCTTGGCGCCATAAAAAACATTATTTACATAGTGGAGCTAAAAAAATAACTAACATAGAAACATTTTAATATCGCCTTATTTTTCTCATCTTTATTTTTTTGTTTATTTATTTTCACTTGTAATGTATTTGGGCAGCAAAATACATCAGGGTCAGCAATATAATTTACTTGTGTTTCGTTAACCATACAAGGTGCTTTCAACTTAGAGGCATATGATGACGAAAACTTTATTAAAGTTTTTATCTAAAGTACTTTTTTAAGGAAGCCGAGGATGGTTTTTATTAAATATCTTCGAAACCCTTTAAAATTAATTAATGAAATTTTGTACACCCACTATGTAATCAAATTCAAATTTTGTTAGTGGCTGTACAATATTTCATTATTTGTAATGCCTAATAATAAGGAAAGACAGTCATCTGAAAATTTTATTCAGAGGTGTGAAACTGGGGGGAGAGGGTAACTATTAGTCCAACTTTATTGTATATTTATTTTTTTAGTTCTTGACATGAAATTATGTTATTTCAGACTTTTTTATGAGAAAAAAGGTACGCCCGTTGAACTTCGGCAGGATGTTCCATTTTTGAATAAAAGCGGTTTGTCTCCAGAGGGCTCTAAAGCATTTAAAAGGCCTTCATCTTGACTACTAATTTTGTGAAATAGTTGTACCCGTGGTTTTTCGCTTGTCCAGTATTTCTTTTGAGGTGCGACATATTTGATAAGAAAATCTTTCTCCTGCCTTTGAAATTGAATCCTGTGAAGAAACCCTGTCATCATTAAAGATAGCAAGTATATCTAATAAATCATTCTTTTGTGCAGCAGACGCATTTGTTCAATTTGTCCATTTTAGACATGGAAGATGACGTGCAGGGCTGAGCATTATTTGTATTTACAAATGCTCATAAGTAATTCAATACTAGACAGTATTTAAACATCGAATATTTGAATACTTTTTGCGACAAATATTAGTATTTATACTTAAAAATACTGTTTGTAATATTTTTTATTCTTTATCTTTACTTTAACAGTAGGATCTAAATACTTTCAGACACTATTCCTAAACATTTCCGACACTATTTAAATACTTTCAGAAATATTTGAATATACATATTCTAAGTATTTAAATTTCAAAAGTATTTAAATGAATACTCCAAACATAATCATATACATCAGATAGAAAAAATGTGTATTATACTTCTCAAGCGATAATCGAGCACTTTGTTAAGTCGCCGCAAATTATAACAGGAAGAAAATGATCATGGGTAAGGCCCGCAAAAAAGGATGAATCCGCCGACACGTGTTTCTAAGTCAGTACTCGTTATCAAGACGGCTAGAAGTTGTAAGGCACAACTTAGGTTCAACAACACAAAGGAAACCACTGACAGGAAACCAGTAGCTAATTTGTAGCTGCAATTGAGATACCCCGTGTTTACAGGGCACGACAATATTTTGCCACGGAGGTATTCCCTACCCAAGGTTAAAAGCAACAAAGTATAGAAAGTTACTGAGGGACGAGGAAGAAAAAACCCGCAAAAAAGGATGGATCCGCCCACACGTGTTTCTGAGTCACTACTCGTTATCAAGACAGCTATAAGTTGTAAAAAGCACACTTAGTTCGGAAACCAGCTATAAATGAGCGACTGGCTTCCTGTCAGTGGTTTTTAGTACAAATTTTATCAAATTAGCAATGATTGGAAACAATCAGTAATGTCAGTCATTCTCTTATATCAAAAAAGCCACCTCGTTTAAATTACACCCACCAAGACGTTTTGAATTTGTTTATTATTTATGGAGAATGTGATAAAGTAATATCAGGAACTTGTAGTATATTTGCTACTCGATATCCACAAAAAAGGAAAACGTCACCAAACACTGTAAAACGCATACTGGATAATTTTAAAAACTATGGCTCTATCAAGGCAAGAATTCAAAAGCGGAAGCCTATTGCTGATGATGAAAACGTAAAAATAGTAATTCTGGAATATTTGCATGCATTCACATAATCTTAATTAAACATAAATTTCATCGTATTCAATGTCAACGTTAAATTCTAAGAAAATTTTTTTTTTTTTTTTTTAAGTTTGGGGGGGTTTTTTTTTTTTTTTTAAGTGGCAATTTAATTTTACTGTGCCATAAGGAACGATAGAGTGGTGGCATTAGAATTTTATCAGGAAAATTTAAACAGTAAGTTATAAAGATTTCTTCTTCTGCTAATATGTATAGTTAATTTTTTTTGTTTTTGTTTTTTTTTTTAAGTGAAAGATCTAAATATTTTACAAAATTTTAATAATAACTATTTAGAAAATTTACATCTCGCTGAACATAGAAACATTTTTTATCAGCACGACTCTACTTCCTTACATAACGCGTACTTGATAAATAATTTTTTACAAGAAACTTTTTACGATCAATGGATCGCCAATAATGGACTTTTCCCATGGCTTCCTCGCTCGCCAGATTTATCAATTTTAGATTATTTTACTTGGGGAACTATTAAAAATAACGTTTATGAGAGCCCATTAACAACTATTAAAGATTGTATGCAGAGAGAAGAAATGCATTTCAAAACTTATCACAGGAATCAATTAGAAGAGCTACCATGAAGAACTAATCCGAAGGTGCGAAGAATGTGTGGAGGTTCGAGGGCGGAATTTTGAACAATTATTAAATTTAAATGGAATCATCTTTTTAATTGATTTTATCTTAGCTATTTTAATTTATGCAAAGTGTCTTCAATTCAATTAATAGACATGTTACAGTGTTTAGTGCTATTTTCTGTTTTTGTGGATATCTAGTAACAAATGTACTACAAGTTCTTGATATTACTTTATCACACTCTCCATAAATAATAAACAAATTCAAAAAGTCTTCGTGGGAGTAATTTAAACGCGGTGGCATTTTTTGACATAAGATAATGACACTGATTGTTTCTAATCATGGCTAATTTGATAAAAATTTTACTAAAAATTCTTGAATTTCGAAGTAAACCGCAAATATTTCAAAATGTTGTACTTAAACCCCCACAATGCTTATATCAGAAAAAAAGGAATTAAATTATACATAACTTGATTTAAAAAAATACAGGATGTTCCATTTGCCTTAAGTAAGTTTTTGCGGTTTGAAATTTACAAAATGTCACGTCAAAACTGGAACACTTGGTACTATTATTGAATTTCTTTAAACTGTAGAGCGTAGCTCACCTTATGGTCTTTCTGCAAATATCAAGTATCTTTTACAGGAAGAAAGTTATAAAGGTTATTGTAAACCATTATACCTGTCAAAATTTTTTTAAAATGTCAGATATCTCTGAAACGGCTGGGTTTAGGTATAGGGTATCCTACAGAAATTTATGCTCTTTTCGAAAACCCTAAAATATATAGGGTACTCCATTTAAAATAAGCAAGTTGGTATCGACTTCCGGTATAACCGGAAGCTGCCAAGATGCTTGTAATTATTTTAATTGGATTGGCCACACTGCCTTTAGTAGCTCCCTAAATTTTCAAAATATTCTGGTGCGCACTTTTCACTAACTATGTCGATCGATGCAATTCCTGGTGAGACACCCTGTATATTAATAGGGAAATCGACATGTGATATTCCTCTCATTATAAATGTGTATCACATATATATTTTTCGCTTCCGGTTTAACCACAAATTGCCGGAAATATATTGCTGAATTCAGACAGAAATTTTCATTAACTTGAACTGAATAAACAGGGTGTCACTTAAAATAAAAAATTTAATATGATTTGAAGGAAACAACTACTTAGCGGGCCCAATACCCCGACCTGCATTGGATTATACCTTCAAACCATGATAGATCGGGGTATTTGCCCGCTGAGTAGTTGTTTCCTTCAAATCATATTAAATAACAGTAGTTTAGTCCACCTGAGCTAGAGGTCGCCGCTCTCGGTACTTGCTGCACAAGTCGTTATCCGAAACAGAGACATCTATGATGTCGGTCGGATAGTAGCATTTAGACCATACGAGAAGTTTCATACCTCTCACCACTATTAAAATGAAAAAATTGAAGTAATTTCCGGTTAAACTAGAAGTGAAAAATATGAATGTGATACGCATTTATAATCAGTTCAATACCATGTTCATTTTAAACAGGGTGTTAATTTTTGCATTTTTCAGTTTATTGGCCATAACCTTTTTGCTTGATGTTCAATTGTTTTTTTTCTTTTCGAATTTGAATTCCTCAGAAACAAAATACGTAAGTACAGTTTTGGAATTTTTTTCCTAGGCGAAAAATAAATCAATGAAATCGACTAAGGCACTTTAAATGGTCACCCTGTACCTCTTCACTATGTTATCACAAAATTCAATCCTCCTATTAGGATCGTCTTCGTTTAACTGTTGGAAAAATTGTATTAAAATATTAAAAATTTCTGTATTGTACGTAGAATTTATCAATTTGTATGTAGTTTTTGAAAATAATAAGTAAAATATTTCTTTTAGAGATACATAATAATGTATATTTATTACATTACTATATTTTTGCAAAAAAAATAAGGCGTAAAAAATAATAAAAAATAAGTTTAATTTCAAAATGTTTTTTAGTCCGATAAGTTCCTAAGAATACTTAACGCAGTACTTTTTTATGCAGGCATACAAGAAATAATATAAATAAATATTTACAACTAAAAGATGATGAAATCGTGGTGCGTAGTAAATAAGTCGTTTGATAAACTATATTTTACAACGTAGTAAATAATATGCAATTATTTCAAAACATTAAATGTTGTAAATCACGTTGGAAAATGTTATGGTTACAGCATCAATCATATGCAAATTTTTTTATATCAATTTAATATACTCCTTTTGTAATACATTGTAATACATTGTAATACAGGAAGAAATTCAGTATTATCTATTCCGAAAAAAGTGGCAAACAGCGTGAAGTAAAATTTGATGAGTCATTAGCCGCGAGATTCATATAGAAAGGAAAGCCTAAAAATATCTAAACGAGGATTTTAGGAAAGGGTTTCTTGAATGAAAATAGCCAAAAAAAACTTCAGTTGATGATTTTTTATATGTTTTCTTTTATCTCAATATATACGGTGTTTCAAGACGTTAGTACCTAGTTTAAAGAATAAGTAATTTTGAATTGATAATATCTGATAAACTTTGAACGTTTCCTATGGCAGCTACAGCACATGATGTGAATGAGAAAGAAATGGTATTTTTTATAAATATCTGAAAAACTGATTCAAACCATTTTCTCAAATTTTGCGTATTTATCATCTATTTAAGATATTTTATTATATAAATGCTAAAAAATACTCATTAACATCTCTTAAGGGAGTAATTTGCTGTGTAAGCTTTTCGTTTCTTAATATTTCAGGAAAGTACATAAATTTTGTTTTCAACTTTACTAAATATACAAGAAGGTAAAATTTTTAAAATTTCAACATGATGCATTTGGAACAAAAAGTATTCTTTTATATTTTCGTACCAGATTCGATTAAGGTGGTGTTTTCAAGGTATACAGGGTGTCTCAAAGTTAAATGTGCATGCTTTGTTGTGAATAAAAGGCACTTTGCTGGTCTCAAATTACCCATCACTAATGAGTCCATTGTCCTTCGTTATTGAGATACAGGACGTTTGATTAATTGTGTCCAAATCTTTCCTTGGTCACAACTTTTTGACTACTCTGTATAATCGATTCGTACATGTATATCAGGGATCGGATTACTTTCTTTGAAGAGTTACTAAAAGTTACTGTTTTTAAGAATGTGTTACTTTTAGTTACTTTTTTACTTTCTGATATAAAGAAGTATAGTAATCGTGATTTTTTCGACCTCGAGATTTTGATTAATATATATGTTTTGTACCCCTCCTGAATCCATTCTGACTATTTTTCGAATGATGTCTGTCGGTGCGTGTGTGTGGATGTGTGTAGATTGTGTGTGTGTGTGTGTGTGTGTGTGTGTGTGTTCAAAATTTGGCAGTTAAGATTATCAACAACATTTTAGGTGACACATTAAATATGGTGAATATGGTACCACCAGAAGAGACATGATGAATGAAAGAAGAAAAAAGTACAATTTCGGAAAAAAATAAAAAATTTTTATTGAATTTCTGGACGAATCTCGACGAATTATAATGAAAAAAAACATAACTTTATAAAAAAAATCTGTCTGCATGTCTGTAGTATCGCGATAGCAGCACAGTTTTTGAGGTAAATTTTTAAAATTTGATATACATGTTCTAATGACCAAAAAACAGTGATAAATTCGGTGATGAGCAAAATTGGCCATCAGAAAGGAGGTCCACGGGACCCAAACTTTTTTGTATTTGCTTTCACAAAAAAATATTCTTGATGAAAGATTATAAATCATGTCGACTATATCAAGCCAATAAAACATATTTTCCAAGTACTTAATAAAGCTGATGTAAACTGAAATTTTTAAACATTTGACCTCATAAAATGGGGTTAGGGATAAATTTAACAGTTTGACTTTTGAAATGTCTAATTTAGTTACAAAAATGTCAGTGTCAATAAGAATAAATTATTAAAATATATGACATGAATTATTATTGACAGTATCGAATGACGCTGATTTAAATTATTTAAAAATTTTAATGAAACATTTCAAAGTACGCTATTAAAATTTTATTGAGGTAAGTGAAGGATTAAATAGAATGATTTTGGATCAGGATCATATATACTGATATAAGAAAATTATGTGCTGGCCACATCAGATATTTTATAAATTGTACACATTTTTAATTATATATTTTTAGCAAGAAAGAGAAAGAGAAAGAACAAGAAAAGAAAAGGTAAAAAGAAAATGGAAGAACAGCAGAATCTGACGTAAGTATAAACAGAATTAATTATAAAGAAGAATCTTAACAAAAAAAATCAATCCAGTATATTTTACATATTTCACGTAACAAAACTCCACAAATACCAAAATCAAAATCCAGGTCACGATTTCAAAAAATAAATTGTTTTTGGTGTTTTAAAAAACAACATCCCATACTGCAAGAGATTTTCGTTGAAGAAGAATATTATGAATAAGTGTAAATTAAAAAAAAAAAACACCGATTAGAAGTATAAATCATCAAGGAGTTCCTTTTTTTCCCATTTCATTTTTTTGATTATTTTCTAACAAATGACAAAAATTATAAATATTCAGTTATAATTACAGCAAAATTTACCAATGACTAATTAATTGTTACTTTAAACGAAATACATAAAGCTTTTAAAATGTGATATATACAGGGTGTTTTAACTGCGTAGTTTCAACACTCAACATAATTCGCCGAGTACAATTGATTACCATTGTTTATTTATTTGTTTTTTAAACAAAGAAGAAACCAGTTTTGAATCTCGATTAATTTTTACTGGTTAACAATCTTTCACGGAAATGTATAAATAATAAAAAATGTGCTTCTTGCCTATAAAGACAACATTGCCATAATAGATGCAAAATATCACTATTATACTGATTCGCGTAGAGACGTATGTAGGTACTGGTACTAGTTGGGTCAAAAATAAGATATGTGGGTTATTATAACGTATTTCCATATCACTTGCCCTCAACTTAACATCGCCCAAAATTCCCGAGAACATTGCTTTAACTTGTGCAATTAAAGGCGATCGAACGCATCAATTATCTGTTTGTTACTGTACAAAATTTTTATTAGAGTTACGGTTTCGCTAGCTGTCAATCAAGAAATTTTAAATAACTATTAAATTTTTTTGTGCTGTTTTTAACCTAAAATAAAAATCAGGCTTAATAGTTAGAAATGACCAAATATTTTACACTGTTAATAAGATAGAAATCAAGCTTATTAATTAGAAATTACCCAATACAATAAATTGTAGTTCAATACTGCTTTAAAACATTAAGCTACCAGTGGGTACGTTAGACACTGTTTCAATAGGTTTCTACGGATGTTAAGGATCAGTGATTTAATTATAACTACGCATTTAAGACATATCGATAAAAGTTATGCATGCCGGCAACCTATCTATTCATTCTTTTCATAAATCAAAAATATAAGGTTCAGTACATGTCGATAAACACAAGCAGAAAATAAATGAGCCTTTTAATTACGTGGGAAAGAAGCTTAAGATAATGTGAACTACATTGATGAATTGAATTGCATTAGCTAAGTTAGTATGGTATAGCAAAAATATGTCATTAACGTTAAGATTGCATTATCATTTTTCCTTTTCGTACATGGAGGAAACCTTATTTAGAAGTTATACAGTTATGAATTATAAAACATACTAGTCGTAACGTTATAAATGAAATGCACTGCGAATAAGCTTTCAAAAGCCTTATTGGTTTATCTTTACTTGAAAAGAGATTGCTTTGTATAGAAACTAGAATATATAATGATGTTGGATTTTCTCGAATAAATTAAATTTGAAAACAAAGATAACATATTTCTATAAAAGATATTAATAAATTGTTGAATTGTGCTATTTTAATTTGTATTAAAGAAGCTAGTCTGTAAAAAAACAGTCAAACATAGTCAAAAATTCCTATAGACGCACTTTTTTTCTTTGAATAAATAAATACGTTGTGTAAAGTGTAAAGAGTTTAGACAGAATATTTGTCAATTGCAAATGACAATGTGTATTTCTCTGCATTGTTCATTCTTCAGGAAAATAGTTCTTATGCAGAGTGGACCAGATTTTAATCAGGAAACTTAGAGAATCGATAGAGTACGCCAGAATAATATGGATTTGTCATATAAACTTATAGCTAAAAATACTTATTTCTCGAGATAGAGGGCGCATTTTTCTGAAGATAATTGAGATATTGTTATGAAATTTAGAATGTGCAATTTGCGTACACTTCGAGCCACAATTTTCGTTTCTCCATTCCAAATCATATTAATGCAAAAATGCAAAATCGTGGTATTTTTTAAACGATTCTCAATAACAGCTAATTAATAAGTAAGGAATGAACTCAAAAATGTTGCGTATTACTATCTCTAAAAATTTTTATATACAAACTTTCCTTTCGTATTCTTAAAATCAAATTTATTAATAGTTGATAGAATAATATTAATCAAAATAAATTATTCTCTTTATACTTTTTCCCCGATGTTGTTTATTTTTAGGTTTATTTTTAATCGAAGATGCATTAAAAACTTAGCAATAGATTAAAAATAATTTAACAAATTTAAAATGTCTGCTTGACATAAAATAATGTTTATTTAGATGGCAACAAACATATCAACTACACAGGCCCCTAATTTATTATTATTTACATATCTACATCGTCCTTTTGGCTGTAAAAGACTGAATTATATTACTATGTTTGGTTAGTATTAATATTAGTGGTTGGGGGAGTTTAGCACCTCACAAGTGGAGCACAATCTGGTTTTTTACTCACCCCTACCCCTCTTTAGCCATTTATTTCACTTGATTCTTTTCAAGTGATAGGTGTCCTCTAGTTTGCTGTGGACCGTTAAAAGTCCGAATAGAGGTTTCAGAATTTTCAACCGAATGTTTAAGTCGACCACAATTTATTTAATTGATTCTGTTAGAAAGTCCCATTCGTAGGACCATTTGTTGAGAGCCGTAGTGACCTACCTCCTTGTGATAGCCAAAATAGGTTCAGCTCTGAGACAATACTCCTCAGTTTGGCCAGTCTAGCCAGTTCATCTGATTCTGCCTTCACGCTCCCTGGAACCCCGGGATGTCCCGAAACCTACAGAAGTCTTATTTCTGTGTATCTGGTAAGCTCTTTCAAAGCGTCCGCATACTCCTGAGCTAGTGCCGACCTTCTTCTAAGAGAGCAGATTGCTTGCAACGCCGCCTGACTATCGGAACATGTACTTCTTCTTTATATACCACTGGAGTGGCAAATACTTCAATCTGATGATATGTAATCCTAGATCATGGGTTTTCCGCACTCCTCTGCCTTCAAGGTATATTCCTGGTCCTGAATATGGTTCGTCAGACACATAAAAATGTGTAGCACATCAGAACTCGCTGAGAAAGACGTCCTCTCTAACGTCAATTGGTCTTTCGCTTTGATTACATTGAAGGTAGAGATAAAAATTTCCCTCTCCCCCAGTTCGGCGATTGCTGCATGACCATTAGTTCTTCATCTTTTGCACCAGCTTCCCTCGCATTCTGAGATAGGCCACTACAGCCTTCCTCTCGGAGCAAGTTTTTGCATCTTTGCATAAACTTATTTCTAGTTATTTAAATGTTTCACTTCTATTCGGACATTTAACACGTTTGGTAAAATAATTCAAAATCCGCATTATTAATTTTGTTCAAGACCAAATCATTTTGACAATAATATCAATTCAAAAATTAGTTTTGACACAGTTCTAGTAGTAAAAACAAAATTTATGAAAATCTAGTAAAAATGCATACCTACATACAAAAGCGTATACTGGCATGTGAAAAAAAACTACTCTTGATGACTGAAACTTTATATAATCATTTCTTGGAAATGCAGAATTAAATAGTTTAGAAATTTATGACTATTTTTTTAAACTAGTATTTAGTTATATATTCAAACACTCCCAAACATCATGTCTGCCGTGCTTGTTATACAAATATGTTAAACAGAAGAGGATGGAATATCAAGGGCAAGCACAACAAATTGTTAACAAAAAAAATTGTATGGTGGAGAAAAGTTATATAATCCTAGGGATGCGGTGGAGTAAGATTTGGAACCAATTTATTATGTCTCTAAATATTCACTACTACGACTAGTAATTAAAAATGACAAATAATGTAAAAAACCTCCATCTTAATTACAATTAATATAGAAACAATTATTTCAAATTTAATTATTGTTTCTAGAACAAAATTTACAAAATCCAATTTTATTGTAAGCCAGTAAACTAAGATACCAGGATGTAACTTTTAATCACAGCTTATAAGATTGGTAGGTATGTGGAAATATAAAAAAGTTGCTAAATGCTTCGTTTAATGAAATCTATTGCAGCGAAAATATTCTTCATGTCTTGCTATGAAAACATCCACTCAGATATGAAATTCTTAATTGGGGTACTTCTAGCCATGTTCAAAGGGTTATGTTTTACAAAAATACGCTGTTAGTATCTTGATGAAGATCTCGGGTAGAAAGTTTTGCAGAAGTTATAATTAAATATTTTAACTGTGTTTAATATCTAAATTTATGGAATCTGTTATGCTCATACTTACGAGTGTTGTTAAACACCCCAGTAAATTGGCTTACACTTGCAGAAATATTACATAAGTAAATAATTAAATAAATAACGCCGTACAGAATTATGTGTTTTTCTATAGTTGTTCGGGAGATATATACACCGAGAGCACCAGAAGTGACAATTCTTTCGTTGATTGCGATTTTTTATATTATGTATTCTTAAACATTTATTTTATTGAGAAATTCAATTGTTTCTATTTTCAGTTCTTTTGTTTTATAAATATAATCGTTCAAGTAAATATAGCAATTTTATTAAAACCCAAATGGGATACATCATTGTTATAAAACAGATTTACTCAACGAAAGATAATGGTTTTTAACAGAATTTGCATAAATAAATAAATAATAATAATAGTAATAATAATAGTGCTGTACCCTGGCTACTCAGTTAAGATAGTCGTCCTAATAATCGATGTACTTGGAGGGATAAAACCTACGCTGCTCTCGGAATCGAGGACCATACCGATCTGCCAAAAATCAGCCGAGTGGTTGGCAGGCCAAATGCAGAAGGCAGTCATTCTGGGTTCTCTACATCTGCTTAGGGCACATGATTCTAGGATCTACAGCAACTAACCCTGCGGGATGTGGGGAGTGGCTATAGGGAATTTGCTGGCGCTCTACCCTTGAGGTTCGGATGCAACGAGAGGACGTTCAGTGTCGGGCAACTTAAAAAAAAAGTAAAAACTCTAAATGAGCGACATATTTCACTGACGGATTAATTTAATTTATATTTAATGTTGAAATCAATTTAATTGAATATATTTATTTATTTAATTTTTTTTGTTTATGTTATATGTATAGTTAGTTTTGATGTCCAAATTATTACATTACTTTTGTAGCTTTGATCACAATTATTATGTGTCTGAATATTTTACAATGTGTATTATATAGGTACATACAGTATGTACCACTTTAGATGATCCATGACGTCTTTGGTCTTAAAGTAATATGTTTAATTCTTTCACCATCTCTATAATCAGCATTTTTCCCATGTGCAAATTTTGCTTTGCCCACTACAATAAAAAAATGGCAAAATTCAATAATTCATATTAGCACTTCATTTGAAAGCAATGTTTCACTTTGGATGAAAGTATATGTTGCTGTACTGCAAATAATAAATCATCGATTGCGTCCAGCGAAATCATTATTCAAAAAAATATAGAAATTCTGCAGCGTTCACATTAATCAAAAAGAAAAATGGTTCAATAATTCTATTAATTCCTCTCAAAATACTGCAATTTAAAGTTAATAATCCATGAGAAACTTCTGTTGCCCATAACCTGCAATTTTGTTAATAATAACACCATTGGTCGTAAAAGTTGCTTCAACCGAATAAATTTCTTTGAGAAAATCTGGATCGTTTAAAAAAATCTGTATAAATGGACAGATGTGGAGTTTTCCTGTATTATTCTTTACCTCATTATTATTTTTATATAGAATTTAGTGTAAAAATAGCTGGATGGATATACCAACTAAACTTGTCTTTGCATGATATACTGTATACATTATACATCTACTTGTATATTGACTGCAATAAAAAAGCTTTAATTATCATTATGATGAATACTTGATAATATCGTGTTTAACATTACTACTATTAACTGATACAACGGTATCATATTGGATTTATTCGTTATCTATATTAATTTAAACACACAACTACTAAATGGTACCTTTTCAAACAAAGTTTATTTATCTTTGCCTAGCTCGTGTATTTTATATTGATGGTAATAGAGATATCAAGAAAATAGGGTATTCCCATATTTTTCCAACTCACTGTTACGGTTGAATTCATCATTGTGAGAAATATTTATGTATAATAAGTATAAAAATCAGCTAACTATATTTATAAATTACTTTTTTAACATCACATTTTCAAAATTTACTTCACAAAAATTATTATTAGTAATATTTTATTCATTTGCATTAAAAGGTCACGTCTCAAGGTTATATCATAGACGTCATGGTTTCTATTTAACATTATATCTCTAATCTTTGATAGAGATATGGGATGACATTTGAGTTAGAGGACAAGCGAGCATTAGTTTCTTATTGATAAATTAATAAGTCATATCCTACCTATGACTTTCCTAATGTTGCATGGTCAGCGTTGTTTGCCTGTTTTATTGAACTGGTTGTCCGGTGAGATAACAGAAATTGTATTGCTTACCATAGTTTATGTGGATTATCTTTTTGCTCGTTATGTGTTCTTTCTAGAATTATTTAATATCTTAATTGGGGGTGAATTTACTTAAATTGTGCCACCAGTTCTAAATGTCATTTATTCGAATGTATTGGCAGTGTTCAATTGTTGTCAGGGTTTGCACACGGAGTTGATCTGTTGTCACGTGAGCTCGTCTGTTCTGTATAGACTTGTTCCGCTATAAAGATCATTATCTTGTGTCTGAAACGAGTTACTGTGGAATAATTTGGACAATAGTTGGGTTCTTTTCAGAGTCATTCCAGACTGTTACTACTTAATCCGGTTATTTCAGCTAAGTAGGTTAGTACATTAATTACATATTGATGGAATGCACTTCAGCTATTAGCACTAAGGTCGACAAATCTTATGGATTCTGCAAGTAACCGAATCTTACAGGCCTTGGTATTTTATGATTCGCCTTGTATGCTTACAGGCCTTGGTGTTTATGATTCACCTTGCATAAATATTACTTTATATAATTTTCTTATCTTTGTAACTTTTCTAAATAACGTTTTACATTTTATAATCGTCTTGATAAGTATTGATACGTGTTTAAATAATTTCACATTGAATCGACATGTGACAGACCTTGGTATTTTCTGGCTAGTGACTTCTATATATTCTGTCAATCTATCACGTTATAGCTCCACTGGTTGAATTCCCTCTCTTCTTAGTTGGTTGTCTTAGTGGAAGAACGTACATTTTATAAGATTGTAGTGGTGAGAGATTAAAATTTAAAATCCGAATATATCTTAGTGGATGTTAATCATCGTTGTTTCGGGATTATTTCTTTCATCAGTTTAAAGGCTTCTTGTCAGCTAAATGCTGGATGGATTCTACAATTAAACAGGTGTATGAACTTAGAATTGTGCCCTATAGAAAGGGCAACTATCACTGGGCTATTATGGTTTTTCACTGGGTAAACTTAATGGGTTATACTTGGTAACAAAAGTATTTCTTTTTTTTTCTTTTCATAGGGTTAAGAAGTTATGATGCTTAGGAAATTCTTTTTATTTTGTAAATATAGTTTCATATATACTTTTGGCTGTATGGTAGTGGAATGGGATTTTATCAAGTCTTGCTAAGGTACAAAGTGGAGCTGGAATAGAGGGTTGATTTGTGTTTTCGATAAGGGTTGGAAGTCAAGAGCCAATTAATTTCATCGTCGAGTTTTTGTAATATTGCAGTTTGGTTGATGGAACAATATTAGTCTGGAATTGAAGAAACCAAAAGGATTGAACACACTTTCCCACTCTCGGAGGTTTAGTTAAGTCTTATTCTTTACTTATTTTATGTACTTATTAAAAATTTTGACCTTGATGTAAATAATTAATCATTTATTCTGTGCACTTTATTTTTTTTAAATTTTATTTAATCAAATTTAAATTTAGTACTGGTACTCATGATGTAAATATGGTCCAGTCAAATTAGATCTGTGATAGATCGATGAATTTTGATTTCGATAAATGTAATAGTAGTGTTATCTAGATATAAATATTTTTCTTATGCGGTTTTATGTAAACTACATGCAACTGCATTTGGTGTAAATCTACCTACTAGTATTATATAAGTTTGTCTGGAAATAGTTTATAAATTTAAAAAATTTCACATACCTAATTTTACATAATTTTCCTCCTTTTTAAAACCTGGCTGATTAACTTGACTTGATATAATTAAGCATTTTATTAAAACTTATGTTGTTTAATTTCCCAGAATAGGTTTCATTAAAAATATAAAATGTGGTAAGGTATAGGTACCAAATTCTCTGATCAACAATTAATTGTTTATTTATTGAATTTAGAGTACATACTGAGAAGCTGAAGGCACCAGTTTCGCCTGTATGATACTGGTAATCTAACCTAAGATATAAAGAGCTAGTCGAGGATTGGTAAGGTGTTCAATTTTATTTTGGTACAACGTCACGTATTGGACGTGAACAACGTTATATTTTTCATCCCAACGTGAATTAACATCTCATTTTGACGCACAATGTGTAGCACCACGATTACAATTACTCCCTTTTAAATGTATGTATTTAAAGTGTACCGATCCAACATGAAATCTACCCCAGCGTCAAATGTCAAATCGCTAATACCAGACTGATTTTATTTTAAAGCACACAAAGCATTCGTCACTTTATGAGTACTATTAATAATAATAATTGAACAAATGGACGAAAGATAACTGGAGACGGTAAACTGGAGTAGCGAAAATTGGACGCAATGAAAACAAGATGCTACGGCAACTAGACGCATGAAAATAAAAAACTAATTTTACAGATACAGTTTACTCAAGAAAAATTTGTATAACAGTTTGTCATTTTTGGACGAAAAGAAACAATAAACATTTTAATTTTTGCACGACACTTTCTTATGAATTTGTATATATCCATCATTGACTGCTGTCTATTTAAACTATTTTCCTTCTTCAATGCATTAATAAATCTCAATATGGATGGATGTGCAGCGTTCATAATCGAAGAAAAACTGTTGTACCACCTTTCGATTGGAATTATTTATCCAAGGTACATCGTCCTCGAGCAATTCGTATACATTCCACCAAGTTACTGAAAATAGTGGCGGATTTTGACCGTGCGGTGTCGAAATCTGTCAGAATTAATAATAATAATAATAAATAATAATAAAAACTTTTATTATTATTATTATTATTATTATTATTACATAATTACAATTAACATGGGGCGCAGCATACACTTTTTGTCAATACACATTAAAACGTTAAAACAGTTGTGATTTAAAAATAATTATTGTTTACTTAAGAGTTGGGACTTCACTACACTTTTTAATTTAGCAGAATTAATATTTCGTTGTTCAATTGGTAGGTTATTGTAGCAGTATGACGCTAGAAATGTAAATGAATTTCGAAAGGCAACTGTACGGTGCTAAGGGATTGAGACAGATGTGCTGGTCTGTCTCAAATTTCGTGGATGAGCATTGCTTCTTTTTTCTATTTTGACAAACAGATATTTAGGAGATTCATGAAATAGTACATTGTTAACAAAAATGACGGTATGAAGTAAGCGACGATCCTCTAGTTTAAGTATTTGTAAGTCCCTTAAAAAAGGAGTTATATGGTGAAATCTAGGGACAAATGTGATAAATCTGACAGCATGATTCTGCATTTTCTGCAGATGATATTTCTCTTCTTGAGTGAGAAGGTCCGTATACTACGTCGGCGTAATTGAAGTGGAACAGAACTAATGAGTCTACCAGCTTTACTTTAGTTTTTTGGTCCAACAGATTCCTGTATGGAGACAGACTATTTAGGGAATTGCAAGCCTTTTGGCAGATAAGACTGACATGATATGTAAATTTTAAATTACTATCCATCATTAGCCCTAAGTTTCTTACAGAAGTAATGCGTGGAATTGCATCGCTATCGATTGAAAGTTCTAAATTGGCCATTGCCTGCATAGAATTACTATTATTACTAAAGGTTATGAATTTACTTTTGTTGGGATTAATTACCAAGAAGTTTTGCATAGTCCAGTTTTTAATTAAACTCAGATTACTATTTTTTAGGATTAAAGTGAAGGTATAACTGAACATCGTCAGCATATATGTGAACCAAATAGTGGTTTGCGACTAATTGGCGATCGGCTATGAAAGTGATAAAAAAGGTGT
The DNA here is from genome assembly GCA_029963845.1 of Rhamnusium bicolor. Classification (NCBI taxonomy): domain Eukaryota; kingdom Metazoa; phylum Arthropoda; class Insecta; order Coleoptera; family Cerambycidae; genus Rhamnusium; species Rhamnusium bicolor. The sequence continues at coordinate 227,883 of JANEYF010002328.1, forward strand.
GCCATAAGGATGGATCCTTATGGCACACCTGATCTAATTGATCGCTTTTCAGAAATATATATTTTATTAGCAGAGTTTATGCAGACGAACTGCGAGCGGTCCTGTAGATAGTTTTTGCACCACTTCAGTGTGTTTCCAGTTACAGCATAGAATTGAGTTTTGCTAATAAACACTTTAGGTCAATACTATCAAAGGCCTTGGACATATCTAGGAGAGTTAGACATGTAATCAAAGACCTGTCGCTGGCACGGTGAATGTCGTCAACCACCGAACATAAGGTTGTAGAAGTTCCAAAACCGTTTCTGAAGCCTGACTGCATATCAGGAATAATATTGCTCGTAATAAGATAATCTGAAAACTGAGAATGCAGAGCACCTTCTGCAATTTTTAGGGGAACAGATAAAAGACTTATAGGGCGTACATAGATTTTCAGCATTTTTGCATTTGGGAATAGGTTTCACCAAACTAACCTTCCATTAATCAGGGACACATCCAGTTTCAAAGAAATAGTTAATAATATGTGTTAATAGATCTTTAATCCATTTAAGAGACAACTGCAGCATTTTGTCTGAGATTCCATCAGAACCAGTCGTACAAGACTTCTGTTTAAAAATTAAGTTTTCAATAACGGCCGAGCTAACAAAATGAAATTCAAAATAAGAGTTTTCCTTAAACTGAGAAGATTCAAAGCGTTGATTATAGTCAAGATCACTTGCTATATTTAGGATTGAATCAGTAAAGAAGTCATTAACGGCATTGTATTCAAGATTGCAATTAAGATTGTTAAGAAATGTTGTTTTACATTTGTTATTTGCGATGTCCCATGAATTCAAATTTTAACAGAACAAAACTTAATATTTGTAAGAATTAATTTTGGGAAAAACTCCTTTATTAGTATCTATCTATCTAGAAATGGTCTATCAACAATTTAGTGAGGGTTGCAGAAATTCTTACTTTTTTACGTAAAAATCGCTATCAAGAAGCTTTGCAAAAACATCAGCTACATCATTTTGTGGAACAAAAGCTAGAGCTAATAATAGGCACAGTTCTGAAGCAAATTCAACATCTCTACTACATGATGCTTGCAATCCTACTGATTGTATATGTCTTCATATGCACTAAGTTAAATTGAAAAAAACATTCACATACTTCTGATTGCTTAAATTCTTGCATGAAGGCATCTCTTGCAGCTCTTTCGAAATCTACCATAATTGAAATTGATCGATGGTCTGATTTAATATGACTTTAATTCCCGGTCAAGGAACTGGGATTCGAGAGGTAATCATAGTATACTCGGAAATTGGGTGTGTGTCCATTGTGTCTAAATGTTGCCCTCTCCCAAAAAAGGGTCCCCCAAAATGATTCAGTTGTAATTTCATGGTGTTTTATTATATTAATAACTTACCCTTCAAGGATTCCAATGTGGGTCCAATAATTACAATAATCCATGAACTCCAAATTTCTTCTAGTTGAAAATAAAGAAATTCTATCATCATTGGCACCACTGTCAAATAGTAAAGAAAGTTCACCATTTATATAAATATAATATTCCTCAGGTAAACTATATTTCAACAAATTTCTGGGATTTGCTGAGACATCTTCCGCTACTTCCTGAGTAGCTTTTTCAATACACTAACAGCAAACAACTGAGCTGAAACTGCCAATATGGCCCAAGAAGTAGGCTCGATCTGCTTCGCCATGTTTGCAGTAGCTACTTTATCTTGAAGCCTGGCAGCATCACCAACGTGTAGATGCGGTGTACTTATTATAATCGGCAGACTTCCAAAATATTTTCTCCCCAATAATTATTTCTTTCTTAAGACCGAAATCATCATATAATAATATTGAGTTAACCCTTTTACTTATTACAAACTGCAGAAACATGTTAATACTTCCAAAATGTGTTACCTACGTTGTACATCGACACTGAAGAATTACAGCGGCGACATGCATCCAATTGTTGTATACGTAAAAGGTCATATTACGCATCTGTCTGTCACATGAATTAAAATTTTGTGCGACAAATTAACCACGTCTACTTTTCGCACCTCCAATTTGCTGCGTTCAATAGACGCGAGGGATCCTTACATATATTGCGTTAATGAAATGTTTGTTTTATTGGTTAATAACTTTTTATTTACATTTAAAAACGGCAGATTTTATATGGAAATCGTCTATAAATAATTTTATTATTTTTTATGAAATCTGGTCTCCCCCTAAAAATATTACTACTATTTTCTAGTTATGTAGTAGCAAATATACATCAATTTAGTTATTTCAGTGTTAAAAACCATAAACATCAAAGGTTTCCATGGAGGGCGGGTCCTGCAAAATGTGTTATTAAAATCGAATTAAAAAAACACGTTATAATTTTTGCACGCTAAATATTAACATGAACTTGACATTACCAATTCTGAAGATCAACTTGAATAAGATTAATTAGTATAAATCAGCATAAGCTTTTAATAAACCTGTCCAAGAACAACTAATGATAATTTGATTGAATTATAAACGTATTATTCATTAATCGATGTTATATGTATAGGTATGATATCATTAAGGCCTTGTATAATTAGTTTTATCTAATTGGGATACTTAATAGAAATTAATTATTTCAACCATCGACTAAATTAATACACTTGTTAAGATATTTAAGGAAACATTAAACTTTCGTTTTTCATCATTTTTTATTTGGTAGGTATGTGATGTACGTGTACATACAATGAAATTAAAATAGGAATTTATATTAAACTTTCGCTTGAAAATAATAATTTATTTCACATGAATAATTCGCTCATATGTATACATGTACCAATATTTGACTCTTATAGACTAATTCTGTATTGTATTGTTAGAAATTGTTTCATTTATAATTACAAAAAAAAAACAGTTTTATAGATAAATGCATTATATTAACACATAAGAACTTCAAAAGGGGCACCTTTATAGTTATTTATGCAGGGTGAATAAAAATAAACGGCGTCCTTTCAAAGGCGGATTCCTCTCATCAAAATAAGATGATAAGGTCATATTAACATGGTCCGTAAATTCCGCATTACAGAAGTACATCCCTGGGAAGTGGAAATCAAAAAAGCTTATTGGCAATTGCAAATAGTGCTTCAAGGAAGACTTAAAATTTCGGAAATTGGCATTGTTAATTAAAATTTAAATGTTGGGCTACTTTAGATTGTGGTGTTGCCATAGAATGATAAATCGATTGGAGGCAATATTTACTTTGACAATAAATTTTTAATCCGTGAATTTTTCGCATGTTTAAAACAGTTTTTTCAAATTCCCACTATTTCCGCTACCAAACATGTAATCTTGTTGTAAGTCGCTACGATCAAACGTTTGCGAGATGAATGATATTTGATTTATGTGTCAAGTATAAAAAATTACTGACCACCTAAAAGTTCAATATAAATTCTAAGATATATTATTTGTTTCAAAACAAAACAAGTCTCTGGGTTCAAAAATGGGCTTAACGGGGGAATTGGTAACGAACGATAAAATTTATTTTGACATAAAATAAATTATAAGACATATTATTTCAATGGATTGACAATTCCAAAATGTTTCTAGAGATGCCCATACTGATACTAAATTTTAAATTAAATAACCAGGGTAGTGTGGATTTATAAGGAAGGGTCTGGAATTGTTCGAGAAGGGTCAAAAATATTCAAGACATTCTAGACTGTACATAAATGAATATAAGGCACACCGTGGGTAAAGGAGCTTGCTACTGATCTGGAATTGTGCTAGTAAAGAAGAAATAAGTTAGACACTAACCCAGGGCCATATCGACAACGGAAAAATTGGATAGGAGAGGCCAGGAAGAGAAGGAAAGGTATTATAAGAGAAAAGTTTCCATTTACACAATGCTAAGACGAAACAAGAAGAACCAAAGCTCTAGGACACACGTTCAAAGGTACACCAAGGGAGAAGGGGGAAAATAAATATCTGCTCGAAGCCAGGTGCTTAAAGGCGGTGTGCTCCCCAACAGATGAAAAAGAAGGAGGAGCAAGAAAAGAAAGCCAGGAACCCACGGGCTTAGGTATTTCAAGAAGGAGTACAACGTCCTATAGTGGGCCCACGAGACACGAGGAGCAAGGAGAAAGGAGGGGAGAGGTAAAACATAAAAGAGTTTCTTGGTGAGGAAGGCTAAAGCTAAGTTGGGCCTAAGATTTTTAGGTTAGGGAGGAACACACTCTGGGGGGAGCAAGAGAAGCCAAGGGAAGGGTTTAAAAAGGGCCCGTCTTGCCTACTTGCCAGCGTCAGCCTCCCCACCATTACCATTACCATTACCATTAGACACTAAAGTAGGGGTTTAATTGTGGTTAGAAATAAGTCATTATTAAACAAAAGTTTCCCTTTCTTGCAATTAGATATTATTCACCTAATTCCTTTGTGATTATTTCCAATGATTTCATTAATAAGGTGAAAAATATCCAATTACAAAAAAGTGAAATTTTGATCTCCTTTGACGTTTGTTCATTATTTCCAACCTACCTACCTTGAGGATTTACTCAAATAAAACAATCTCAATTATGATGTAGTAAAAGAATGTAGATATTCAAAAAACTTTGCATTACACTAAATTGATTTCAGTTCAATGATAGTTTCTTTAAACATGAAGGAACAGCAATGGGTAAGTTTTCGTCATCATTCATTGCTAATACTTTAAAATGTATTCCTAAGGACCCTCACCATTATGTTCAACACAAAATGACGAGTTTTGAGTTCCTACTTCATCGTCTATTATGCTTCTCCTCAATCAGGAGTGGTTTGAAAATGAAATGGCATTGATTAAGGATGTAACTATGAATAATGGATATTCTGTAAGTTTAGTTCATAACATAATTAGGAAACGTGAATTTAAAAAAACACTTTGAAATTCCTCGATCTTTCAAAATGAAAGAGAGAATCCTTAATTTATATCGACTACATACGATCCTCGATTTACCCGTGGCATTGGTAAGATTTTTAAAGATATAGGTATGAAAATGGGTCAGTCATCGATAAATCAACTTTTAAGCAATCCAAAAGACAAAATTTGAATAAACGAAAAGTGGGGATTTACGAAATTATTTGTAAGGACTGTAATCAAAAGTATGTTGGCCATATCAGACGATCAATTCAAACTAGGTTCAAGAAGCACTGATAACGGTCGTTTTTTAGATAAATAATTTGGGACACATTCCTTATACATTATATGGAGATGATTTGAATTGTCAGTTAAATTCCAAATTCGAATAGAATAGTTTCACTGAACCTTAATTTATTAGCTGTTTAGTGCGCCGCTACTGTGCGAGAGAAAAAGTTATTTACGAAGCAGTGCCGTCGCACGCACTCAGGAATAAATTCGGTGGTGCTTTCAGCTGAAGAAGCGAAGCGTGGGCAGACAGGCTTGAGCCAGGCTCGAGACACGATAAGGAGTGGGGCTGTGTGGTTAAAAATTTTATTTAAGCTTGGTAACGCTTGTGTTAGAAATTTGTTGGAAAGGCGATGCTACTTGTGGAAGTAGTAGAGCTTGCTGGAGTTCCTTAAGGCCCAGGCCGTATATTCATCATAGAAGCAACAAGTAAGACTGTTTAATTATATTGTCTTCTCGAAGAAAATATGTAAATGCAGAAAAAATTTAACTTCGAACACCCTAGGTACATAGGCACCACCACCCATTGACTTGTGGTTAGACTTTGAGTGCCTTGCATGTGAATAATGAATTGTTATCATGAATTCTTATAATATTTGCAAATTAGTCCCGTGCTTTGAAACTAAATTCATTTAATGTACGTTACATTTATTTTGTGCTGATTTACATTGATTATTTAAACAGCTACACATTTTTTTATCTTATAATAGTAGCCGGTAGTTTTTAAGTTAAGGGAAGAACATTATATTTTAAACATAAAAGATGTTGAAACACAAAATAATAAATAAATGAGTTTAAATAGAATACATTGTTAGGTTTGTTTTAATCATCTCCAGGTGATGCCAACTTTGTTGGCGAAGTGCGCGTCGAGTGAAGAAAATGGTGTTTTGTGGAAAACCACATCAGTGTTTGATGGTTTAGGGTATTTTAGATTTTTTGACTGCCGATATGAAGGGCAAATGCAGAGTTCGGCGCATCATGAAGGACGAGCTGTGGTGCTTGGGAAGGCGCCAGTCCAAAGCACATTTTTTGAGCTTGAACCAACATCCGGATTTGGTAAACACAAGAGGTTCGTACTGGCGGAAAACCATCCCAGCGCTTGCGGGTTCGGGAAGGAAAGTGAACCGTCTATATCTTCTTCGAGTGTTCTTCTATGCCATTGTTTTCTGAAACAGACAAATTATTAGTATAAGTGGTGCGAATAGTTTTGTTGTTATTGGTATCGACAACTATGTTTATAAATGTGTTTGTTTATTTTGTTCTGTTTAATAAAATTTATGCAAATATTTTTAGTTATTTTTGTACATTATAAAATAAGTTTCCGTACACATTGAAAACATTTTCATTTTTATTAATAATTTAATATTAATAATTGTAATATAAATTTGTTTGCACCTCATATTTTGAGAATTCGGTATCTCTATTTATGAGACCAAAGTTAAGAAAATTGAAAATTTCTTCTAAGGTAGCAAGAGATCGCTAAAACTACTTGCATAATTGTCAAATACGTAGGCCATTTGTTGAAAAAGTTAAATCGCGGTATCTGGTGACATTTTCTTGGTAGACCTACGTAAATGCAAACAATCTAATAATTTCATTACGCATATTTGTAGTAAATAACTAATTTTACACAACGAACATGCGTTTCAAGAAGCACAATACTTGAAAAACTTTGGTCAAAATTAGTGCAAAACTAAAACGTTTATTTGGGATATTATGGCTGTTAGAGATTGTGACTAATCAACTTAGGATTCCAGTAAAGGATATACTAGTTATATCTTTAACTTAAATATCACAGCGTTTGAACATTTTCAACTTTTAGCATTTTCAGACCCCTCCTATGTATTTGGGTTTTCATATGAAGAATATGGGTATATTTAATGGTATTGGAGTTATAGCTAACAAAATAACCATGACAGCATTATTATTATTAAAACATTCAAGACCTGTAAAAGTTTCTAGAGCGAACTGACTCTTAATATAAAAAACGCGGACAAACAGTCAACTACACAAAGCTCAGTCATGATATAAAGCCTAACAGGACATAGGACTAGAATCGACGTTTATAAAATCACATTGGTCACTAAAGATTTAACCTCGAATCAATTTCTAGCTATGGTATGGATCAAGATTGAGATTGAAAAGAATTCAGAAGGAATATACAAACATCACGATAAAAACAAAACGCGAGGACAAGAACACACACCTATTTACTAACTTCTCTCTTTTATCAAATATAAATATGTTGACCAGTAGTGAAAGTTATTTTAGTAATTTACCTCGTAGCCTGAAAACATATCAACAAAAATATCAATTAAATATAACCACAAATAATGTTGGCTTACTATACATTCGTATATAAATAGTGATTGTAACATATCCAAGGATCACAACCAAAAATAAATTTTAAAGGAACCGAGGAAAGTATCGTTACGTAGGTTAATATTTCCAACTGAAGTTGCAGACTGGATTCTGGGAAAATTATCAAGTTAATTTGTATAAATGTAGACTTCTTAGAGACATGTAAATTGTTTAATTTAAACTGTGTTCTTGGTAGTTTATTTAAAAGCCCACTATAAGATAAAGCTGATGAAATAATCTCTACTATATAGTAGGTACCTATATTATTTTTCATCAAAAGTAATATATGCTCTGCTTGAAAGTTTTCCAACATTGAACAATCTAAGTTTTGCTTAACTTCGTAAGTTTCCGTAGTGCTACGTGATTATGTATACATAAAATTTTACCAAGATAACATAAAACCAGACTTTGATATACATTATCTAGCTGTTTATTAAAATATATTCCTAGAATAAAATATGATAAAATGTGTTATAATATGGGTGTATTATACGGATAGTTTTTTCTTAAGTAATCTATTTCAGGCATATTTAATTAAGTATAATCTATATGTTCAAAATGGATATAAAATGAATTATAGTGGATACTAACTACTCTTATTAATTTATTTCGAAAATTGCCAAAGCATTATAAAAATAACATGTTTTAAAATTGTACCACATTTTGTGTAAAGTTTTTTAATTTGAAATCGTATAATAAATTATTGTATATGTATACAGGGTGTGACACCTTCTATTAGCAGGATTTAATAGCTGTTAGACGGCTTCATTTTAAGAATAAAAGTTCCATAAATATTGGCCGTAGAACACTTTCTGAATAAAAAAAATATTTTTTATTTAGAATAATTGCTCACAATAAATTTATCATATTGCGGTGAAAGACTATATAGAGCAAAAAATTCTACGGGATAGAGAATAATATCTTAATGTGGGGCACGTCTTACTTACTAAATCGTTTTCAATATGCTTGTGTTGACAACACAAGTGGAAGAACTCTGTGACAAATGCTTGTTATTCTAGGGAGTGCCCCAAGGCTCGACTTTGGCGCCCTTGCTTTTTAACATCTACACTGCAGACTTGTCTCAAGTTACGAAATATTGTTCCCTGCATATGTAAACTGATGATATACAACTTTACTTTGCTTTTGATGTGATGAAGTCTGAGGAAGCCCAAACCAAAGTTAATCATGATTTAACTGAAATAAAAAATTGGACCCTTCAGAATTCACCAAATAGAAGAACTGAAGGGACCAAGGTCCAAGGACCCTTCAGAAACTCACTTCTATTAAACCTAAATAAAAGTAAAAACATAGTCTTTGGCACTGTAAATAAATTAAGAGTTCTCACTCACTTTCACCTGTCAATTGACAATATAAATATAGAATAATTTGACAAGGTGAAAAATTTGGGGTTAACCTTTGATAAAAATTTAAACTTTTCCTCATATATCAGAAGTCCTCCGTTTGTGCTCTTTTAAAAATTTCAAGCTTAAATATACTTGATAGGGTCAAAAACTTCTGTTATGTCAGTTCTTACTCTTATCACATGTCAACTACTGTGATTATGTTTATGGACCTTGCTTAAATTTATCAGAAGCAAACAAACTCAAAAAAATCCAGAATATCTGTATTAGATTTGTTACAAATAGTTCTATTCACAAGCATATAACACCACATATCAGGGAAGTTAAACCTACTAAAAATAAATGAGAGACGCTTCCTACATTTTATCTCACTATTAAATGTCATCCTAACGCAAAAACCTATTTATCTCGTTGACAAACTAATTGCGAAAAATTTTATACAAAACCGAAATTTGAGTCATACAAACGTTACTTTCATACAATAAGGCCTAAATATGAAACCTTTGGATCATCTTTTACTTACCTAACGACTTATATCTATAATAATTTACCACCATAGTTACACAACAAATCAACAAATGTATTAAAACGTCAATTTAAGACTGATTTTGAACGACGTGTGACGGCCCAACCCCCCTCGTATCTTCATTGTTTATTTTATCCTGGTTGCGGCACCAGTGTACCAACACAACCCTCCCTTGATTATTTTGTATTTAATTTATTCCCCTTTTTCTAAGTATCACCTGTCGTCAAGCGACAGGTAATACTTAATTAATTAATTGGCCTTTTTCGTGATCGTCTAGTTTTTAGTGGTATGGACCCAAATTTGTTGTGTGATTGTAACCTAACAGGTACGTTTATAAAGTTAGGTATTACTTTGTTTCATTTATAGTTTAATTTGCTTTAATGTGATTACATAATTTTTACCAATTATTATGAACACTAATCTGCACTGCACTGATATATGTTTTAAAGAATGACTAGTATGAGTAAGATTTGGCTTTAGATTTATTATTACTAATTTGCTTAGAATTCACTTTTGTACCTGAAAGTAGAAATAATTCAAGGAAACTCAAATAGCGTTTCCACACCTTTTATTTCTATACTTAGACAACTGTTTATAAGAAATATATTACAGAACTTGACATGAACAAAACCATGTTACATGTATGGTGGACAACGGTTCACAAGAAATGGATTGATATTTAGCTAATTGAACCTGCAATGTAACCAAACCTGGTTACATGAGCGGAAACTTCTGCTTCGTAGTTTAAATGACATATGTAGAACTCTACATATGGGTGCAAGAGAAACTTCCCTTGTATGTGGCACCAGAATGTCCCCTGTCACATGAGCCGGGCAGAGACCGACAACCATACCTTGTGATTTAATCCGCGGGCTCGTGCTACCATAAAACAGTGCCATAAATACAACTGACGCTGTCCAACGAAGATTTGATGCATATGCGGAACCCCGACATATGACGAGCAACTGCCCGTATTGTTTTGGGTGTGTCGAATGCATGCCACCAATCAAGGTTTAAACCAAAATGAAACGAACTACCATGTAGATTTGTTAAAGGGTTTGGCATGCATCGCTTGTATTTCGGCACGCTTATGGGAGCGATAACCATAAAGCATTAAGCGGTAAACACTGGTCATCGGGCCCCGGACCCTCTGTCGAGAGACAAGGTCCGTGGTTAGACAGCTCAGCGGGTGGGGTGAACTGCATGTTCTTTTTTGTTGTCGGCGCCTAACCTCACACATCTGACAGTTACACTCTGATCCCCATACAGATAGTGAAATTTGATAAAGTTACAGATATTGCAGATTCAACTGGACACTAATTATTTTGTACATTATCTTATTTTGACCTAACTTGGTTTGGAAAAATAAGGGAAATTTCCAACTACTATTACTGATCCTATCGGAATTAATATAGACTGTACTTATTATTAAAAAACAGGTAATGAGCAGTGCATTATAACAGAAAAACCCTACCTGGAAATCATTTGGTACCACCGGTCAGATATTGTTAAAAACCTTGAAACCCAAGCGTATAGAGTCGTACTTTGATTAGCGTTGCCATTTCACTCGGAACAAAGAAATTGAATTGATTTAATGACTTTGAGTGAGCTCGATTACGTAGAAAATGGCAACGCAGTATAATAATTATTTAAATGCCGTTCTTACCAATTTTGGTATACACGGAGAGTTCCGCGGGGCCCACTCCTTCGTATTCTTGAGTAACGCCTGAGTTACTCGCCTCCATGTCGGCGGCGGCTAGTGCACGCTAATGAAGCGCGGCTCCCAATGGTAGTTATAACGCCGAGACAGGGCCACTCTCTTATTTCCCGATCCCATAGAACCAAAGCGTAAGCTTGGGGCTGTCAGAGTTGACCTGGAGCACAACTATATTACTGAGAATCGAACAATCTCTTCGTACCCGATTCTTTAGAACCAAAGCGTAACGCTTGGGGTTGTCAGAGATGTGGCACGACTCTGCCACGGAGAATTGGACAATCTCTTCGTACCCGATTCCTTAGAACCAAAGCTTATCGCTTGAGGCTGCCAGAGATCACCCAGATCGTAGTAAATCCCGCGTATTTATATGATTTCCCGTGAGTTAGTTCGTTGTCCAAGCCTGCACGCTAGACGGAGATAGCCAAACGCTAACTTGTGCTTCACCCATGAAATTAAGCTCAAGATGCTTTAAGTGATAAGTGATATAATGACTATATGTTTATAACCTTTGACCCTACTCTTAGTAAAACTCTTACAACCCTACGTGTTTACGTCGGTTTGTTTATGTTATCTCTTCTCGGCTGGAGAATGCTTTAAGATTTTGTACAGTTTTGTCAATGTTTTAAAATATTAAATGAATACTGTGTGTTATCTTACTTAGCTGAATAATTTAGACTCTATAGTTTGAATGCATACGTTTTCTACCAAATTTCTAAGAAAATGGTTTAACCTTTTATGTAATTAATTTTTCTTTTTTTTTTTTTAAAAATTTTTGGGGGAAATTTTTTTTTTTTTTTTAATTTTTTTTTTTTTTTTTGCGATGAGGCAGCCCAGGGCTGGGGTGCTTCAGACGAATTAAATATAAATTTAAAATTGTTTTAAACGGTGATAAAAACATATGCGAGACATTATGCTGTTCTTTTAGATATTATACTGTAAATATACATAAACTAGATATATGTTAGATATACTGTTGTAATATTAGATATTATATACTGTATTATCATATACTAGAAAAAATCATTATATACTGTGCTAATAATATACCAATGGTATCCTAGGTTAGTAGTTTTGATATCAGTGTATACTGTTCCAATAAGCTTTTGTGTTAAATTGCTTTTATTTTACACAATAAAGACATTTATTATTATTATTTACTTATAAACGTTTGATTCTTTAAGTTTCCCAATTAAAATCTGGCCCACCCTGTATCATTTACTATCCTATAAGCTTTCTACAAAAGTCAAACACAACTATATGCAAAAAATTTTAATATTCTGCATAAATACATCCGTAAAATTTAAAATAATTACCGTGGAAAGTTTATTCAAATGCGCCCAACAAGGTTAATTCTAAATAAAGTGTTTGGTAGATCCTTATAAACCGCTGCAAGGTAAAATACCTTAAAGAGTTTCTTCGGATTGATTTATTTTTAACCTTCTACTACCTGCTTATTGCATACCAAGTCATGGGAACTGATTCTAAATTATTAGCAGGAAAAAGTATATAAGCTGTTCCCTTTAATTCATTCTTATTATTGTACATTTCGTTTACGCACCTAAGGATAATTATTATAATAAAAGTGTCGACTAGAATCTCCCTGGTATATTTGTGTTTGCATAGTATTAGTGTTCACTAGTTGTATGTTGATGTTGATCTAACATGATTACAGTTTTTTTATGGTATTGCTTTTTCAGTTTAAAAAGAGAACACGATGGTGTTGGGCTGGTTTGCCATATTTGGTATTATTTGATATAAAATAAATCTAACATTACGAGACGATGTTGTTATCAGTGGCTATTCCATACAAAGGCCTACTTGGTGTCATGGTTTTAAAGCAGTCATATATACCTACTTGATTTGTTTAAAATAATCAGATATCTACGAACGTTCCTAGTTATATGATATTTTAAATAACTTTTGTATACTCGTATAAACAGTAAAATAATAAAACTTTGTATTGTTTTTTGATTTTCACAAAATTTATTTTGAATTTATTTTACATAACAGTCGTTTCGCCAACACTGACTGCGTCAGATGTGAGTATTATACTAACTTTTTAACAGGGTATAAATATGAGATTTACCTGAGGTTGTAAACTAATTTGTTGTAAAGTAATTTAAGTAAACGAGAATATAAATATGAAATTTATCAAGGGCTGTGAATTAATTTGAGGTAGGTAATTTAAGAACAGTCCTGATTTTTAACACTAAGAGTGGTGGATGTAGTAATGAATAGAAATATCTAGAAACTGCACCTCACACTAAAAACAAGTTTAACAGTGGTGACGAATTAGTTTCTAATTGATCATTTAATATTATACTCTGTCTTTTTAATTTATTAATTTCAAGTGATTCTAGTAATGTCAATTGAGGACCTTTATTTTCTAAATGTAGAATTTCAAAATTCGGATTGAAACTATGGTTATCTTCTAGGAGGTGTGCGGCATATGTGGAATCTTTTTTTACCATTATTAAAACATCTTCTGTGTTCTGCAACTCTTGTTTTGAAATTTCTTCCCGTCTGCCCGACATAAAATTTAGGGCAAGTACCACAAGTCAATTTATAGACTCCCGACTAACTTTCCTTTTTATCTTTGTTATTTTTAATTAATTTGCCGAGTGTGTTATTAGTTTTGTAAGCAATGTTGACATTCAGTGTTGTTAAACTTTTGGCTATTTTATCTGTAGATTTACCGATGTATATGAGGGTTTTATTATCCCTTAGACTCCAGATACGCACAATTGTGAGGTTCGTATTTTAAGACACATTAAGGATGAAAATGTATTTAGACACGCCTAACTCCCGGTTCACATGTTTGTGAGATGTATATTATGCATCATCAAGTCATAAAATCGCCACTGAATATTGTTATTGCGCGGGAAACACATGTGATAAGTTCTTGTTTTTTCAGTGCCACGTCGAATAAACGTAAGTATTTTTGTTTTCGTTTATTGGTTTAGCCTTTTAACCTAATATTGCTAATTACATTTGTTGATTAGTTGCAGTTTAATTGTAAACTTTGAAATATGTAATAAAGAGGTCATGTGTTCATGTAATGAATGATAGATTTGGAATTTCACAGTTGTGAGCTCTAGGAGCCTACTTGTCTAACTTGAAAAAAATATTTTATTGACAGTCAACAAATAAAAACTCATTTACTTTTATTTACTTTACAGGTAAAACTGATAAAATTGATTTGGTTCGCCTAGAAAATAATCCCGAAGAGCTTTTTGCACTATTGGACGAATCCGATTTGGATTTTGATGAGGAACAAGATGATGAGGACAACTTTTGGGAAGCAGACGACCAAAGAATTCACGAAAACGAAAGTTACAGTGTAAATGACAAAAACAGAGAGGAAAATTATGAGAGTGAAGTAATGAGGAGGCAAGTGCAGATGAAAACGAAGAAGTAGAAAATGAGGAAGCAAGTGGAGATGAAGGTGAAGAAGTAGAAACCACTGGCCAATTTCTGATGATCTCAAAAATCCTGTTTGCTGCCGAATGGAAAAATGTGAAAGTTGATCTAGAGTGCGATGTAAAAAATGTATTGTTTATTTATGTTTTAGTAAGCATCAGAACTGTTTTTTGAAATCCATTCCAATAAATAATTTGATGACACAATTATGAGTGTGGTTGTTTCACTCCCAAGACACACAATTGTGCGTATCCTTAAAAACCTATTAAGAATCCTTAGACAATTAAACAAAAAACTCAGTCTCATTTTAAAGTTATTGATTAGTGGAAGAGTTTTATATCAACTTTTTATTTCACATTTTGATATTCAGGAGTCTAAGGGTTATTGGATTCTTTCAAACTGGTGTTTGGATACACTAACTGTATCGCTTTTTATAATTTCTTGTAGCAAGAATTTAACAATCATTATTGGGCTATAGCCTTTGTTAATTGCTGTCTGTTTTATTATATTTAATTTAGAATCAAAGTTTTCTTTCGGTAGAGGAACGTTGATTAATCTGTGTACCATACTGTTGTATGCTGCTTGTTTGTGTTTCAAAGGATGTGTAGAATTATTATGTATAGTGGTATCGGTATGAGTGTTTTTATGTTATATGAAAAATGTATGTGAGTTATTTAATTTTAAAATTGTTAGATCTGAAAAGTTTATAGAATTATCCTCTTCTATTTCCATGGTGAAATCTATATTCGAATGTAAATTATTGATGAATATATATATATATATATATATATATATATATATATATATATATATATATATATATATATATATATATATGTATATATATATATTTTTCTAATTCTTAATTTTTGTTCAATTTTTTCTATCAGTTTCTTTTTTTTTTTAATTCTAGTACATAATTTGTTTGTAATTAAATAATTATAATAATTTTAAACATTAGACAACATTATATATTTACTATATTGTAAGAATTTTTGTAGGGAGCTTTTCCTTGCTAGATTTATTAATAAATTGTATTTGTTATTTTAATTTTTTTGATTATTTATATATTTTCTCACACATCAGGAAGGATCTGTATACCTTTGAAATATTTTATATACCTATTAGATCTTATACTACCTTTTAAAATCGTAATAGTATTACAATATTTATGTACTTCTAGAAAATAATCAAGAGTACACTTATTTTAATTACATCTGCTTACTTTTATGAACAAATTGAGATAGGTACTTAATTTTTTTAATTCCGTTTTTAGAACAGACCCAAATTTACTTAAGAGTAAGTAAATAAATATCATTTATCGTGCATCGGAATTATGTTGTGATATTATGTTTCAGTTAAAAACAAAGAAACAAAAATAGATATAAATATAAACTGTCTAAATATCTTGACAGGACATTTATAATATCTGTGAAATATTCCAGAAGGTAAAGCTTGCATATCTAATGACTACTGCTGCCAATTGATATAATGTTCCGCAACACATTAACCTCAAAATAAATGAGCTTCTTGTTTGTCGTAATAAATGGTCTCAAATGGTGATATTCAGGTATGTATTTTACGACTATCGATATTAATTATTAATTAGCTGTTATTTTTGCATTTACATAGATATTTACCGACTAAAATGCAAAATTTTTAATAGGATAAATTGGTAATTTAAGTGTACATACAACCTGCATTGAAGAACGGGAATTATAAAACTATAAACAAGTGACAAGCATAAAGTAAAACGAGGTCAAATTAAATGTTGTTAATTAATTAATAAAATGAAACTTTTAGGGTTAAGTGGCCAAAATCTTAATAAAATGTAGGAAAAAAAACTTACCGAAAATTTTCGCACAAATTTGAATCTCTCTTTAACATAACAAGTTTATTCGGATTTATACATTTCCGAAATGAACTGCTTTTCATTCCAAGAATTTGCAATGCTTTATAAAAATTAGGACTGACATGATCTGTCACGTTAGGGCTGATTTTGACATCAGATTCCATTGTGAATACGTATCAATAATGTTATAACTAGGGTTGGTGCAAAAAGAACCGAACCGTTCTTGAGAACGCGTTATCAGCTGACCGTTCAGTGAATCGGTTCTCGAAAATAAAATATACCCATAGACTTATAAAAATTAAAGACACCAATATACCATATCAATCTAACTACGACTGTGTCCGGACAACCAACAAATGCCTTTTTTGGTTCCTCTCCTTTCGTGTCATTTGTGGCTTATTTACCTCACTCTCGATTCAGGGTCGATGAACTTCTTGGACTTGTGCAGAAGAAATTTTAGCGTATGTCGTCTCTCGCTTCGTAATCGTCGCCACTCGCCTGCCGCCGCCATTAAATTTGTTTGATTGTTTAAAGTTAGAGTGTTTATAAGAGAATCGAGTTTTTAAATATAATTTTTGTGATTTTATGTAATTAATATCTTTTCACGTTAGTTATAGATTTAAAAGACAATTGTGGTATATATTGGATTGTGCCAAGGACCAACTTCATTCTTCGTCATGACTCGGTGTATGTATTAAAGTATACATAAACATAATATGTACATATATATTTTGTATTTTTCTATTTTTTTTATCATTATTATGGCGCCTTTTTATTATAAACAATTTAAGTTTATAAACTCTTTTATTACCCATGCACAAATACCTATTAATTTTTGATATTTACTGTGGTGTATTTATGTTTATAATAAACACTTATAAATGTATTGTATTTTTTTTATTAAAATAAACGTTATTATAATGTAACCCGCCCTTCCCTGCATGGTTCTCCATTTTTTTGATAAATTTTTTCATATCTTAAACCATGGGAGATACGATAAAAGTTTATACGAATAATTTTGTAGGAATTAAATTCCTATAGTAATCAAATGCCAAAACTTTCGCCTCAGAAACTGCAATTTTCCTTATTGGAATCTGATATTAAATTTATAAAAAAGCAAAAGTAAAAAAAAAAGTGGCTGGGTCGAGGAACTGAACCCGGGACCTTGAATCCAAAAACAAAAATCTTAGCACATGATCCAACAGCTCCTACTTGTTGTTGGAAATAAACTTGTTACATATAATAAAATAGTATTTCTTCCAGTGCATTGACCGAGAATCGAGGAGAGAGATAAAGCTAACCCTGAAGTAATACAATAGAAAGAGATCAGCAAAATAAATGTGTCGTTGATATGTTTCGGGACACCATTAATCCATTGTCATTTTGAAAATAATGATTATACTCAGGAATATCTAGACACCATGTGTGAAAATAATTTTTCTCAGCCATAAATATACCTAAAGTTTTGGGGACAATCAAATACTTGTATTGATCACATTTTGATTAAGACAAAAAATGAACTATTAGATATAATGTTACATAGTAGTACACACGTAGCCGATCACTATACGATAATCACCTGAAATTGTCTAAAACAAAATAGAGTAGTAAAAATACACAAAAACAATTATATAAAGCAGATAAGTAAGAAAAGAAACTGAAAAAAGTACTAAGTAGCATCACATGGAGAAGACGATTATCTAACAGAGGATTCTGCAACAAATATATTTATTAATAATTTAAAAACAAATTAAGTTCCTCTTCTTGATAAGTTAAAATATAGAGTGGAATGAAAAATAACTGAAAATTTTCTTGTTAATTATTATTTGTAGTAGTAGTAGACCTACTTATTTTACTAGGCAAGTAGGCCACAATATGGGCCCTTTTACCTAGGGCCTACAGTTTAGCGTGGACTCCGAACCACGGTCTTCGACTGTCAACTAACCCACCGCCTGGGCCTGCCCGCCTGCACCGCTTGTAGGGTGGCAAACCTACATCCGGGCTCGCCTCTCCGCCTGCATCAGGCTAGTGGCCTTCCCGGGATTGTCTGTTGACAGCCTACCGACTGTTAGACGAGCTATCGTTCATCCATCCAATTGCCGGACTCGATCAGTGCAACTTAACTTCACTGATCGAATATCGGAAATTAAACGGATGTTCATACCTCATCCTGGTAGGGGGGTATTTACTAACTTTTACAAATCTTATCACGAAGATAAGTGTAACATATATCTTTTTAAACAATTATTTTTTCGAGCTATTTGCCAAAACCATGAAACTTGGATTACAAAAAAGATAATATGCACATTATGTTCAGTACTATTGACTCAATAATGTTATTTTTAATTTCAACTATTCTGTCTAATAAAACCAAAAACAAATAAAACACAAGGCACTCACCAGTTGAGACTCACTTTAAAAAACTTTAAAATATCTACCGACACGTGTTTCTGCTTGCCATAGCGTCATCAGGGTAGCCAGCCATTAAGGTCCAAAGTAAGGAAACTTGTAAACCTTAATGTAATAAACATTAATGGCTTCAGAGAACAGAAACACGTGTTAGTGAATGGTTTAAAGTTTTTTAAGGCAAGGTCTCGGCTGGTGAGTGCCTTATGTTTTAGTGGATTTTGGTTTTATTAAACAAAATAGTTGAAATTAAAAACATTATTGAGTCAGTAGTGCAGAACATAATATGCATATTATCTTTTTTTGTAATCCAAGTTTCAACGTTTTGGCAAATAGTAAGGAAAATAATTGTTTAAAGATATATGAAAATTGTGATAAGATTTGTAAAAGTTAGTAAATAATAATTAACCAGAAAATTTTCAGTTAATATTATTTTTCATTCCACTCTAAATATATTAACACTGTTCAAAGTAACGTAGAAAAAAGTTCAACATGTTTGCAAATAAAAAGAGAGAGGAAAGAAAAAACTGGATAACTAAATCCCTAATTAATTCAGTAAACAAAAAAAATTGCATGTTTTCTTAAATTAAAGAGGGATCACATAATCAAAGTTTGAAAATGACTATAAAATTTCAAAAAATCTTGAATAAACTAATTAAAAAACCAAACTGACTAT